>JAPEIP010000006.1:96819534-96892923 GCA_026120095.1 Capsicum chinense | reverse complement strand
ATCTCGAAAGAGGAAATAGGGAGATAGAACATGGGAATAAACAAAGTTTGAGTTTTTATTCTTTTATAAAATAAAGAATTAAACTTAGCGTCTAGGACAGAGATGTACTTAGATGCCTTACTTGATTCATACGTAGGATGATAACTTTAATTAACTTAATTGAATTATTACATCCTCACTCAACGATGTAGTTGATGACCTCATGTGATAGCTTGTCACAAGTGCAATAGCCCATCAAGTGTTGCCGTCAGCCCTAAACAGAATGTGCCTCAAGCTTGGCTTCTCTGATGACCTGATGTGATGGCTTATCACAACTGTGATAGCTCATCACCTATGTCGTCAGGATCACTTAACTTGCTACATCAATTCTACCTCGACCCCTGCATACCTTATCAGTTTATCCTACTTACCTTCTAAATAAATAAAAACATCTTATGTTAAACATAAAAATTTTGGGTTGCCTCACAATAGCGCCTGATTTAGTGTCGCGGCACGACTCGGTTGTCTTGACTACTCATAATTCGTCAAGACACCTTGTTGATACCTCTTTCACATTCTCATAGAACACATCCACGATTGATAAAACACTTATCTCCTTTTACTGTGTCATGGATGGGTGCATTTCAAATTTTGCTTTTTCATTGAGCCTAAACTTGAGCTCATTCAGCTCCATGTCAACTATCACTCTCCCAGTTGCTAAGACTGGTCTACCCAAAATAATGGGTACTTTAAATTCCACATCACAGTCAAGGACTACAAAGTTGGTAGGAAATATAAAGTCGGCCACCTTTACCAATACATCATATAATATGCCTACTGGCCGCTTCACAGACCTGTCCGCCATTACCAATCGCATATTTGTGGGGTTAGGATCCCCCAAACCCAGTTCTTATAAACAACAAGTGGTATCAAGTTAATACTTGCTCCGAGATCACATAAGGATTTATCAAAATCAAGCGACCCGATAGTACAAGGGATGGTGAATGCTTCGGGATCGGCCTTCTTTTACACTAAGGATCTTGTAGAAATGGCACTACAGTGGTAGAGATTGTCCACTGGTTCGTTGCTCACCACTCTTTTCTTCACCACAAGATCCTTCCTAAACTAAGCGTATCCTGGAAGTCGCTCAAGTGCCTCCACCAAGGGCACATTCATGGTCAGCTGCTTTAGCATTGCCATGAATTTGGTAAATTTTGTATCATTAGCTTTCTTCTTCAATCGTTGAGGAAAGGGTGGCGGTGGTTTTTGGATAGGTGTAACTGCAGGCTCCTTCTCCTTCTTTTTTTCTTTTTCCAAAGCATCAGTAGGACTATCCAGCTTCTCAGACTCAACTGGAAAACTTTCTTCACGTTCATCATCTACTTCAATCACATCTTCAACTCCACCTTTGCCCATAGAAGGGCCAGGTAATATCTTACCACTCCTAGTGGTAATCGCCATATATGAGCCATCATTTCGTAGATTCTAAACAATATCATTTGGTAAGGTACCGCTTTTCGTTTGATTCAATGCTGCGGAGAGTTAGCTCATTTGCTGCTCTAACTGTTAGAGAGAAGTTGAGTGTGAGTTCACTAACTGACTCTTGGAAGATAAGTCACTCTTTATAGTAGTCACACCGGCATTGGTTGCCTCCACTCCTTTCAACAATTTAACCATTATGTTCTCCATAGATATCTTTCCAGAACTTATTGCAGTAGCCTTAAAATTTCCAGGAGGGACATATAGCCTACCCCTATCATTATTGCTCCTCCAATTTTCTTGCTGCTTATCTTTATAACTCGATTTTTTATAATAATTCCGACCTTGATTCCTGATATTCCGGTATCTTACAAAACAGTTAGCATAATTTTCTTAGGAAAATTGTATATTTTCAAGCAACCAAAGTTTTATTTAATAAAGTTTTTAGTGTTTTCAATGAAAGGAGATAACCATAGAACAAAGCTGGAAAAAATAGCAGAAAAGTGAGTTTGACGGTCAAAATAGTGGACCGTCAGGATTGCAACAGACCACCAGGTGAACCGTCAAGGCAAACCAGAACATGGCATGCTAATGTCTTGAGTGACGGACCACATGGTGGACCGTCAACCATGTGACGGACCACCAGATGGTCCGTCAACCCGTATCCAGAAACCACCTTTTAGAGGGACTCAGTAACGATCAACGTGGTAGACCGTCAGCCATGCGACGGACCACCTGATGGACCATCAATGCTTATCCAAAAACTACCTTTTAGAGGGACTCAGTGAAGGTCAGTATGGTGGACCATCAGTTTTGTGATGGAAAACCAGTGTCACCGTCAGGTCTTATCCAGAAACTATGATTTGGAATAAACGAGTGACGAACAAGATGGTAGACCATCAACACTTTGACGAAACACCATATGGACCGTCAACTGGGATGCGAATTTTCTACTTTTAAATTTTAAATTCCTTTTTTTTAGCTGGGAACATATAAATACCAAATTTTAGGGTGAAGAATGCATCTTTTATCTTTTATAAGTTTTCTCATCTATTAAAACTTTGGGGAACCTAGTATTTTAGGGTTTCTATAGATCTTGAAGAAATTTAGCATTGAGCATTGATTATTGAAGATTCAAGAACTGATTCTTGGGATTCTTTGTAAGTAAATTCTTAATCTATTTATGAATAATACAATAATTATTTCTTCTTCATCTATGGAGTATTGTGGCTAAAATCCCATAACTAGGGTTATGGGATCCTTAATGTAAAACACATCTATGGGTTGGGAATCAAATTGAGTTCCATAACTAAATGATATTGCATAAACCTTTCTTCAATTTCATGACTTTTCTTGGTTGTAAACTTGAAGAGTGAGCCCTAGAACATCACTTGTCTGAAAGGAAAGTGTTTGTTGGGAAAAGAAAGTGTTTACATGAATTCTAAGGGCTTTAACCTTTAGAGTAATAGCCAATGTCCTAATTGGATTAGCTTACATGATAAATAGGTTGAGAGAACAATGCATCCTTTGAGTTTGAGAGAATTAGAGGATAATCTATCCACTTAGGTTGAGAAACTAAGGGATAAAGAATAGGACTCAACCTTTCTTTTAATTGAATTTGCTAAGTGAAACTCATAAATGATTCATAACACGAATGGTGCTAGCATTTTGGTGACCATAACCCTGGTTTGTGTAATCTCATAAAGTTACAAATTACAAAAAAAATCATTAGTGGAATACTCTTGTTACAATTAATTATTTTATAAGTTAAAAAAAACCCTTTTCTTCTTAGGAACCTCTGATCAACAGTTAAATAACGATTACAACACTTAGTGAGCACAGTATTCCCTATGGGATTCAACACACAACCTAGTTGGGCTTTATATTTGACAGCGATCGCTTACGTTTTCTATCGAGAGTTGTAATTTAGGCATATCAAATTTTGGTGCCGTTGCCGGGGAATACAATTGTCAACTAAGTTTGTGATTGTTAATCGAACATTTGGTCAAAGATTCCTTAATTTTACTTTTTGTTTGTTGTTTTTGTTTCGTGCAGATTGAGTGTTTTGCATGAAAAATACTCGAAGATCGGGTCAACCATTATTACCTATTAATCCTGAACCACATCTTATTAGCAAAATGGATGGTTAACGGGACCCAGAAAGGGTAGCTGCTTAGCAGGAGTAGGCTTGATTAGCTGCTCTAGCATCTCCTCAAGTGAACCAGCAAAATGCTGGTAATATTAGCCGGGAAGTAAACCTAGATGATGAAGACCTGGGTGATGATGAGTTACTAAATCCAAGGCATGCAGATGATGATATTTCACCAGTAAACAGGAATGTCAACAGAAATCGCCAGGGACCAGAACGCCGAGCTGTTCAGTTTGCTCTTGATGATGATGATGATGAGTTGGATGGTGCTGGTGCCACAGGGGCTATTATTCCTCCACCCTTAGCAACCGAAGCTAAGTTTACTATTATGAGTACGATGATCCAGTTGTTTCATCTGAAGGGACTGTTTGGTGGGCTTGCTGGTGATGACCCAAATATGCATTTAATCAACTTCATTTTAATATACAAGTCGTTTGATAATGTAGGAGTGGGGTAAAATGCTATTCGCCTGCGATTATTCCTGTTGTCTCTTTCTAAAGAAGCAATGTTATGGTTGAATGGGATAACCCCCGACTCTATTACGAATTGGAGGTAATTGAAAGATGCTTTCTTAGAAAGGTTATTTCTGCCTTCCAAGTGGGCACAGTTAAGAGATGAAAATAGCAATTTTTGGCAGATTCCAACTGAAGCTCTTTATGAAACTTGGGAGAGGTTTAAAAAGAAGCTCACACAGTGCCCGAATCATCAGTTGACCAACATCCACCTGAAAGAGATATTATATAGGGCCTTGAATTTGGTGACTAAGCCAGTGGTGGATAATGCTGCGGGTGGTTCATTAATGGACCTCACTTTTTTTAAGGCATCTGAAATGCTTGATCGTATAAAAAAGCAGTGTAGAGCTTGGTATACCAGGGATTTTCTGAGGTAGCAAACTCTACTGTATCTATTGGTATAACTGTAAAACAGAGGCGAAGGGAAGAGGAACATGACCAAGATATGGCTCACATGAAAACATAGATGGACCTTCTAAGCATTTATTATTAGGAAAGACAGAGAAGGTTAAAGCTGTTGCATCACAGGGAAGAGCTGACTCCGATTCTGAGGAGGAAGCGAATTACTTGAATAATTAGGGAGGTTTTCGAGGAAGTGGCCAAGGAAACCAAGGTCGGAACTACTATGAGAAATCTGGGTAAAAGGACTGAGATCAAGGAAATTAGAAGAATAAGAATGACAGGAGTGCTTTATATGTTCCTCCTGGGAGTCGTGAAGCTTCTGCATCTAACTCTGGGAAGATATCCATGGAGGACATGATGGCTAAACTGTTGAAGGGAGTAGAGGCAACTAACACGAGAGTAGCTGAGCTGAAAAATAATTTATTTTTGATGAATCAATTGGTTGATTCGCATTCCACTTCCATAAAATAGTTGGAGCAGCAAATCAGTCAACTTACTGTGGTATTTAATCAAAGAAAGGCTGGAACTCTACCAAGTGACACATTGCAAAATCCAAGAAAAGATAGGTCGTGTATGGCAATTACTACCAGGAGTGGCAAGGTATTGGAAAACCCATTTGTGGGTAAGTTGGCAGCTGATGGTATAGCATAGAATGTTGATGAAGCAGATTGGGACCATCCCATAGAGGCTGAAAACCCTGATGAGATTATTAATGATATTACACCAACTGTCAGCAGTCTGATGCAGTTGAAGATAATAAAAACAATGAAAAGAAAGTGGTGGAGAAAACTCTCCCAAAACCACCACCCCGTTTCCTCAAAGACCGAAGAAGAAGGATAATAACACCAAGTTCAGTAAATTCATGACCATGTTGAAGAAGCTGACTATTAATGTGCCTTTGGTAGAGGCACTGGAGCAAATGCCAGGGTATGCCAAATTCATGAAGGACCTTTTGACAAAGAAAAAGGAAGCAAGCTATGAACCGGCGGATAATTTCCATCATTGCAGTGCAATAGCCACAAGGTCCTTAGTACAGAAGAAGGCAGATCCGAGAGCTTTCACTATTCCTTGCACGGATGGATCTTTGGATTTTGATAAGGCTTTGTGTGATCTGAGGGTTAGCATTAGTCTGATGCCGCTAGCCATGTATAAAAAAATAGGGTTAGGAGATCCTACACCAACCAATATGCGGCTTGTAATGGCAGATAGGTCGGTAAAATGGCTTGTTGGTATTCTGTATGATGTATTAGTGAAGGTGGCCACCTTTATTTTTCTTACAGATTTCGTTATTTTAGATTACGAGGTGGACTTCGAGGTGCCTATAATCTTGGGTCAACCTTTACTCGCAACCAGAAGTATACTGATTAATTTGCGAGCGAATGGGCTCTTATTTGGGATGAATGACGAAGTGGTACATTTCGATGTATGCAAATCAATAAAGCACCACAAAGAAATAAATGTGTTCTCTATAGTGGATTTTTATTATGATGACGAGTAGGAACTATCTATAGAGGAGCAGGTTACTGTTAAACCATTAGCTGCTGTGCTTGTGAATTTCGATTGTGAGGATATAGAGGAGTATGAAGAAATTGTCTGTGCTTTGACAGGAATGGGGTCGTATTCTTATACCCCTAAGAAGCTTGATCTTGACCTTAAGAATCGACCTTCACCATCGGCGAATCCATCCATTGAAGAGCCACTGGTATTAAAGTTGAAAGAGCTACCTAGTCATCTGAGGTATGTGTTCTTGGGTAGTGGAAATACACTGTCGATTATTATTGCTGCTGATCTAGGAGAACAATAGGTGAAAGCTCTCATCTCTGTTCTTAAGAGGTAGAAAAGAGATATTAGTTGGACTATTGCAGATATCATTGGTATCCCTCCTGGCATATGTATGCACAAGATTCAACTATAGGAAGATTGTATGCCTACTATTGAGCATCAACGTTGCCTGAACCCACCTATGCAAGAGGTGGTGAAGAAAGAAATTATCAAGTGGCTAGATGCAAGGGTGGTGTACCCAATCTCAGACAGTAAATGGGTGAGTCCTATAAAGTGTGTGCCTAAGAAGGGGGCCATGATGGTAGTAGCCAATGAGAAGAACGAGTTGATCCCACGCAGTCCTGTCACTGGGTGGAGGGTGTGTATGGACTACCGAAAGCTCAACTTGTGGACACTAAAGGATCACTTTTCAATGCCATTCATTGACCAGATGTTCAATTGATTGGCAGGTAGGGGTTGGTAATATTTCTTGGATGGTTATTCGGGGTATAACTAGATCTCCATTACTCCTGAAAATCAGGAGAAGTCTATAATCACATGCCCATATGACACATTTGCTTTTAAAAGGATGCCATTTGCTTTATGTAATGCACCGACCACTTTCCAGAGGTGCATCATGTCGATCTTCTCTGATATGGTTGAAGACACCTTGGAGGTGTTCATGGATGACTTTTCAGTTGTTGGAGATTTCTTTGACTTGTGCTTGCTGAATTTAAGTCAAGCATTACAGCGGCGCGAAGAGTTTAATCTGGTCCTTAATTGGGAAAATGCCACTTCATAGTGAAGAAAGGCATTGTTCTCGGTCATAAAATTTCTATGAAAGGTATTGAGGTAGAAAGGGCCAAGGTTGAGGTCATCGAGAAACTACCTTCCGCCATCTCTGTAAAAGGGGTATGCAGCTCTCTTGGCCATGCAGGATTCGACAATGCAGGATTCTATCACATATTTATAAAGTATTTCTCGAAGGTTGCAAACCTATTATGCAAACTTCTTGAAAAAAAGGCCAAGTTCTCTTTTGATGATGATTGCAGACAGGAGTTCGAATGCATTAAGATGAAATTAGTGGAGGCTCCAGTGATTATTACTCTTGACTGGACAAAGCCGTTTGAACTAATGTGTGAAGCTAGCGAGGTGGCGCTTGGAGCTGTGTTGGGCTAGAAAAAGGATACGTTATTTCATAACTATTATGCCAGCAAAGCCCTGAAAGGGGCTCAAAAGAACTACACTGTCACCGAACAGGAGCTCTTAGCTGTAGTTTACGCCTTTGAGAAG
Source organism: Capsicum chinense (assembly GCA_026120095.1). Classification (NCBI taxonomy): domain Eukaryota; kingdom Viridiplantae; phylum Streptophyta; class Magnoliopsida; order Solanales; family Solanaceae; genus Capsicum; species Capsicum chinense. Next base: position 96,885,348 of record JAPEIP010000006.1, on the reverse strand, counting down.
TTCAGACCGTATTTGCTAGGGACCAAAGTGGTGGTCCACATAGATCATGCATCTCTGAGGTGTTTAATGGCTAAGAAAGATGAGAAGCCGAGATTGATTCGGTGGGTATTGTTACTTCAAGAATTCGACCTTGAGGTAAAGGATCATAAGGGATGTGAAAACGAGGTGTCTGATCACTTATGTAGACTTGAATATGAACAAGCAATCAAGGACAAGTTAGATATTATTTATTCCTTTCCAGATGAGAAGATACTAGCTGTGAAGCTCAAGCAGATTCCATGGTATGCTGATTTTTCAAACTACGTGGTAAGTGAGGTGATGCCGGATAATCTTTACTTTCACCAAAAGAAAAAGTTCCTTCATGATGTGACCCATTATTTATGGGACGAGCCCTATCTTTTTCGGCGATGTGCAGATGGTGTTATTAGGCGCTGTGTTCCAGATATAAAAGTGCTGAGTATTTTGGAAGCATGCCATGCTTCACCTATTGGTGGTGACCATGCAGGTGACCGCATTACCCAAAAAGTATTGTAGAGCAGACACTATTCGCCTATGCTATTCAGAGATGCATATGAGTTTGTTCAGAGATGTGATCAATGTCAGAGGCAAGGATCAATTTCCAAATGCCATGAGATGCCAATGTCCAAAATAATGGAAGTAGAGTTGTTTGATATATGGGGCATCAACTTTATGTGCCCGTTTGTAAACTCATATGGGTCAAAATACATCCTAGTAGCTGTGGACTACGTCTCAAAATCGGTAGAAGCTATTTCTTTGGTTGAAAATGAAGGAAAAAAAGTTATAGCATTTCTGAAGAAGAACATATTCTCCGATTTTGGAGTACCAAGAACAATCATAAGTGATGGGGGATCCCATTTTTACAATAAAACTTTTAGGGCTATTTCGGTGAAGTATGGAGTAAAGCAACACCGAGTAGCAACTCCATTCTACCCACAAACTAGTGGGCAAGTGGAGGTGTCGAACTGTGAGATCAAGGCCATTCTCGCCAAAATTGTGAATGCCAATAGGCAAGATTGGTCTCGAAAGCTAGATGACGTCTTGTAGGCGTATCGAACTGCTTTTAAGACACCAATTGGCATATCACAGTATCATATAATCTATGGGAAGGCATGTCATTTGCCAATCGAGCTTGAACATAAGGCCTTGTGGGCTCTCAAAAGGCTGAATATGCATTGGAAGGAAGCAACTGATCTAAGATTGGAGCAGATAAATAAGATGGATAAATTTCGTCTCAGGGCTTATAAAATAGCCGACTTGTATAGAGAGAATATAAAGAAATACCATGATCAAAGAATTGTACAGAGAGAATTTAGGAAAGGTGATTTGGTACTTCTTTTCAACTCCATACTGAAGCTATTTCCAGGCAAGTTAAATTCTAAATGGTCAGGTCCATTTAAATTAGCCAAGTCTACTCATCTGGAGTAGTCGATCTTGAAAATGAAGATGGTAGTGTCTTCAAAGTGAACGGGCAAAGAATCAAACTTTATATTGGTCCAAAAGACTTAATAAATAGTGTTGATGTCTTTTATCTCAATGAAGTCTGAGTACTAGAGATACTTGAGTTGTGCCGCGACGTTAAATTAGGCACTAGTGGAAGGTAAACCCACAACATATTGTTGTAACCATAGTTAGAGTCTATTTTATGTTCTTGTGCAATTTTTATGTGTTTATGAAGTGTGTAGGGCCTGAAATGCAGTAAAAAGGAAGATAGACATACATCTAAGCTACTAAAACGTTGTGACAGATGACTTGATAGACCGCCAGGCCCCTGACGGACCACCACTTTCAACCATCAAGAACTGGAAAGCAAAAGTATTCACTAGATAAGCCATGACGGCCTGAGTGACGGACCGTCACGAACCTGGTAGGACGTCGCAACAGCCGTCAGAAGTAAGATTGGTGACCCACATTCTAGTAAAAAATGAAGGTCCATCTGGTGGACCATCACAGGTTTGGTAGACCATCCCACGTACCGTCACACTGAAATAAAAAACATAAACTCAGGTAGTGAGTGACATTCAGAGTGGTGGTCCATCAAAGTATTGATGTACCATCAATTTGAGCGTCACATTAACCCTAACTCTGAATCGGGTTGGGTTAAACCGGTACTCTTTATAAGTACTCCGTATTTGACCCAAAGTGAGACTTTGTGAATAAATTTGAGCGGGTACATCCATGGTAACCGTTCTATGGCCTTTGGCTGTCCACTTCCTTATGATTCAAAGAACCTGAAGGGAGTTATCCCATCTGAGACTCCCTATCTTCTCTATTTTTTTCTTTATTTATACTAGTTACTCCTTCCCGCTCTTCACCACAAATAAAAAAAAAGCTAGTGCTTGAATTTGTGAGTTAGTTTTCTCTCTGAAGCTTCAAGAACAAAGCGTGACTGCAAAATCTGGTATGTTAAGAAACCTCCTCTTCTGAATTTCCTTAATAAATGTAAGATCATGATTTGTTTCTTTTGGTTGTTCTTAGTGTAATGAGTTCAAATGACTTAAGGTACTAATTTGTGTGAAATCTGAGCAAATTAGAGTTAAACTGAGGTCAATGTACTTAAAGTATGAGCTTAGAGCTGTGTTGATAGCTAAAATAATGATCTGAGGTGCTATTGTTCGACAAATGGTCGAACCCAGAAGAATGGCTGAAGACAAAGGTACGACGGTCAAACTGGTGGACTATCAACTCTATGAAGGACCACCAAGATGACCGTCAGATGACGTAATACAAATGCACCATTTGTATAAGCTATGAAGGTTGACTTGGTGGACCGTCAACTTTGTGATGGACCACCAAGTATACCGTCAGAAGATGCAAATTTTTTTGGAACACGCTTAAGGACTGACGGCAGAGTTGGTAGACCATCCCACCACTGGTGGGCCATCAAACCTACTATCATACCTCATTATGCACTGTTTTGATTGTGTTTGAATTCGGAACTGATTTCTTAAGCAGTTTCAGGTGATATGTCTCCAAAAACCCCACAAACCAGAGGAGAAAGATCTTAATAAGGTAGGAATATGTCTGCTCCATCTTACAACACCAGGAAAAATAAAATAGAAGCTCTCATACTCTCCCAGTCTGAAGAGGAGAGTCAGAGTACCTCTAGCAGTTCAAGTTCAACCCCCAATGAGGCAACTATTGTTGCAAGTCAACCATTGCCGGTAGCAGGTGAAATTGAAAATGTTATTCTGAGGGATCAAACAGACGATCCTAATGCTGAAGCTGTATTGGAGGGTGATAATGTTATCAGGAGTAAGGATCCATAGGTTCGAGAGGCCATCAGGTGGTAAATAGAGGGAGCACGAAAAGAGTTTGATGATGGGTTGACACCCATAGCTTGAGGGATCAAAAGATCATTCTTAGAGGAACATCAGATTATGACAACAGAACTTCATGAATATCCCGAGTTAGAGAATAGGATCAATAAATATGTACTGGCATGGGTGAGCAGGACACTAGGAGAGCACCAACCAAATTAGGTGAGGGAATTATTCGTAAATTATCTGTGTTTGGTGAAAGCGGAATGCCCAAAGGGAACTCCAATCTCAAATAGACCAAATAAAGAGTCTGTTCTAATTTGAGGGGTCACTGTTGATATCTCAGCCCGAACAATTAACCGGATGCTATTCGGGCTAGGATATGAGGTTCCACCCGCTATCCCAGATTTTGAGTATAGAATGTGAAATGCTTCCAGTCAGAGTTGTTGGGCTGCTTGTTTATTGACCGATGATGGAAATCCTTCCTTATTGACTAATCCCAAAGAGTGCATTGCAAAGCTCACTCTTAGTTTTAAAGCTAAGTTCTGGTGGGCTATTGTTCGATTGAGGTTAGTGCTAACGAAGGGAGATGGAAACTTGCATCATCACAGAGCAGTAGCAGTAGCCAGTTTGGTTTCAGGATTGCCAATTGATTTTGGCTAGCTAATTGCAGATGAGATGTTCGTGCAGGCACATAAAGTGACTACTTGTATACCCTTCCCATGTTTGATCACTGGGCTATGCAAATAATATGGTGTGCCGCTAATCGTGGGGTTGATAATGAAATACAGGCTACACATAGGCAGGACATTAAGAAGTCAAAGGACGAATCAAAATTTGAAATTTGGGTAACCAAACCTCCAATATATCAGCCTTAGTCTGCACTAGTTCCAGAGACCACAGAAATGCCCGAAGGTATGCCTTTACCTATCACTATGTATGTACCACCTAATTCAACCAACATAATTTTGTTAAGGTGGTGAAGAACCAAAAATGATTCCAGAAACAGCTAGAAAATAGGCTAGAGATTTCAAGCCTTTTGTGGATAAAATTATGGACGAAACAGTCAGAGCATTTCAAACTATTCAAGTTAGAATAGATAACATGGAGGCCTGCATCAACAAAAGGCTAAATTCACTATCTCTCCTTAATCTGGCCAAGATCATGGCAGAGTTTGAGCAGGCAAAGGATGACATAGCAGAGTTGAAAGAGAAATAGTCACAGCCGCTTGCGTTTGACCTGACTTTAGCGGTAAGTGATGAAGAGGAAGACATTCTAGACTTGATGGGCAAACCTGTGAAAGACAAAGGCAAGCAGCAAATGGATGAAAAAGCCGCAAGGAATAAAGAAAAAAGAAAGAAGAGAGAAGCCATGTCACCAGAGAAGTTAGATCAACATAACCTGAAAAAAGCTGCAAATAAGTCAAGGAAAAAAGCTGAAAGAAAGAAAAGAGAGACAAAAAATGAAGCAGCAGGATTTTCTACTAGTGCTGCCCCAGAAAGAGGGCAAAGTGTAGGATCAGTTCGGGAGATGATTCCTCCAATTGTGGAGGTTGAGGTTGTGAGTGCCCCTACCACCATAGGGGCCAACATTGCATAGGGGGAGAACGCAGGAACATCACCCCACCTGACATATACCTCAGAGGAATAGGAGGCAAAGAGAATAACCTAGTCCAACTATGTACTGTAAGTTATTGCTTTGAGGATAATGCATATCTTTCTGTGTGGGGGTGGGTGTATTCACATCATGGTTGGATGTTGTTGCTGATATTCTGTATCTTATCATGTACTATCGAGTAGAAGCGGCATGTTTAGTTTCTTTTTCTTTATTGCATTTCAAATTCTGTAGCCTGTGTTGTAAATATCTGTGTTTAAGATTATCTATAAAATATTTCTGTTTCAGTACTTTGTTGTAAATATGGATAATGAATGATATTGGCATAAGTCTATGAGAATGTGTATGTAATTAGTTACTCTATCATGTAAACATGTGTATAGAACTCTCAATAATTTTGCATTTAACATTAGTCTAGAAGAAGCATGAGACATGCGATGAACATTCCTAGAATTGCAAAGGAAGTTTAATTTTGTTGCCTATGAGTGTGAGATTTTACTTGCAGTTCTTTCATAGGTTAAGACCTAGAACTTACCCTAATCATTGATACAGTCTTCTAGGGGAGTCATTGGGATAGGATAACAGGCCTCCTTGTACTTTGAGTCCATCTAGCCTAAATGAACATCCCTGCCAAAATTATTACCCCATTTTTGAACCCATCTTATGCCTTTAAAAACTATTTTAAAATCCTATCACTGTGAGTTACTCTCCGTAGGTTTTCAACATTTCGATCTAGCCTTGGCCAAATACTAATACATTGTTCTTTCCAACTTAGACAAAACATCTAAGTTGAGGGTGGATAAAGGAAAGAGCCAAATGGAAAGTAAATTAGAATCTAATTAGAGTCAATTGGCTACTGAATGCATCGACATAAGTCGAGGGTGTTTAAAAGGAAGAAAAAAAAGAGAAAGAGAGAAAAGTGGTATGCTACAATAGCATATTAAGGCTGAAAAGATGCTAGGGCAAGGAGAGTTATGTTTCAATGAGTCACTTTACCTAAAAGCATACTCCACCTGACCCGAAACTTTATTGCAAGCCTTGAAAAGACCTGTTTGATCCTAGTGAGTCAACCTTGAGGTAGTGTCGTATGGCTAGGGAAAGCCTATGGGTACTTGGACTATGGTTGTAACTTCTTTGTGAGTGTGAGAGTTCGACTTTGTCCATATCATACAATGAGTGGTGGATTTCATTGTTTTAAGGGAAACTGAAGTTTTACTTAACTTTGTGGTTCTCTATAGAATGTAACATTCATCCTTGTAGGGCTGAACTATGATAGATGTTGGGTGTGAATCCTGATGTGTTAAATGCATGTGATTGAACTGATGAGTGAATAGTTGCATCAAAATGTTTCAAGGGTTGGTTGCATGTTATTTTATTATTTATGTGTGCAATTAGGTTCTGAGTTGCTTGAGGACAAACAATTATCTTAAGTTGAGGGTGTTGATGTTTCGGTATCTTATAGAACAGTTAGCATCATTTTCTTAGGAAAATTGTATGTTTTCAAGCAACCAAAGTATTATTTGATAAAGTTTTTAGTGTTTTCAATGAAAGGAGATAACCACAGAAAAAAGCTAGAAAATGTAGTAGAAAAGTTAGTTTAATGGTCAAAATGGTGGACCGTCAGGATTGTGATGGACCACCAGGTAAACCGTCAAGGTGAAACAGAACATGGCATGCTATTGTCTTGAGTGACAAACCATATGGTGGACCATCAGCCATGTGACGGACCACCAGATGGTTCGTCAACCCGTATCCAGATACCATCTTTCAGAGGGACTCAGTGACGATCAACATGATGGACCGTCAACAGTGCGACGGACCACCAGATGGACCGTCAATACTTATCCAAAAACCACCTTTTAGAGGGAGTCAGTGATGATCAGTATGGTGCACCGTCATTCTTGCAATAGAATACCAGTGTCACCATCAGGTCTTATCCAGAAACTGCGATTTGGAAGAAATGAGTGACGAGAAAGACGGTGGACCATCAACACTTTGACGGACCATCATATGGACTGTCAACTGGGACACGACTTTTCTGCTTTTTAATTTTAAATTCTCTTTTTTTAGATGGGAACATATAAATACCAAATTTTAGGGTGAAGAACACATCTTTTATCTTTTATAAGTTTTCTCATCTATTGAAACTTTGGGGAACCTAGTAATCTGGGGATTCTAGAGATCTTGAAGAAATTTAGCATTGAACATTGATTATTGAAGATTCAAGAACTGATTCTTGGGATTCTTTGAAAGTAAATTCTTAATCTATTTATAAATAATACAAGAATTATTTCTTCTCCATCTATGGAGTATTGTGGCTAAAATCCCATAACTAGGGTTATGGGATCCTTAATGTGAAATGCATCTATGGGTTGGGAATCAAATTGAGTTCCATAACTAAATGATATTGCATAAATCTTTCTTCAATTTCATGACTTTTCTTGGTTGCAAACTTGAAAAGTGAGCCCTAGAACATCACTTGTCTGAAATGAAAGTGTTTGTTGGGAAAATAAAGTATTTACATAAATTCTAAGGGCTTTAAACTTTAGGGTAATAGCCAATGCCCTAACAGGATTAGCTTACATGAGAAATGGGTTGAAAGAACAATGCATCCTTTGAGTTTGAGAGAATTAAAGGATAAGCTATCCACTTAGGTTGAGAAACTAAGGGATAGAGAATACGATTCAACTTTTCTTGCAATTGAATTTACTAAGTGGAACTCATAAATGATTCACAACCCGAATGGTGCTAGTATTTTGGTGACCATAACCCTAGTTTGTTTAATCTCATAAAGTTATGAATTGTAAAGAGAATCATTAGTGGAATACTCTTGTTACAATTAATTATTTTATAAGTTAAAAAACCCCCACTTTTCTTCTTAGGAACCTCTGATCAACAGTCCAATAACAATTACAACACTTAGTGAGCACAGTATTCCCTATGGGATTCGACACCCAACCTAGTGGGGTTCTATATTTGACAGCGACCACTTACGCTTTCTATTGAGATTTGTAATTTGGGCATATAAATTCCCTTGGCTATTACCTTGGAAACCCCCTGATTATTTATATAGTTCGCCTCTTCTTCTGAGTTAGAATCAACTCTGCCCTGAGATCTCACAACCTTCACTTTCTCAGTCTTGCCTGATAGTAAATACTTGGTTAGTCAATCTATCTTCATCTTCAAATGAGCCATGTCTTGATTACACTCCTCGTCTCTCTTATGTTGTTCTGCAGTCATACCAACAGACACAGTGGGGCTTGCTACCATAGAATCCTTGGTATGCCAAGCCCTACTCTATTTGGTCATTCTGTTTAGCATCTCCAATACTTCTGGGAATTTTAGATGAAAAAATGAACCACCAACTACATTATCCACTATCGGCTTCATCACAAAATTGAGAGCCCTATATAGAGTTTCCATCAAATGTATATCCGTCATGCTGTGGGTTGGACACTGTATCAGCTTCTTCTTAAACCTCTTCCAGGTCTCATGAAGGTATTCTGTTGGGGGATATCTAAAATTACTAATCTCATCCCTCAACTGCATCCTTCTGGAAGGTGGAAAAAACCTTTCTAGGAAAGCCTCTTTCAATTGCTTCCAGTGGGTTATCGAATCGGGCGTCAGTTCATTTAGCCAGAGTGTTGCCTCCCCAGACAGAGACAACAGAAACAATATCGAATGGATAGCATTCTGACCTACTCCTAGGTTATCAAAAGACTTGCAAATGGTGACAAAGTTCACCAAATGCATGTTAGGATCATCCCCAGGAAGGCCACTAAACAATCCCTTTAGACGAAGGAGTTGAAGCATAGGACTTGTAATGTTGAACTTCGCCCCAGGTTTTATAGGTGGGGGAATAATATCTACAGTAACACCAACTCTGTCCATTCCATTATCATCCTCATTAGAATCAAATTACACAGCTTGGTGATCAGGTCTAGCCCTGAAAAGACGATTTCTGTTTATATTTCTATTCACTGGTGCAACTACCTCCTCTGTATGCCTTCGGTTAATAGGATTCAGTAATTTCTCATCTCCCAAGTCATCATAATCCAGATTTGGATGACGGGCTTGTTGACCATCATTCTGCAGATTAAACTGAGCTCTATCTATGGCAGCTATCCTGTCAGCTTCCTATGGGTCTGCTATTCTGCCGATCAGTTAGGGTTTCAGATTGAACGATAATAAGGTTTCTCCTAAACTTCTAGTTTTTGGCATACACCACTGTGTTCTTGCAACAAACAAAAATAATAAATAAATGTAAAATTAGGAAACTTGACTAGCAGTCAATTAGAACACACAAACATAAATTTACAATCGTATTTCCCGACAACGATGCCATTTTTGATAACGCTTAAACTATACCTCTCTTAAGTGAGAGTAAGACATCGTTGTCAAGTATATAACCCCACTAGGTTGGGGTCGTATCCCACAGGGAATATGGTGTTAATTTAAGTTGTTCGTGAGTCAATCAACTGATAGTTAGTAGTTTCCTGTAAATGGGGGTTTTTGGAAGGGTAACAAGTAATGATTTCTTAATTCAGTGTCAATTTTTGTAATGAATATTATATAAAAAACTAGAGTTGTGTTCACTATGAGTGTTGGTATTTGACAGACACTAGTAATGGTTCAAGATTCTTGTGGTAGGTAGGAACAACAGATTATCCTTATCGAAGTAATGTCTAAATATTTCTCAACCTATTTAGACATTTAATTATCTAATTCTTTTGAACTTAGGGAATTTATATTTCATAACAGGATGTTATCTCAAGTTAATTAACCTTGTTACAACATTTATTATTAAATTAAAGTTTGATGCTTCCAAGTCCCTGTTGATAATTCACTTCCAACTAGGGTTGATTTCTTATTTCAAGAAAATCACTAGTAGGCATGACCTATCGTTTGCAACCAATAGAAAATATGTAAAATAGAGGAATTACCAAGGAGTTCCTGCTATCTTTAGAATCTTGAACACCTAGTTACTTTACAAAACTAAACCCATAGACCCTACAACTCGGGTTAAAGGAATTAGCTACTCGTAATGAAAAAAGCAACAAGGCAATTTGTATTCATAATTCGATAAATGATAACTTACAGAGTAATGAATATCAACAAGTGTTTCTCAGATTAGATCACTATAGAAATCCCAAGAAAATTATGTTAACAATCTCTCAAAAGTTAATTGTAAAATTACTGAGAAAACTAGAGAGAAAAATAGTTTAATTTCGTGTTCAATCGATGAATGTCATGAAGTTCAAGATGAGTGTCAGCCTCCAATAAAACCTAAGAATTTTCCCTTAAATACCAAAAGCTAAATTAGGAATCAAATCATAGAATATAACTTTTTCTCGTACAGCTGATGATGAAGTTTGACACCTTATCAGGAGTCTAACGACTTATCAAACATTGTCGTCAGCTCCTCCTCCAAGTTTGATGATTTTTATGTTAGGATGACGGAAACTCTTGGCTTCTTATCAGAAGTCTAACGACTTATCAGAAATGTCGTCATCTCCTCTTTCACTTTTATGATCTTTTCGTTAGGCTGACAACATTCTTGATGGCTTATAAGACACTTGATGGCTTATCAGGGGATGTCGTCACACTTCTACTCCAACTTTCTCACACTATCTACAGCTGACGATTACTCTAATAACTTATCACAAATTTGACGACTTATCAGAAAAGTCGTCAACTACACTTTCATGGCCACTTGTTCCAAATTCACCTCTTTTGCTCTTGCTGTCTTTGGTTTTCTTGCATCTTGACTTTCCTGCATTATTAAAGAGATAACAACGCAAAACGACAAAAGTTTCTTAAGACTTTACAATTATTTCTAGTTAAAATCCTCAAATGTGTTAGCATTAGCTCACACATCAGGGACTGATATGAAGTTTTCCACAGCAAATCATCTTCAAACTAATGGATAAACTGAGAGGATAAATAACTTACTAGAAAAATACCTAAGGCATTATCCGACGTTCAGCCTATAGAATTGGGTAGATTTGTTGGATACAATGCGGTTTTGCTACAATCTGCACAGGTCTTCGATAATATAAAAGAACCCGTTTAAACTTATCTTAGGCATGCATCCTGTGACACTATTAGAGGTGGTGACTCTGACGAGTCATGGCAATTGCCCTACTACTTACAGATATACAAAATACAAGGATGGCATGGTTTTTGAGGCACAAGAAAGCTTGAGAAACGCACAAAAATACATAAAGAAGTATGATGACCAGTATAGACGTGCGGTGGAGTTCAGTGTGGGATACAAATTACTTTTAAAGCTTACTCCACAAATCAAGAAACAGATTGTGAGCAAGACAAGGCATAGGGGAATGATCCCAAGGTAAGATGTCCCATTCTAAGTTGTTGAGAAGATTGGGGAAGTTGCTTACAAGTTGAAATTGGTGGATAGGTTGAAGATTCACCCTATATTTCATGTCAGCTTTCTGAAAAGGCATAATAACAATGCTGAAGATCCGAGCTGGAACAAATCCAACAATGCTCATCCTTTGAATTTGAAGAATTATAAGACCAAGATGGTGAAGATAATTGATCATCAGATAATGGGGAACAGAAAAAAAATATCAAGATAGAATCCTTGATTTAATGGAAAGGCAAAAATGAAGAAGACACTGTTTGGGAGAAGACTCAGAACTTGTGGTATTTCGATAAGCAGATTGAGGACTACCTCAAAATAAACTCAATGAGGGAGTCAAGTTTATCTAGTGAGGGTGCATTATTAGACCCCCAGTCTAAGACGTGATTGTCGGTAAGCCATATTACACATTGGCCTTGACATGTGCTAAGGCAAGCAATGTGATGCTGTAGTGGCTATGAGATAGCAGGAAGCTGATGATGACTAAGGCGTTAGAGTGATGGCAAGGAAACCTCGCACACATGAGGCACAACAGAAGCATGGCACCTATGCGAGTATGTGTGCAGGTAGTGACATAGGTATGGCATGACACTAATATGACATCATCCGTGGCATGGAGCAGATGATGGCATGTCACAAGTGTGAGAATTGGCATAGTCAAGATAGTATCAAACATAGGTAGTGGCATGGTTTAGGCAGTGACATGGCCGAGGCAGCAACATAGCACGGGCAGTGGCATGACGCAGACGCAGGTAACGACATGACACAGGCAAGGCATAATACTGGCAAGGAAAAGCTTAACTGAGAAGCATGACAAGAAAAAGATGAAATAGTCAAGTGTTGGAAACCTAGAAATTGGCTAAGTGTTGAACATTGGCCAAATTGGCTAAAGGGGCAAGTCTGCCCATGTGCTTGTCACATGGGGCAGTTGCTAGTTTGAATTTCAAATATTGTAAACATGTGTGATTTTCAGAATGTTAGTTCACTTTTTAGATTAGTTTGTTGAGTCATGTGATAAGTATGCAGCCATGTCGAATGACATGCTTCCAGGTGTCGTTGGTTGTAACTGCTGTAACTGCCCATGTGCATCCTACATTTGGTGTTGCTGGAAATTGTACAAGGCAGTGAGTGTTGTATTTCCTTTTTACAATTCATGTGACATTTTCCTTTTTGATTCTAAGAGATAATAAAAGGTTGGGAACTTGTTTCCTGTAAATCTGGTAATTTCTTTCCGTTTCTGCAGCCTTAGTCTATTTCACTTAGACTGTGTAGTATTGTGTATTACTGAAGTTGTGTACTTTTGAATGTCTTCCAAGCAGTGGTGTTGAAAAAAAGAAAATTCCCCTATCTCGCCTACCATGGTGGTGTCATCGAGTTGGGTGTCTATGCACTTGAACCTACGTCTTCAAGGCACCATGCACCAATGCCTCAAACTACCATGGGCACTAACGGCCACCACCGATGTCAAACACCGATGGACCTATAGTGGACTACTATAGTGGTGTCATTGTCGAGTTTGGTGATAACACCCAAGAGCACACTCAAGTGTACGTGGTCTTATGAAGTAGTAAAGTGGCCTTCAAGAAGCCAAGTATCGATCCCCCAGGGACTTGATTCAACAACAATTCTATTTTAGTTCACATTTAGATTAACTTTGTTCCAGAGTAGCTATAAAGAGATTTTGGAAATTGTAATTCCAAGTAAAGTAACAATGCTAAAAATAAAAGTCTTGGAACAATCAATAGGAGAAAACCCAGGGTTAAAACACTTTGAACAATCATACTATGTTATTGAACCTCATTCGTTAATTTGCTTATCTTGGTTGTTGATTCATAGGGTTAATTGCATGATCATGGTCTCACGACCTCTATTCCTTTACCTAAGTTTAATTTTACAACTACATCATTGAGTAGGGATGTAATAGTACACTCAAGTTCTTTACGCTATCATCTTACGTGTGAATCAAGTAAGGCATTTAAGTACATCCCTGTCCTAGATGCTAAGTTGAATTCCTTATTACCTAAAAGAATAAAAATCATAATTTTTTTATTCCTATGTTCTATCAACCTATTCCCTTTCCCGAGTTCACAAGGTTGACAATTGATATATTCTAAGGGTAGCTAATCCTTAAAATAATAAAAAAAGAATAAACAAACAACCAATAATGATAAGCAACTTAAATGAAATTAATTCAAAATAATAGTACTTATGTTCTTAGCTTTAACCTTGGAAAGAGGGAGTTTAGCCATGCATAGTCATAATTGTAATCACAAGATTGTAATTAACGACTAAAAACATGAATGAACCTAATTAAAATAATAAAAACCTAATTATGAAGTTGTAGCAGCCCTTTGATCTCCAAAATATGTCCAAAAATGAATAAGAATGTGTATGATGATGTATTTATATCAAAAGGATAAGGCAAATCCGTTTTGGACAAGGAATCAGCCTGCAAGTCAGGCCTGGAGCAGAGGTGGCACCATGGGCTCCATTACACTGCTCTGGAGGGGGTACCGCGGGCTCCATTATGCTGGAGTGGATCCTTCTTTGAGGGATTATCACTTAAACTCACTGGAATTGTTGTTTAGAATATTTTCTAAGGCATAGAAGCCCTGAAAGGAGGGTGCGGCCCGCCCAAATAGCGGGCAAACACTGGAATTTGCGTCCTGAATTATGGTTAAGTCTTTCTCGTCCCATCTTTTTTACCTTGTCTTGTGGTGTATTGTCTATAGATTTCTAGCCTTTCTCTCATAAAAATATCATCATATTCAGCTCACAAAGTGTCCTACATAATCACACCATAAGAATTAGAGATTTAAACAACGCAAAGTACATGTTGATCTTTGACTTATTCTTTCGATTTTATACTTAATCAAATTAAACTTTGCACATTATCAACAAATTATTTCACTAATAATCACACATTTAAACCATACAGAAATCCTTAAACACAATAGAATCCAACGAAATTGATTAGATAAGGACCTAGCTCAAGCTAGTAACGCTAGTTTCTATGATTGAACTCTAATTGATTCATTTAAGTACAAACTTATTTGGAATTCACTTTGAACCCTTGTATGCACATTCATCTCATTATCAACCTAGATAGTATCAAAATCATCCTTAAAGCAATGCTAAAAAGACTATAATAGAGACAATAGAATGCATAAATACACCCAACATTATTGGGTGTTCGTGCACCGGTACCTATACCCCCAAGGCACCATGCACCAATGCCACAAATCACCATAGGCACCAACAACCATAAGGCACCATGGAAACATGGGCACCGGCGCACCATGACACCGTGCACCATGCACCAAGGCACCATGGCATCAAGGCATCATGGGACCAACGCACCATGGCACTATGCACTATGACACCAAGGGAACATGGTACCGTGCACAAAGGTACTATGGCACCATGCACCATGGTACCATTGCACCAAGGCGCTGTGGCACCGTGCACCAAGGCACCATGGCACCATGGCACGGTGCACCATGGCACTGTGCGCCAACGCCTCGAACCACTATGGGAACCAAAGCCCATAAGGCACTATGGTAACATGGGCACCGATGCACCATGGAACCATGCACCAAGGCACCATGGCATCGTGCACCATGGCACCAAGGCACCGTGGCATCGTGCACCATGGCACCAAGGCACCATGGCACTGTGCACCATGATACCAAGGCACCAAGGCCCAATGGCCCCATGGCACCATGCACTATGGCACAGTGCACCATGACACCATGAACCATGGCACTAAGGCACCATCGCATCTATGCATCCTAAATTAGGAACTGTGTGCTTGGAACCCACGCGCCCGTGCACCTGCGGTGAGTGTACCAAGGAACCATGGCACCATGAGCACGGTGCACCAAGGTACTATGGCACCGTGCCAAAATCGAAAGAGCGTAAACCTAGGTTCAATCATTCAAATATTTTTCTAATGTTCATTTATCCTCCTCACCGCTGCATACACCTTTCGTTACATACACACTCTAAGTTTTTTTTTAATAACATTTCAATGTTACCTCATGTGTTGGAACGGTTTTCCTAATGTCCCCATGTTATTTTTATATTTTTTCAATTTCTTATTTAGTATCCTTAAGTTTAAATATTTTATATTGTTACATTATACGTACAAATATGCACTCAATTGTTGGTTTAAGGTTACTTCATGCGTTGAAAATATTTTTCTAATGTTTTTATATATTTTAAATAATTTTTTATTTTTTATTTATTTTTTAAATTTTCATTAATAATATTTGTAAAAAGATATTTTCTAAATGAAAATTATCATTTAAACATTACGTGACTCTTTTGTGAATGCATTGGCTCGAACTTATATTAAAACATATAGTTCTGATCCATACATGTCTAGTATGATTCTCTGGCAAAAGTATGTCGACTCCTTTAACTTCAAGGCGAATATCGCTAGTTGGCATAGGCACTCATTGGGCATGTTGGCGTCCAGTGTGGGCACATGGAAGCATTCATGGAAAGTCCATGCGATCCACCGGTGCCTACAAAACAACGTCAATCGCACTTCATTATGCGCTCATGTCGGCTATCGGTGGCGTCATCCACGATGGGGCTGTTGGCGCTTAATTTAGAACAAGCCGGAACTTTTGTACGTATGGGGAGTTTGGGATGCTGCTCTTGGGGTAAGCTGCAGGCTCTGCATGCATGGTTCTAAGCCAAATCTGTGTCGAGCATTGACTGTCGACGTGGGTTATGCCTGTGTACAAGCCTCGGCGCGCCTTCATCTCCTCTACTCCCTCCTAAGGGTAGGCTTTCGTGTTAATCGGTACTTACTTTAGCCTTGCAATATCCGCATGGGCAGAAGCGCATAACATCTATTGCTGGGCATTGGGGCCGATGCTGGGCATGCATCAACAAAGCATTTGGACGCACGATATGTGAATTGTGTTCAACATGTGCCGTAAGGTTGGATCCCTACTCGAGCAGTAAAGTCCCGACCCACCTACCATCTTATCCTTGGGGAAAGCACAATTTAGGCTTGCTATAAGTTAGTTTCCCAAGATTCATACCTAATGCCTTAGCATTATCAAGTTTTATTGATCGCTTTTTCCCTAAGCATTTTATGCACGGGGTATACCAAAAGGCCGCCCTCATGTCCCATTCAATTCTTGCTTCATCATATGATGTCGTGGTCCATGAGTGGAAATCGAGATTCTCAAATATGGTAGACATAGTGGGCATGGGGTCTTCATCGGCATCTATCTGCCCTATACGATACTCCTTACAAATGACGATCGCACATGCCTCAAATCCGTCTGAGACCTTTCAGGTAGGACGAGCTCATGCAACACTGGCATTGATGAGGAATTCTACCTGGTTGATCCTTCTAGTAGTCATATGCTTGTCTCAAATATTAAGATATTAATGTGTAAGTATAAACTAATTCAGATAGTAAAACTGTAAATAGCTTATTAAATCAGTTATAGTTTGTTTGATGGTATGTACTACTCGGATAACCGTAGTAAATCTAGAGCTAATACGTGCAAAAAAACCAAACTTTTAGAAGGGATACATTTATTAGATAAAGGTGCTACGATGATTTGTGATAGCTCGATGGATCGCACAGCCATTGTGCTGGTGATTCATCATTCAAATTTTTGCCCTCTGAACTTCTGATAGTAGGATAGTGGCCTACCATATTGTTGATTGGTGATGGAGAATAGGGTTCAATTCCAGAAAGGGGGCCTGAGAAACGGCTACCATATCTCAAAAAGGCAGCAGGCGCGCAAATTACCCAATCCTGACACGGGGAGGTAATGGCAATAAATAACAATACTATTCTCAATAAGTCTGGTAATTGGAATGGGTACAATGTAAATCCCTTAACGAGGATCCAATTGAGGGAAAGTCTAGTGCCAGCAACTGCGGTAATTTGAGCTCCAATAACGTATATTTAAGTTGTTCTAGTTAAAAAAATCGTAGTTAAACTTTGGGATGGGCCATCCAGTCTGCCTATGGTGTGCACTGGTCATCTCATCCCTTCCGTCGCCTATGCACTCCTAGCCATAACTGGATGGATCATGCCTCCGACGCTATTACTTTGAATAAATTAGAGTGCTCAAAGAAATCCTACGCTCTATCTATATACCTTAGCATAGGATAATATTATAGGATTTCTATAATACCCCGAAAATTGGTCCCGAGATTTCACATGGTGCTCAATACTATGAGTAGCCTTAAGATAACCCTATCTATCTTCTGCTGAGTCTAAATCTCATAATAAGGAAATATAGATATAACATTAAAACTAGAATGCGGAAATCTATTTGAGCTAACTGAGAATATCTGAATATAATCTCTGAAAAATACTTCACTCAAGAGTCTGATCAATCAATATTGAAAATCTAAATCATAACCTAAAAGTCTGACAAGCCTCTACTACTAATGCTAGAGAGTCACAGGGACAAATCCCTAGCTGACTCGAACTGTCTAAAAATACTAAATCATCTATACTAATAAGCTGAAAAATTGAAAGACTAGGTCCCCGAACTATGAGGACTCACCAATTGTTGGGATGTAGATGGAGATGCACGAAATCACCCATGCTGCTGAAACTGAGCACCTGAACCTACATTAAGAGACAATGTAACACATAGACCTATATGTGGATCAGTACTTTAAGAATGTACTGAGTATATGGGGGTGAATTCATAAGTAAAATAATATCTCAATGTCATTACAATTTATAAAATAATGCATGCTAAATGTAAATAACTCACATAAGCTGGAATATCTGAAAGCTGTAAATCATAACCATGAGTAGCAAAGTCATACTTTATAAATCTAGTGAGTCAGAAAATTTAGTTCTAAAAGCTGTACTAATGTTCTGTCTATAAATCATGCTGTCTAAGTATAGAAAGAATTTACTTTTATCTCTGAAATTTGAAAGCTGAAATCTATAGCTAATGTCTTTCTGTAAAGCAATATCTAGTAAAGTTGTGAGCCCTTACACTTAGTTTTCTAAAAGATTTTCTTTTCTATTAGGGAATTTATTTAAAACTATTCTGTAATGGAGGTTCTTCTAACAGACATATACTATGTGAGCTATCATAGTTTTCAACGTCTAGTTCTCTTATGGGAAAACCTCACGTTGGGGAGAGGTGTCATACTCTTGCCAAGGCGTATAAGCTAATCTAAGTGATCACATCTGTATCTGTCATCCATATAGAAATGGGAATAATCTGAACCTACGTTGGATCGTAGTTTTGGGGCATGAGAACATATCCAACTCGGTGCTAAATACTACAACCTTTAATCTGTATGCTTATTTTGTTGGAAATCCATTTTAAAATCTAGTATAATGGTTCATTATGAAAATCAAATGTATATTTATTAAGTTAAACTATAGTCTGAAACTAAAAAGTGGATTTCATATCTAAGCTGAGATCAAAAGATAAAATCTTTATCGAAAATCTAAAAATACTCTCGTGATAGGGTGCTCATAGCATAATAAATCTTGAAATAACAATATTCAACTAGGGCTTAATACCCATGCATCAAATTCATGTCAAAATATAATAATATTCATGCTTGCTAATGAAGGTACTGATAATTCAACTCAAAATTTGGAAATTTCTCCAATACCCATGAAAATACGAAAGTGAACATGAAATTCATCATCTAACTCACTTCAAAGCTCAAAACCCTTCAATTAGCAATAATGGGTATGAACCCTAATTTGAAATTCATGAATAATCATAGAAAATTATGTAAATTTGTAATTAAAACTAGTTTTGGGCACAAGGATGAAAGATGATCCTTTCTCATAAACGTCACATACCTTAATTGATTCAATTACCAAGAAATCTTAAAATTTAATCCCTGTTTGTGCTCTTGAAGATGAATTCTTAAATCTCTTGAATTGGGAATCCTTAATTTTGAGATATCTTGGTAAAAGAATGGAGGAAATTTGATTTCTTGGAGGTTAAGTTTTCAGGTTCTAGGGTTTCCTTGAGAGGGAATTTATGAAAAGTGAGCATAGAATTGTTTGAATGAGCATAATCTTATGTTTTACACGGTTTGGCGCTCGAGAAAAGACCAAACTATCCTTTTAAAATTTAACTCAGAGAAACTGGAATCCAATTTTTCCACCCACCATGACGCGCCACTATCGCAGTGGCTTATTGAAAATTAATGACTGGGAACTAGAAAATCAATACGACGTGGAGTTATCGTGGTAAGGCACTGAAATGCTATTTAGGCCATCAGCACGATGCCCCACCATTGCGATGAGCTACTGAATTTTTTATAATTGGGATATGGGACTTCACCGCAGTATGGGCTAATCGTGTAGGTCTACTGGAACTTGACAATTGCCATTTTGGCATTCACGCGATGCGGTGCTTGTCGAAATGCCTGATGGAAAAAACCTGATGAGAAATTTTTGGGCCAAGTTGTCCCATGTTCTGATTGAATTCACTGGCTCAGTATTTAATCATCTCTTTTCCTCCCCCAATAAATAATGGGGAAATAGTGTCATCCACACATAATTTCTAGACACACCTGTCGGAATGAATTCGTCTTTAAGCTCAATGAAATTCTACAAGTGGACTTGTGGATCCTCGTGTGAAAGCCCTTCAAACTCTCCACTACTGATTAGAAGCTGCACCATGTTGTGCTTTAACTCTAAATTCCCCCAGCATTCGATCTTTGAATTACGGAAGACACGTTTGTTGGAAGAGGGACTGCCACTAACTGTGATGCGTGCTTGTTGTTTTGCAGCCATTATAGCAGGATCTACTTGGTCTTCTTCTATCTGTGGAAATTGAAGGAGACAGATTGAGTCTCTCCTTTGTTGATGGAAGTATTGTTTAGGGTTGGGGATTATTTCAACCAAATTCCTATCCCTTGCCATCTTCCTAACCTTAAAACCTGTTTTCTGGAATAACAAAACCAAGACCAAGCATAGAAAACACTAAATAAATCTAAAAGTAAAACTAAAATAAATAGTTGCCAAATAACAAGTCCTCGGCAATGGCGCCAAAAATATGACAGCGTCCAAGCGCCCATGTAAGTGTACGTGGTCTTATCGAGTAGTAAAGTGGCCATCAAGAAGCCAAGTATCGATCCCACAGAGACTTGATTTAACAACGATTTAGTTCTAGTTTAACTTCAAAGATTAATTTGACGCAAAGTAACCAAAAAGAGAGTTTGTAATTTTGTAAATTAAAAATAAAGTAAATAGTACCTAAAATAAAGTCGTGGAAAAATCAATAGGAGAAAACCCTGAGTTAAAACACTTCAAACAATTATACTATGTTAATGAATTTCATTCGTTAACTTGCTTATCTTGGTTGTTGATTCATAGGGTTAATTGCATGATCATGGTTTCCCAACCTCTAATCTTTTACCTAATATGGACATTACAACTACATCATTGAGAAGGGATGTAATAATCCAATTAAGTGAATTAAAGCTATCATCCTACGTTCGAATCAAGTAAGGCATCTAAGTACATCCTTGTCCTAGATACTAATTTGAATTCCTTATTTTATAAAAGAATACAAACCCTACTTTGTTTATTCCCATGTTCTATCTCCATATTCCCTCTCCCGAGATCAAAAGGTTGACAATATATGTATTTTATGGGTGATCAATCCATAATATAATTAAAACAAGAATAAACAAACAACCAAATATGATAAGCACAATTAATCAAAATTAATCCAAAACAATAGTACTCACGTTCTTAGCTTTAACCCCCGAAAATAGAGTTTTTAGTCGATAATATTCATAATCACAATTCAAATAATTGAATACATGATATGAAAAATTTAAAATCTAATCAACAAATTAAAAAAAAAACTAAAAAATGTGCAGCAGCCGCCTAATTGCTCCAAACCGTCAAACCGTCCAAAAATGTTCAAGATTTTTCCACCCAATTCTTTAAAATGTGTAATGTATTATTTAGTGCCTAATACCTAACTTATCTTAATCCTTCTAGGAGTGCATAATATCACATTCCATTGCTGGTCAACCAATCACATGCTGAGTAGGATAAGATTTCTCGTGCAAGTTACCCGTGAATTGAAGCATGCGACGCATGGTGTGGAGCACTGAAATGGAGGTTGCGTCGCACGCGTGGCTGCACCAAAATGAAGCGTGTATTGCATGCAGCTACTGAAATTTATCTTCTAAAATTTCTCTAAGGCACGAAAGCACTGAAATACAGCATGCGACAGACACTTACCGCGTGCATACACTGGATATTACATCCAAAATTTTGGTTAAATCTTTATCGTCCCATATTTCATTTCTTGTATCGTGGTGTATTTTTCATGAATTTTCAGTCTTTATATCATCAATATATCACCGTATTCAGCTCACAAAGCTTCCTACAACATAACACACCGCGAATTAGAGATCATAACAACACAAAATTCTCAACGACAAATCAAAACAAGAGCTAAGATAAGGCAAATTTGCAACGATCTTCCACTTGTTATTCTGACTCTTGAATTAATCAAATTGAGCTTTTCACATTACAAACAAGTTATTCCACTCATAATTACACATTTAAACCATTTAGAAAAAATTAAACAAATTAGAATCTAACGAATCCAACAAGATACACACCTAGCTCATGCTAGTAAAACTAGTTTTCTGGGTTAAACTCTAAATGACTCAATTAAGCACAAACTTGTTTGAAAAATACTTTGGACATTGTAAATACACACTTGGACACTTAATGCTTATTTATATCATATTAACACATAAAGAACACAAACTGATCTCAAAACATGGTGAAATAAGCTAGAATAAAGATATCGAAGTGCATAAAATCACCTCAGATCACTGAGTATCTAGAAGAAGATCAATATCGAATTCTATTTCCCTATCAGGAGGTACCCCTGGCAAATCTTTGGGAAGAACATCAGGAAACTCATTGACTACACTGACTGACTGAACTATTGGGGTCTCAGACTTAGTGTCTTTGACCCGAACTAGATGATAGATACGCCCCTTTGAGATCAACCTTCTTGCTTTAAGATAGGATATAAAATGACTCTTAGGAGACACTGAATTTCCTTCACACTCAAAGACTGGCTCATCTGGAAATTGAAACTTCACCACTTGGATGCGACAATCTATGGATGCATAACAATAATAGAGCCAATCCATACAAAGAATAAGGTCAAAGTTAACCATATCTAACTCTATTAAATCTACTAACATAATTTTATGAAGGAAAGTGATAGGACACTTTCTATATATATATTTGGCAACAATTGACTAACCTACTGAGGTAGAAACTAAGAAGGGCTTAAGGATCTTTTCAGGACCTATTTCAAAATTTACTGCAACTAATGTGAACACATAAGAGAAATTTGACCCGGGGTCTAACAACGCATAAACATCAAGACGAAAGATGCGAAGCATACCAGTGACAAAATTTGGTGAATCCTCCTACTCCTGATGGAATTATAAAGCATAAAATCGATTCTGGCATTGACCGCCGCTAGTACTAGATGATGCACCCTGTGGAGGAAATAGGCAACCTAGAGGAGCTGGTGCGCTAGTAGCCTAAGTTTGAGGAAGAACATCCTATTTCCCTGCTTAGCATGCAGACACTCTTTGATTCCGTGTCTTAACTTACCACAACCATAATAACCTTTCTAGCCTAATAAGCACTCACCAAGATGATTCTTACCATACTTAGCACATAGAGGATAACTGGGCTTCCCACTCATACTATTATGAGATATGGACAAAAAAGTCTTACCCCACTGCTCCTGTCTAGCTTTTTGAGTGAGAGAACTAGCTGAAGATAGCTGTGGCATAAATTAATAATTCTAAAACTGTGAAATATTTCGCACTCTATACTTTGTCTGGCCATACTCAAACTGCCCTGTTCTAGCCTTTTTATTTCCTTTCTCTCTTTTCTTCAACTTTTCTCCCTTAATCTATTGGGCATAAATATTCAACCTAGAAAGATCTATGTCCCTAATAAGCATGACAGTCCTACACTCTTTGACTACCAAACTAGATACTCTAGTAACAAACTTACTCATACTTTCCCTAGGGCCAACCATCGTATCAGGGGCATACCTAGACGACTAGTTGAAATTATGCCAGTAATCTTTCACTATCATCGAGCTCTGCCTTAGGTTAACAAACTCTTCTACTTTAGATTTTATTATTTCACGCGAAAAGAACCTGCCTAAAAATGCATCTTGAAATACCTACCAAATAATAAGAGCTGCATTCTTACCTCTACCAATCTTCCACATAACCACCCAATCATATGCTATACCCTTCAATCTATAAGATGCTAACTCTACACTGTCCTTCTCAGAAACATGCATAATCTGGGTGATCTTTTTCACCTTATCTAAATAATGTTATGGGTTCTCACCTGCTTTCTATCCAAAGAACTCTGGCGGATTCATTCTCATAAAGTCTCTGATTTAGACTACTGCTTAATCCCTATTCTGCTAAAGTGGGACTGCCGCCTGATGGTTTTCTTGAACATTAGCATTCACAGCTTGGGCCAATGCCTGAAATTCAACATAGGATACATTCTCATTCAGAGGGTCAGAAGGCTAGGGTAGATAGGTATCATTTCTGCAGGCGTTAGCTCAACGAGGAGGCATATTTAAATGTCATATAAGAGTACTAGTTAAAAAAAGAAAGAGATACTTTAAGCATGATAGATCATGAAAGAAAAAGATGATTTCCTAAAATGTCTCATAGCCTTTTGCTTATAAATGTGTCGGTATTCACACTCATGATCAAGACTCTATGTAACATGGCTTGTCTAACTCCCTATGACTCTTATAACCTTAGGCTCTGATATAAAGTTTGTAACGCCCTAAAAATAGGTTTTGAGACATCACACGATGCTCAAGACTACGAGTAGCCTTAAGCTAACCCTGTCTGCCTTCTACTGAGTCCGAATCTCATAATAAGAAAATATAGATATAACATTAAAACTAGAATACAGAAATCTATCTGAGCTAACTGAGAATATCTGAATATAATATTTGAAAAATACTTGACTCAAGAGTCTAATCAATTAATACTAAAAATCTGAATCATAATCTAGCAGTCTGACAAACCTCTACTACTAATGCTTGAGAGTCATTGGGATAAACCCCCAACTGACTCGAGCTATCTAAAAATACTGAATCATCTATGCTAATAAGATAAAAAACTGTAAGACTAAGTCCCCAAACTATGAGGACTTACCAACTATCAGGATGTATATGGAGATGCTCGAAATCACTCACGCTACTGAAATTGAGCACTGAACCTACATTATGAGATAATGTAGCACATAAACATATATGTAGATCAGTACTTTGAGAATGTATTGAGTATATGGGGGTGAATGCATAAGTAAAATGATATCTGAACATTATCACAATTTAGAAAATAATGCATGCTAAATGTAAATGACTCACATAAGCTGGAATATTAGAAAACTGTAAATCATAACCATGAGTAGCAAAATCATACTTTATAAATCTAGTGATTCATAACATATAGTTCTAAAAGTTGTACTAATGTCTTGCTTGTAAATCATGCTGTCTAAGTGTAGAAAGAACTCACTTTTATCTCTGCAATATGAAAGCTGAAATCTATAACTAATGCCTTTTTGTAAAGCGATATCTAGTAAAGTTGTGATCCTTTACACTTAGTTTTCTAAAAGATTTTCTTTACTACTAGGGAATTCCTTTAAAAATTGTTCTGCAAGGGAGGTTCTTCTAATCGACATACACTATGTGAGTTATCATAGTATCCAATATCTAGTTCCCTTATGGGAAACCTTATATTGGGAAGATATGTCATACTCTTGTGTAGAAGTATAACCTAATCTAAGTGATCACATCTATATCTGTCATCCATATAGAAATAAGAATAATATGATAATCTGAACCTACGTTGGCTCGTAGTTCGGGGACATGAGAACATACCCAACTCGGTGCTAAATACTACTCCCTTTAATCTATATGCTCATTTTGTTGGAAATCCACTTTAAAATCTAGTATAATGCTTCATTACGAAAACCAACTATATATTTATTAAGTTAAACTGTAGTATGAAACAGAAAAGTGGATTTCGTACTAAGCTGAGCTCGAAAGAACAAATCTTTATCAAAAATTTAAAAATACTCTAGTGATAGGGTGCTCATAGAATAATAAATCTTGAAATAACAATATTCAACTAGGGCTTAATACCCATGCATCAAATTCATGTCAAAATATAATAATATTCATTCTTGATAATGAAGGTACTGATAATTCAACTCAAAATCTGGAAATTTCAGCCATACGTTTGAAAATATGAAAGTAAACATGAAATTCATCATCTAACTCACTTCAAAGCTCAAAATCCTTCAATTAGCAATAATGGGTATGAACCCTAATTTGAAATTCATGAACAATCATACAAAATCATGTAAATTTGTAATTAAAACTAGTTTTGGGCACAAGGATGAAAGAGGATCCTTGTTCATAAACTCCACATATCTTAATTGATGTAATTTCTAAGAAAGCTTGAACATGAATTCCTATTTATGATCTTGAAGATGAATTCTTGAATCTTTTGAATTGGGAATCCTTAATTTTAAGATATCTTTGAAAAAGAATGGAGTAAATTTGATTTCTTGGCGGTTAAGTTTTAAGGTTCTAGGATTTCCTTGAGAGGAAATTGATGAAAAGTGAGCATAAAATGCTTAGAATGAGCTTAATCTTGTGTTTTACATGATTTGGGGCTGGAGAAAAGACCAAACCAACCTTTTAAAATTTCACTTGGAAAAACTAGAAGCCGATTTTCCCACCCACCGCGACACACAACTATCGCGGTGGCTTACTAGAAATTGATGACTGGGAACTGGAAAATCAATGCGATGCGAAGCTATCCCAATAAGCCACTGAAATACCATTTAGGCCATCACTGCGATATGCTACTATCGGGATGAGCTACTGCATTTTTTACAATTGGGAAATGGGACTTCACCATAATATGGGCTAATTGCGGAGATCCACTAGAAATTGAAAATTGTCATTTTGGCCTTCACCGTGATGCGGTGATTGTTGAAATGACATACTATTTTACTAAAAACACCATAACTTCTAAATCGAGTATTAGATTAAGGCAAAATTGGTATCATTGGAAACCTAATTCAATTTTCTACAAACTATAGGGTATATAACTGGAAGATTCTACACGCACCAAGCATTATTCATATTTCAAAGATAACCTTAACATTCGAGGAGTTAAATTAAGCTAGGAAAAAGTATGGGGTATTACAATTTTGGTCCTATTATGTTGGACTTTGGGATTGGATTAATGATTAATAGGGATAGTCGGGGTCATTCATAATTCAAAGTCAGAGGTGATATTCTTGGCTTTATGTAAGATAAACAATTACGAAAGCATTTTCCAAGGATGTTATCATTAATCACGAGTGAAAGTTGGGGGCTTGAAGATGATCAGATACCATCCTAGTCTTAACCATAAATGATGCTGACTAAGGATCGGCGGATGTTGCTTTTAGGATTCCGCTGACACCTTATGAGAAATCAATGTTTTTGGGTTTTTGGGGGAGTATTGTTGCAAGAAGGAAAGTTAAAAGATTTGATGAAAGGGCACCACCAGGAGTGGAGCCTGCGACATAATTTGACTCAACACAGGGAAAGTTATAAGGTCCAGACATAGTAAGGATTGATAGATTGAGAGCTCTTTCTTGATTCTATGGGTAGTGGTGCATGACCATTCTTAGTTGGTGGAATAATTTTTCTGGTTAATTCTATTAATGAATAAGACCTCAGCCTGCTAACTAGCTATGTGGAGGTATCCCTTCGTGGCTATCTTCTTAGAGGGACTATGACCTTTTAGGCTGCAGAAGTTTTAGGCAATAATAGGTCTGCAATGACCTTAGATATTTTGGGCCGCACATGCACTACACTAATGTATTCAACGAATTTATGGCCTTGGCCGACAGACCCGGGTAATTATTGAAATTTCATTATAATGGGGATAGATCATTTCAATTGTTGGTCTTCAATGAGGACATCTTAGTAAGCGCGAGTCATCAGCTCGTATTGACTACGTGCTTGACCGTTGTACACACCATCCATTACTCCTACTGATTGAATGATCTGATAAAATATTTGGATAGCGGCAACGTGGGTGGTTCACTTCCCGTGACGTCACAAGAAGTCCATTAAACCTTATCATTTAAAGTAAGAAGAAGTTGTAATAAGGTTTTTGTAGGTGAAACTGCATAAGGATCATTATCAAAACCTATAATGACAAACAACCAGTAAAGATGTGTAACAATTGGGATCTCTGCGTGGACGGAATGTTTCAACCCTCCATACAAGCACCTCCCCATCATCCATGACATGCGTTCCTAGTATTCTTATCGAGTGACTAATGAACCCCAGCATGGAAAGTTCCAAGGAATACTGAAATTTGATAGCCTGCCCCTCACACCCCATCTGTGACATATGGTGGGGGGACCTGTGCTTCTTTTGAAAACAAAAATGACTCTCGACAACAGATATCTCAGCTCTCGCATTGATAACAAATGTATCAAAATATGATACTTGGTGTGAAATATAGAATCTCATGATCCATCGAATATTTGAATGGAAGTTACACCCAAAGCCATTAGGCTGAGGGCACGTCTGCCTAGGCACCACGCATCACATCACCCCCTCACGTCGTGCCTTAATTATTAGATCTACTATCATCGTAGGGTGGATACTAGCCTCTCGTGCGACCTTAGCTCATAACTATCCTAAATATGCGTCCACATCGATGGGCATCATGGAAAGTGGTGGTTGTCACTCAACTGTCATTATTGTCGCGACTATAGCCGGTTGTGCGTTCGGACTCTAAGACTCTTTTGCACTTAGGTGCTTTGACCATGACCCTAGGTTAGGCGCGATTACCCGCTGATTTTAAGAATATCAATAAGTTATGGAAAAGAAACTTACAAGGATTTCCTTAGAACGACGAGCGAACCAGGAACAACTCAGCTTTAGAATCGGGCGATTGTATCGTTCGAATTATAGTATGGAGAAGCATCATCAGAGGCAAACCGAGACCAATTCCCCTAGAAGAGGGCAACAAAGAGGGTGAGAGACTCGTTGTGCTCTGAACCTTCACACCAAATAAGTTGGGTTCATGCAGTCAATTTTGTCCAAGGCTAAATATAGGCGAGAGGCCGATAGAGAACAAGTACCTCTAAGGAAAGATAAAAAAGACTTCGAAAAAAGAGTCAAAGAGTGCTTGAAATTATTGGGAGGGAAGAATTTGGTGGCCAGCGATGCACCCCGGTTGGATGTAGATTGATGATGAGCTGGTTCGCCAATCGACCCGGTGTGTGGACTAGCATGGGTTGGAGAAGAGGCCAAAGTCCGAGCTTTCGATACGCTCATAAAATGTTATATCCTCAATTATGGTAGGAAATTTGCACCTTTAGCATGCTTCAGCATCTGCGTGCTCTGGACACTGGCCTATGGGCTTCCCATTAGACTCGTCTTAAAATAATCACTAAGGAGTCTGACATGTGTGTGAGTCAATGAATGAGTAAACTCGTAAGGCGTAAGGAAGCTGATTGGTGCGATCCCCCTAAGAGGTGCACCATTGACTGACCTTGATCTTTTGAGAATAGTTTGAGTGTGAGCATAGCTATTGAGAGATGAAAAATGGTGAACTATGCCTGAGTGAAGCGAAGCTAGAGAAAACTCTGGTGGAGGCCAGTAGTGATACTGATGTACAAATCATTCATCTGACTTGGGTATAGGGGATAAAGACTAATTGAACTATCTAGTAGCTGGTTCCATATGAAGTTTCCCTTAGGATAAATGGAGCTCGCATGCGAGTTCTATCTGGTAAAGACAATGATTAGAGGCCTCGAAGGTGCAATGCCCTCGATCTATTCATAAACTTTAAATAACTTGGATGGCACGACTGGTTTGTTGAGCCACACCATGGAATCAAGAGGCCATTTTTGGTAAGCAGAACTAGAAATGTGGGATATACCAAAAGACGGGTTACGATGCTAAACTGTGCACTAACCTAGATCCCACAAAGGGAGTTGGTAGATTAAGACAGTAGGACGGTGGTCATGGATGTTGAAATCCACTAAAAAGTTTGTAACAACTCGCTTGTTGAATCAACTAACACTAAAAATAGATGGTTCTTAAGTGCTCAAACTACACCAGGCCGTCAGGGAATGTACTAGGCCCCGATGAGTAGGAGGGCGCAGAGGTCGCTGCAAAACCTTGGGCACGAGCCCAGACGGAGCGGCCTTCGGGGTAGATCTTCATGGTAGTAGCAAATATTCAAATGATAACTTTGAAGGCTGAAGAGGAGAAAGGTTCCTTGTGAATGACACTTGCTTATGGGTTAGTCAATCCTAAAGGTCAGGAGAACCTCGATGGATAGCGCATTTTGTGTGTACTCCAAAAAAGAATTGGGTAAAAATTGCTGAATTGAGATGTGGCGGTCAATGGCAATGGTAGGATGTCTGAAGATGTTGGTGAAAGCCTTTGGAAGAGTTATCTTTTCTTTTTAACAGCCTTCTCACCCTAGAATCGACTCTGTCGGAGGTAGGATCCAGCGGCTAGATAAATACCATACTTCATATGGTATTCGGTGTGCTCTAGACCACCTTTAAAAATCCAGAGGATCGAATGTCGTCCACGCTTGATCATACTCATAACAGCATCAGGTCTCCAAGATGAATATCCTCTGGCCGATGGAATAATATAGGTAAGGGAAGTCGGCAAAATAGATCTACAACTTTTAAAGGATTGACTTTGAGGGCTGGGCACAGGGGTCCAATCTCGAGCCCATCGGTTGTCAGTAGACTTCTTGAGCTGCTCCCATGGCGAGAGGGGGTCACCGTATATCAAACGGGGGATGGATTGGAAATGGTTCATTCGTGGGACTTCCCCACATGTCAAACATCAAACTCAAAATAGGTACAGACAAGGGGAATCAAACTGTTTAATTAAAATAAAGCATTGCGATGTCCCAACAGATGTTTAAGCAATTAGATTTCTGCCCAATGCTCTGAATCTCAAAGTGAAGAAATTCAACCAAGTGTGGGTAAACAGTGGGAGTAACTATAAATCTCCTAAGTTATCCAAATATCTCATCATCTAATTAGTGATGTGAATGAATGGATTAACAAGATTTCCACTCTCTCTATCTACTATGCCGTAAAACCACAACCAAAGGAATGGGCTTGGCAGAATCAGTGGGGAAAAAAACCCTATTAAGCTTGAATCTTGTTTGAATTTTTGAAATGACTTGAGAGCTTTAGTATAAGTGGGAGCCAAAAGGCAAAAGTGAAGACATTTCCCCTATTTTTGGACCCAAGGCTTGCTCTACGGGCTATCTGGGTGGAAGACATTATCAGGTGGGGAGTTTGGCTGGGGCGACACAGCTGTTAAAAGATTACACAAGTGTCCTATGATAAGCTCTACGTGAATACATTCGTACTGTGAAAGATATTCGTACTACGAAAACATGGCCTAACGATCCTTTAGACCTTCAAAATTCAAAGATAGAGTTGTCAGAAAAGTTACCACATGGATAACTAGCTTATGTCAGCCAAACATTCATAGTGACATTTCTTTTTGATCCTTTGATGTTGGCTCTTCCTATCATTATGAAGCAGAATTCCCTAGGTATTGGATTTTTCACCCATCAATAGGAAACATGAGCTAGGTTTAGACCATCGTAAGACATATTAGTTTTACCTTACTGATGATAGTGTCGCAATAGTAATTCAACTTAGTACTAGAGAAACTGTTGATTTACATAATTAGTCATCACTCTTGGTAGAAAAGACAGTGGCGCAAAGCTACCATGTGCTAGATTATGGATGAATTCCTCTAAGTCATAATCTGGGCTAAAAGTGATGCATGCGCCCTCCGTTTCCTTACCGACCCATAGTAGGGGCCTTGGCCTTCAAGGACATGTGTCGTTGGCTAAGTTGCCACAGCAGAAGGGTCGCAGTGGCCTCCTTCAAGTAAAATTTCCATCAAACAGTGGGTTGAATCCTTTATAGATGACTTAAATATGCTACGGGTTATTGTAAGTAGTAGAGTGGCCTTGCTTCCATGATCCACTAAGATTCAGCCTTTTATCACTCTGGTTTGCCCTTTCCCCTCTAATACATTCATTTTTCCTTCTATCTTCAAATGAGGCTTGTGAATTAGTCCTTGAAAAATCACACTAAGTATTGTGAGTTCACCTCATCCTCGAGCATGTCGCGGCATAGACTCACTTGAATTCACCGTTTGTTTTTCAAGAGTCACATGTGTTCCATTCCAAACAAATAGTTAAGTATTATATCAAGTGGCCTTTTATACAGTGATACAGTGTTGCAATTAGAGGTTTTTCTTATGTTGAGTGTGGCTCAAGAGCCTAACAATGAATTGAGGCCAATGTTGGTGTGTGAAGATATGTCATAATTAGAGGTTTTTGTGATCGTGTAGTGCAGTCCTAACGATATGTCAAATGACTCAGGATCCAACATCTGGTGAAATCAGCAGAACATAATGTCGACATCAGCAATGCTGCAGCCAATGTCAAATAATAATGGACCTATAATTGCTTACTGTTCGACCCCCAGTCTAAGACAGGATGGCTAACAAGCCATGTCAAGGTACATATTGGGCTTGACATATGCTAAGATATGCAATGTGATGCTGTGGTGGCTATGATTTAGCAGACAACTATTGATAACCAAGGTGGCTGGAGTGATGTCAAGACAGCCTTGGGCCCATGAGGCGAAGATAGGCGCATGTCACCAATGCGGGCATTTATATAGGCAGTGACATAGGCATGACATGGCACTAGCACGACAATGGTACTGGCATAGCGCAGACGATGGCATGGCATATGCTTGGGCATTGGCATGGTCAAGACAGTGTCATGGTATAGGCAGTGGTGTGGCCTAGGTAGTGACATAGCCAAGATAGCAACATGTCATGGGCAGTGGCATAACGCAGATGTAGGCAATGACATGACACAGGCAACGCATGATGCTGGCAAGGCAAGTCATGGATGAGAAGCATAAAAAGAAAAAGATGGAATGATCAAGTGTTAGAAATCTAGAAATTTGCTAAGTATTGAACATTGTCAAAATTGGCTAAAGGGGCAAAGCTGCCCATGTGTTTGTCACATGGGGTAGTTACTAAGATGGACAAGTTGAAAATCATGATGATGTAATTGATGGGTGATGCAAAATTATGGCAGGGGACTCAGAATACGGATGATGAGAGTGCTGGCTGGCCGACCCAAAATTGATACTTGAGAAAAGTTAAAGAAGAAAATGAGTGACCAATTCCTTCCTAGCACTGCCTTATGGATTCCTAGATACATTTTGAAAAGGATAAGGTATAACGAAATGATTCACGACTATATTAAGGAATTTACTTCCTTGATGTTGGACATCTAGAACATGTCTGATGAAGACAAGTTACATAACTTCATCTCAGGGATGCCGGCATGGGCCCAAAATAAACTAAGGAGGCAGAATATGAAAGATTTGCCTAGTACAATTGCTGCCGCTGATTCCTTGGTGGATTTTCTCTCAACTCATTCTGATTTGACATTCCCATTTCTTCAAAGTCTACGAAAAAAGGCATAGAAGAAAGCAGAAGGGAAAAAAGATGGACGAAATAATAAGGGTGAAAAAAGTAAGGCCCCAAAGAATGCTAGAAACACTAAGAACAAGGGGAAAGATGGTAATACTAAGGGCTGTTGGACTTGTGGTGGACCACATTTGGCAAAAAGTTATCCCAATCATGAAAAAGTGAATGTTATGGTTGCTAGAAATATGAATCAAGGTGGGGGTGATGAAGTTGTTGTTGCTTTGGTGAATCTTTTAGGTTTGTCACTTAATCATATCATTTTGCTTAATGTTATGGATGAATCCTCAAATTCATTCAACTCTCATGATATGTTAATTCACATAAAGATTAAATTTAATGGCTATCGGATGATGGTAATAGTGGATACTAGGGCCACTCATACGTTTGTGGATGTCAAAGTTGCTATAAAATATGAATTAAAGTTGAAGAAGAGTCCATCCTATGTCCAAACTGTGAGTTCCAAGGCACAAGCCATTGTGGCAACACTTATGATATGTAGATGGTAATTGGAAGTTAGATGAGAAAACATAACTTAATGGCTATGCTGTTGAGTGATCTTAGAGTTATTCTAGGGATTTCGTTAGAAAACTTTACTTTGTTCCTTCTCCTCACTTAGATAGAGTGGTGATCATGAATGAGGATTATGTAAGTTTCATTAAGGTTGTTCATCCTTATTGAGAATCAAAGAAAGTAAAGGACAAGACCCCTATCATTTTTACTATTTTAGTTAAGAAAGGAATAAAGAAAGGTGATGAAACTTTCCTTGCTGCCATGATAGAAGTGAAGCTAGATGTAAAGGTAGAGGTGCCGGACTGAGTTTCTAAAGTACTTAAGTAATTTGCAGATGTGATGCCTCCTGAGTTGGCTAAAGATTTGCCACCAAGAAGGGAGATTGATCAAAAGATACAGTTCCTGCCAGGTTCTATTGCCCCTGTACAGGCTTTTTATTGAATGGATCCTAAAGAGTTGTTTGAACTGCGGAAACCATTAAATGAATTATTAGATGCGGGCTTGATTTATCTTTCCAAGGCTTCTTATGGTGCTCTTAGTTTGTTCCAAAAGAAGAAGTATGGTTCAATTAGGATATGTGTAGACCGCAGGGCATTGAATAAAGTGACTGTGAAGAACAAGTGTCCTGTCCCATTGGTGCAAGATCTCATGGATAGGCTAAGAAAGGCATATTGGTTTACTAAGCTTGAACTGCGATAAGGTTATTGACAGGTTTGGATAGCAGAAGGAGATGAATCACTTGTGTGATGAAGTATGGTTCGTATGAGTTTCTTATTATGCCATTTTGGTTGACAAATGCCCTGACAACTTTTTTCAACTTGATGAATGATTTGTTGTTTGATTACCTAGATGATTTTGTAGTGGTATATCTATATGACAAATTCATTTATAGTTTCTCCCTTGATGAACATTTAGAACATTTAAAGTTAGTATTGTCCCGTTTGAAGGAGTACAAACTTTATGTAAAGATGAAAAAATGCGAGTTTGATACAAACAAAGTGAAGTTCCTATGGCATTTGGATAGTCAAAAATAAGTGAGGATAGATCTGAAGAAGGTGTAAGAAATTGTTAAATGGCAGGCACCTAGTGGGGTCAAAGAATTGAGATCATTCTTAGGCTTCACAAGTTTATTGCAGGTTACTCTAAGAAAGCAGTGACTTTGATAGACTTACTAAAGAAAGATATCAAGTAGGTATGGTCTAAAAAGTATGATGAAGCATTTCAGATGTTGAAGAAAGCTATTGCTTCAGAGCCCATTTTGAAGCTGCCAGACTTTGAGTTACCTTTTGAAGTACACACTGATGTATCAGAGAAGATAGTTGGGGGCATGTTGATTCAAGAAGGCCATCCTATGGCCTTTGAAAGTCTAAAATTGAGTGATGTTGAGCAAAGATATTTGACCCATAAAAAGGAGATGGTAGCAGTAGTGCATTGTTTGAGATGCAGAAGAAGATGTGTCCAAAGCAAGACTGACGGCAGGAGTTCCTAGCTAAATATGACTTCATGTGGGAGGAAAAAGCAGGAAGGCACAACCAAGTTATGGATGAACTAAGTTGGAAAGAGGTATTTTCTGTAGTATACTCAATTGCTAGACTTGAAACTATTTTTTTGGACAAAATTAAATTCTATGCTACAAATGACCCACTTATGTTAAGTGGATGGGTCAAGCAAAATATGGGACTATTCAAAGGTATTGGATTGAGGACGATCTCCTTTATTTTAAGGTAGAGAATCTTGGAACCTTAAGGTAGTGGACTGTATAAAGACTTGATAAAAGAGGCACATGACACTCCTCGGGCTGGTCATCCGAGTGTTGAACAGATGCTAGTCTTGATATCCCATGTATGTTTCTGGCCGAAGATGGAAGATGATATTAAAAGATATGTGAAGACTTTTCAATATGCCAAAAAGACAAGACTGAACGTATAAAGGAGGCAGGTTTGTTGCTGCCTCTACCTATTCCTAAAAGACTATGGTTATCTATCTCTATGGACTTTATTTTTGGGATTTCTAAGGTGGATGGCAATGCATCCATAATGGTGGTGGTAGACAGGTTCTTAAAGTATGCTATTTTTGTTGCTGCTCTAATTACTAGCTTGTCGGATGTTGCTAGGATTATTCTATAAGAATGTGGTGAAGCACTTCGGATTGCCAAGTGATATCATGAGTGATAGAAATACACAATTCACCAGTCGGTTCTGGCATGCATTATTCAGCATGGTGGGGAGTGATATGAACAGCAAACCAACGGAATTATACATACTTGATGGATACAACACAGTTTTGCTACAATCTGCACAGGTCGTCGGCAACAAAAAAGAGCCCGTTTGAACTTGTCTTAGGCATACAACCTATGACACCATTGGAGGTGGTGATGATGAAGAGTCATGTCATTTTCCCTACTGCTTAAAAATATTGAAAAGACAAGAATGACATGCTTGTTTAGGCAAAACTTCTTGAGAAAGGCCCAAAATCACATGAAAAAGTTTGATGATCAACGTAGACGTGTGGTGGAGTTCAGTGTGGGAGACA
This sequence comes from Capsicum chinense, assembly GCA_026120095.1. Classification (NCBI taxonomy): domain Eukaryota; kingdom Viridiplantae; phylum Streptophyta; class Magnoliopsida; order Solanales; family Solanaceae; genus Capsicum; species Capsicum chinense. The sequence continues at coordinate 96,849,352 of JAPEIP010000006.1, read as the reverse complement.
AAGTGATTTTAAAGATCACTCCACAAATCTAGAAATATATTATGAGCAAGAAAAGGCATAAGGAACTGATCCCAAGGTATGATTGGCCATTTTAAGTTGTTGAGAAGATTGGGGTAGTCGCTTACAAGTTGAGCTTGCTGAAAAGGTTGAGGATTTACCTTATCTTTCATGTCAATTTTCAGAAAAGGTAGAATAAATATATTGAAAACTCGGGTAGAACAAAGTCGAAGAGGGCTACTCCTTTGATTTTGAAGTAGTATAAAACCAAGATGGTGAAGATACATAATCATAAGGTCGTAGGGAAGAATAAAAAGAATATTAAGACAGAATTCCTGATTCAATAGAAGGACTCAAGCGAAAAAAAAGCTATTTGGGAGAAGGCTCAGAACTTAAGGTAGTTTGACAAGCAATTTGAGGACTACCTCAAAATAACCTCGATGAAGGCGTCGATTTTATCTGATGAGGGTGCATTGTTAGACCCCCAGTCTAAGACATGATGGCTGACAAGCCATGTTAGGGTGCATATTGGCCTTGACATATTCTAAGACAAGCAATGTAATATTGTGGTGGCAATGAGATAGCAAACAACTGATAATGACCAAGGTGGTTAGAGTGATGGCATGGCATCCTTGGGCACATGAGGCGATGATATATATATGGCACCTATGTAGGAATGCATACAAATAGTGACATAGGCATAGTGCGTCACTGGTATGACATAGGCACTATCATGGAGCAAGCAATAGCATGGCATAGGTGTGGGCATTGGCATGGTCAAGTTAGTGTCATGATATAGGCAGTGGCGTGGTTTAGGCAGTGACATGGCCGAAACAACAACATGTCATAGGTAGTGGCATGGCGCAGGCTTAGGCAATGACATAACATAAAAAAGGCATGATGCTGGCAAGGCAAGGTATGGCTGAGAAGTATAACAAGAAAAAAATGGAATGTTTAAGTGTTGTAAAGCTAGAAATTGGCTAAAGGGGCAAGGTTGTTAATATGCTTGTGATATAGGGCAGTTGCTAAGTTTGAATTTTGAATGTTGTAAATATGTGTGATTTTCAGAATGTATTTGCATGCTTAGATCAGGTTGTTGAGTCATGTGATAAGCGTGCAACTATGTCCAATGATATGCTGCCAGGTGTCATTGGTTGTCAATACTGTAACAGCCCATGTGCACCCTATATATGGTGTTACTGGAAATTGTACAAGGTAGAGAGTGTTGTATGCCTTTGTATAATTTGTGTGATATTATCCTTTTTGATTTTGATAGATAATAAAGGATTGGGAACTTGTTTCCTATAAATCTATTTGAGTGCTTTACATTTCAGCAGCCTTAGTCTATTTTACTTAACTATGCAGTATGTGTGTGGCTGAAGTTATGCAGTGTCGTCCGACTGCCAAGTAGTGGTGTTATGAAAATATCCCCGTCTCACCTACCATATTGGTATCGTTGTCCAGTTGTGTTTCTGATCATCGACACCTATTCCCTCATGGCACCAAGCACCAATTCCTTAAACCACCATGGGCACCAATGGCCACAACCGATGTCAGATGCTACTAAACCTATAGTGGACTACTGTTAGACCCCCTAGTCTAACACATGATCATCGAAATTCCATGTCAATATGCACATTAGCCTTGACATGTTATAAGGCAAGTAATGTGATGCAGTAATGGCTATGAGATAGGAGGCAACTGATGATGAAAAAAGTGTTAGAGTGATTCCAAGGTAGCCTTGGGAACATGAGGCATGATAGGTGTGTAGTATCTATGCAGACATAAGTGAAGGCAGTGACATAGGCATGACACGACACTGGTATGGTATTAGCACTGATATGGCACAGGCGATGGCATGACATAGGCGTAAGCGTTGTCATGGTCAAGAAAGTATCATGACATAGGCAGTGGCGTGGTCTAGGCAGTTTCATAGTGAAAACAACGTGGTGTGGGAAGTAGCATAGTGCAGGGACAGGCAACAACATGACACAGGCAAGTCAAGATGATGGTAATGCAAGGTGTGACTGAGATACATGACAAGAAAAAGATGAAATGGTCAAGTGTTGGAAATATACAAATTGGATAAGTGTTGAATATTGGTAAAAATTGCTAAAGGGGAAAGCCTACCCATGTGCTTGTCATATGGGGCAGTTGCTAGTTTGAATTTTCAATATTGTAAATATGTGTGATTTTCAGAATGTTAGTTGAATGCTTAGATTAGGTTGTTGATTTATGTGATATATGCTGCTAGGTATCGTTGGTTGTAACTATTGTAAGTGCCCATGTGCAGCCTATATATGGTGTTGTTAGAAATTGTATAAGGCAGTGAGTGTTGTATTGCCTTTGTAAAATTTGTGTGACATTATCCTTTTTGATTATGAGAGATAATAAAAGGTTTGGAACTTTTTTTTGTAAATTTGTTGAGTAATTTACGTATATGCAGCCTTAGTCTATTTCACTTAGACTGAGCAAGAAATCCTTAGGCACATAAGGCACGATAGGTGCATGACACCTATGTAGATATGCGTGTAACAAGTGACATAGGCATGGCACGACACTGGCATAACATCGGCTCTGGCATGGAGCAAATAATGGCATAGCACAGGCGTGAACATTGGCATGGTCAAGATAGTGTAACAGCATAGGCAGTGGTGTGGCCTAGGCAATGACATGGCCAAGACAGATGTATGGTGCGGGCAGTGACATGGCATAGATGCAGGCTAGGACATGACACAGGCAAGGCAAGGTGTGGATAAGAAGCATAACACGACAAAGACAAAATGGTCAGGTGTTGGAAAGCTGGAAATTAGCTAAGTGTTGAACATTGTCCAAATTGGCTAAAGGGGCAAGGCTGCCCATGGCTTGTTATACGAGGCAATTTCTAGTTTGAATTTTGAATGTTGTAAACTTGTGTGATTTTTAGAATGTTAGTTTAATGCTTAGATCAAGTTGTTGAGTTATATTATAAACATGCAGCCATGTCCATTAACATGAGGCCAGGTGTCGTTGGTTGTAACTGCTATATTTGCCCATGTGCAACCTATATATGGTGTTGCTGGAAATTGTACAAGGTAGTGAGTATTGTATTGCCTTTGTACAATTCATGTGACATTGTCCTTTTTGATTTTGAGAGATAATAAAATGTTGGGAACTTGTTTTCTATAAATTTCTTAGTGCTTTACGTTTTTTGCAGCCTTAGTCTATTTAACTTAGACTGTGCAGTGTTATGTGTGGCTGCAGTTTGCAGTATTGTACGACTACTAAGAAGTGGTGTTGCAAAAACCAAAATATCAGTCTCAACTAAAATTAGAGCATTATTGTATGAAAATGGTGACTGTCGCTCACCTAAATGAGTATGTTTCACGAGTTTGAAATTTCATTGGCCTTACTGACGAACTCGAACAAAGTGAAGGCCTGGTGGTTTTGATAACTTAGATCAATACCTTGAAGGAAGGACTGGCACTATTGTGTGCCCAGTAAGATGAACAATCTACAAAATTTTGAATACATGTGAGGCCTTGACGTCGCTGGTGCAGGACCAAGGCAAGGTGATGGAAAATCTATAGGAAAAGATATTAATGATGGGACGTGCTATGGCTGTGTTTGGGCAGTCTCATGAAGGCAGTTCCAAACTTAAAATTCCAGAGCCCAAACCTTTTGGTGGTGCTAGAAGTGTCAAGGTATTGGAAAATTTCTTGTGGGACATAGAGCAGTATTTCTTTACTGCTTGAGTTGCTGAAATAGACAAGTTGAACATCACCACGATGTACTTGACAAGTGATGCAAATTTATGGTGGACAACGCAGAATGCGGATGATGAGAGTACTGGCCAACCCCGAATTGATACTTAGGAGAAGTTGAAAGAGGAAATGAGGGACCAATTCCTTCTTAGCAATGCCTCATGGATTGCTAGAGACAAGTTAAAAAGGACAAGGTAGAATAGAACAATTCGTGACTATATTAAGGAGTTTACTTTATTGATGTTGGGCATACAAAATATGTCTGATGAAGACAAGTTACATAACTTCATTTTAGCAATGCAGGCATGGGCCCAAAACGAATTAAGGAGGCAGAATATGAAAGATTTGCCTAGTGCAATTGTTACCGCTAACTTGTTAGTGGATTTTCACTCAACTCATTCTAATTTTGATATTCTGACTACTTTAAAGTTAAAGAAAAAGGATAAGAATAAAGGGGATGGGTAGAAAGATGGATGATAAGAAAAGAGTAACAAGGACAAGGCCTCAACAAATGATAAAATCACCAAGAACAAGGGGAAAGATGGCAATACTAAGGGTTGTTGGACTTGTGGTGGACTGCATTAGGACAAGAGTTGTCCCAATCGTGAAAGAGTTAATGCTATGCTTGATAGAAATGTTAATCAAGGTGGTGGTGAAAAAATTGTCGCTGCTTTGAAGAATTCTTTGGATTTGTCACTGAATCAATTTAGTTTATTAAACATTGTGGGTTACTCCTCAAAGTCATTCAACCCTCATGATGCTTTAATTCACATAGAGATAAAAGTTGATGTAAATCGTATGATGGAAATGGTAGATACCAGGTCCACTTATACATTTGTAGATGTCAAAGGTTGCTTTAAAATATGGACTGAAGTTGATGAAAAGTCCCTCCTACGTCCAATCTGTGAGTTCCAAGGCATAAGACATTATAGGCATGGCTTATAATGTGCAGATGGTGATTGGAAATTAAACGGGGAAACACAACTTGATAGCTTCTCTATTAGGTGATTTTGAAGTCATTCTAAGGATTTATTTCCTTAGAAAATTTTGCTTTGTTGATGGAGTGATGATCATGAACGAGGCCAATCCAATTTTTATTAAGGTCTTTCATCCTTATGTAGAAGAAAAGAAAGTGAAGGACAATCCCCTATCATTTCTACTAAGTTGGTTGAAAAAGGATTGAAGAAAGGTGATGAATTTTTCCTTGCTGCCATGATAGACGTAAAACCAGATGAAAAGCTGGAGGTGTCTGATTGTGTTGCCTAAGCATTGAAGTTATTTGCTGATGTGATGCCCCCGATTTGCCTAAAGAGTTGCCTCCAAGAAGGGACATTGATCATAATATAGAGTTTCTTCCAGGTTTTACTGCCCCTGCACAAGCTCCTTATAGAATGGCTCCTAAATAGTTGGCTGAACTACGGAAATAATTGAATGAACTGCTGGATGTCGGCTTGATTCAGCCTTCCAAGGATCCTTACGGTGCTCCAGTTTAGTTCAAAAAGAAGAAGGATGGTTCAATGAGGATGTGTGTGGACTACAAGGCATTGAATAAAGTGATTGTGAAGAACAAGTATCCTGTTTCGTTAGTGTATGATGTCATGGATAGGCTAAGAAAGGCATACTGGTTTACTAAGCTTGATCTAGGATCAGGATATTGGCAGGTTCGGATAGCAGAAAGAGATGAATCAAAAACTATGTGTGTGATGAGGTATGGTTCATATGAGTTTCTTGTTATGCCATTTTAGTTGACAAATGCCCCAAAAACTTTCTGTAACTTGATGTATGATGAATTTTTTGATTACCTAGATGATTTTTTGGTGGTGTATCTAGATGACATAGTTATTTATACTTGCTCACTTGATAAATATTTGGAATATTTAAAGTGAGTACTATCCCATATGAGGGAGTACAAACTTTATGTAAAGACAAAAAAGTGTGAGTTTACTAAGAAGTAAGTGAAGTTCCTTGGGCATTTGGTAGGTCAAAACCAAGTGAGGATGGATCAAAAGAAGGTGCAAGAAATTATTAAATGACAGGCACTTAGTGAGGTCAAAGAATTGAGATCAATCTTGGGTTTGGCTAACTACTATCGCAAGTTCATTGCTGGTTACTCTAAGAAAGCGACGTCTTTTACAGATTTACTGAAGAAAGATTTCAATTAGGTGTGGTCTGAAAAGTTTGATGCAATATTTTATATGTTGAAGGAAGCTATTACTTCAGAACCCACTTTGAAACTGCCAGATTTTGAGTTACCTTTTGAAGTACATATTGATGCATCGGATAAGGCTATTGGGGGCGTGTTGGTGCAAGAAGGCCATCATGTGGCCTTTGAAAGTCCAAAATTGAGTGATGCTAAGCAAAGATATTCGTGATATCATGAGTGATATATTTGCGTGGTTTGCTGGTCGGTTTTGACAGCCATTGTGTAGCATGATAGAGGACTGATCTATAGTTTTCCACAATAAATCATCCTCATACTGATATCCAAACTGAGAGTATAAATCACTTCCTAGAATAAAACTTAAGGCACTATGTGACCACAAGCCAATGGAATTGGGCAGACTTGTTGAATACAACACAATTTTGCTACATTCTTCACTGGTCGTCGGCAATAGAAAAGAGCCTATTTTAACTTGTCCTTGGCATACAACCTATGACACCATTAGAGGCGGTGATGTTGAAGAGTCATAGAAATTGCCTTGCTACTTACAGATATGCAAAAGACAAGCATGACATACTTTTTGAGTCATAAGACATCTTGGGAAAGTCCTAGAAAGACATGAAGAAGTATGTTGACCAGTATATAGGTACGATGGATTCAATATAGGAGACAAAGTGCTTTTAAAGCTCACTCCACAAATCTGGAAATAGATTATGAGCAAGAAAGGCATAGGGGACTAATCCCAAGTTATGAAAGCTCGTTCGAAGTTGTTGAGAAGATTGGGGAAGTCACTTACAAGTTGGACTTGCTGGAAAGGTTGAAGATTTACCCTACCTTTCATGTCAGTATTCTGAAAAGATATAATAAAGATGCTAAAGACTCAGGCAGGAACAAATCCAATAGGGCTCCTCCTTTGAATCCGAAGCAGTATAAGACCAAAATGGTGAAGATACTTGATCATTGAATGGTGGGGAATAACAAAAAGAATACCAAGACAAAATTCCTGATTCAATGGAAAGGCAAAAATAAAGAAGATGCTATTTGGGAGAAGGCTCAAAACTTCTGGTAGTTCGACAACCTAATTGATGACTACCTCAAATCAACATTGACGAGGGTGTCGAGTTCATCTAGTGGGGGTGCATTGTTAGACCCCCAGTCTAAGACATGATCGTTGGCAAGCCATGTCAAGGTGTACATTAGCCTTAACATATGCTAAGGCATGCAATGTGATGGTTTGGTGGCTATGAGATAGAAGGAAAAAGATGATGACTAAGCCACTAGAGTGATTGCAAGGCAGCCTTGGGCACATGAGGCATGACAGACGCATGTCACCTATGCGAGCATTGTGTGTAAGCAGTGACATAGGCATGAAATGACATTGTCATAACATTGATACTGGCATGGCGCAGGCTATTTCATGGCACAGAAGTGAACATTGGCATAGTCAAGAAAGTATCACGAAATAGGCAGTGGCATGGCCTAGGCAGTGACATGGCCGAGCCAACAACATGGTGTGGGCAGTGGCATGGCGCAAGCGCAGGCAATGATATAATATAGGCAAGGCTTGGTGCTGGCAAGAAAACACATGGGTAAGAAGCATGAAAAAACAAAGACCAAATGGTCAAGTGTTGGAAAGCTGGAAATTGGCTAAGTGTTGAACATTCTCAAAATTGGCTAAAGGGCCAAGGCTGCACATGTGCTTGCCACATGGGGCAGTTGCTACTTTGAATTTTAAATGTTGTAAACATGTGTGATTTTGGAATATTAGTTGAATGCGTAGATTAGGTTATTGATTCATGTGATAATCATGCTGCAATGTCCAATAACGTTCTTCCAGGTGTCATTGGTTGTAACTGTTGTAACTGCCCATGTGCAGTCTATATATGGCGTTGCTCGAAATTATACAAAGCAGTGAGTGTTGTATTGCCTTTATACAATTCGTGTGATATTATACTTTTTGATTCTGAGAGATAATAAAAGGTTGGGAACTTGTTTCCAGTAAATTTGTTGAGTGCTTTATGTTTCTCTAGCCTTAGTATATTTCACTTAGACTCTGTAGTGTTGTGTGTGGCTGAAGTTGTGTAGTGTTGTACAACTGCCATGAAGTGGTGTTGGAAAAGTGAAAATTCCCCTGTCTCACCTACTATGGTAGTGTCTTTATCTTGGTAGATGTTCGGGCAAAGACACCTACGCCCCCAAGGCACCAAATCACCAAGGCACCAAGGCACCATGACACCAAGGCACAAAAGCACCATGGCACCGTGCACCATAGCACTAAGGTACCATGGCATCATGTACCAAGGTACCATGGCACCGTGCATCAAGGCGCCATGTCACCATAGCATCGTGCACCATTGCACCAAGGCACCATAGCACAGAGGAACCATGGCACCGTGCACCGAGGCACCATGGCATCGTACACCAAGGCACCATGGCACTAATCTCCCAAGGCACCATGACACCATGCGTCAACACCTCAAACCACCATGGGCACCAACGACCACAAGGCACCATGGAAACATGGGCACCAGTGCACCATGACACTATGCACCAAGGCACAATGGGCACTATAGCACCAAGGCACCATGGCACCATGCACTATGACACTAAGGCACCAAGGCACCATAGTACCATGACACCATGGCACCATGGCACCATGCACCATGGAACCATGCTCTATGGCACCATGCTTCATGGCACTAAGGCCCTACTGCACCTATGCATCCTAAATTAGGAACTGTGTGCTTGGTACCCGCGGTGAGTGAACCAAAGCACCATGACACCATGTGCACGATCCACCAAAGCACCATGGCACCGTGTCAAAATCAAAAGAGAGTTAAGCTAGGTTCGGTCATTCAAATATTTTCCTAATGTTCATCAATCTTCCTCATCGTTGTATACTTCTTTCGTTAGATACTCACTCTAAGTGTTTTTAATGATATTTCAATATTACCTTATATGTTGGGATGGTTTTTCTAATTTCTTCATGTTATTTTTATATTTTTTAATTTTTATTAGTATGCTTAAATTTAAATATTTTATATCATTATGTTATACGTACAAATATGCACTTAATTGTTGGTTTAAGGTTACTTCATGTGTTGGAAATATTTTCCTAATATTTTTATATTTTTAAAAAATATTTTTTATACTTTTTAATTATTTTTTGAATTTTAATAAATAATATTTAAAAAAAATATTTTCTTAATGAAATTATCATTTACAAATTACATGACTCTTTTGTGACTGCATTGGCTCAGACTTACATCAAAACGTGCAGTTCTAGTATGTACATGACTAGTCTAATTCTCTAGCAAAAGAATGTGTACACCTGTCACTTGGGTTTTTCTTAAGCATATATAAGGAGGGTAGAGATGTTAAAGGAACTTCAAGATGATTGTCACTAGTTGGCATAGGCGCTCACTGGGCATGTCGTCATGCAGTGTGGGCACATGACAATATACATGGAAAGTCTGTGTGATCTATGGGTGCCCATGAAACAACATTGACCGTGCTTTATTGTGCGCTAATGTCGGCTATCCATGGCATCGTCCACAATAGTGCTGTTGGAGCTTGATTTTAGACGACGCAGCACTTTTGTGTGTGTGGCGAGTTCTAGATGCTACTCTCGGGGAAAGCTCCAGGAGCTGGATGCATGGGGTCGAGCTGAATTCACGCCGAGCACCGGCGAACGATGTGGGCTGTACTCATGCACAAGCCTTGGCACGCCTTCTTCTCTTATGTTCCCCCAGGGTTGAGCTATCGTGTCAAGTGGGAATTACTTTAGCCCTTTAATATCTGCATGGGCAGCATCGCACTATATCTATTGCTAGGCGTAGGGCCAGTACTGGGCGTGCATCGCCAGAGCATTTGGATGCATGACGCGTAAGTTATGTTTGTCATGTGTGGTTAGGTTGGATCCCTACTCGAGAAATGACTTCCTGACCCGGCTTCCATCTTAGTCATGGGGAAAGCATAGTTTAGGATTGCTTTAATTTGGTTACCTGTGCTTTATATCTATTGCCCATGTATTATCAAGTTTTATTTATCGCCTTTCACCACTCGTATTTTGTACATGGGGTGAACCGAAAGGTTGGCCTTATGTCCCACGCCTTCCTCTCTTTGTTACATGATGTCGTGATCTATGACTAGCGATTGTGATTCTAGACTGCCCAAAAGGGGTAGATACAGTGGGGATGGTGTCTTCACCAAATACTATCTGTCCTATCTGATGCTCCTTGAAAAAGACAGTTGCACTCGCCTTGAACCCATCTAAGACCTTTTGGACATTTGAGAATCTCGACCACCTCTCATAGACTATGACATCGCATGATAAAGGAAGGACACTCAGGTAGCCTTTCGGTTCACCCCATGCATGGAATGCGAGAGGAAAAAGACGATCAATAAAACTTGATAATGCCTAGGAATTAGGCATGTAACATAGGATACCAACTTTGAGCAAGCCTACATTATGCTTTCCCCATGACTGAGATAGCAGGTGGGCCATGAAATCGCTGCTTGAGAAAGGATCCAACCAAATCGTACATGCCGAACATAACTTATGTATCGTGCATTCAAATGCTCTGTTAATTGATGTTCCAAAATTTGATAGAATATTTTACATCTTTTACGAGGGATAACTATGTGTCTTTAAGAAACTATTAGGGTATATGATGCAGGGTTTTACTATTTTTAGGAAAAGGATGCAACAAAAGAAATAATTTGGAAAAAAAAGAAGCCAAAGACTTCTAACAGTCAAACTGATAGGCCGTTAACCTTGTGATTGACTGTTAACAAGTTTGTCAGACCTAAATAGAATGGAAGAAACTAAGATTCCAATTAAAGGTCTAGGCGACAGACTATTAGGACACTGACGGGTTGTCAGCTTGACCGTCATGTTTGAGACAAAACAAGGCCCTCTGGGATACAAGTGATGGTCCAAGTGATGGGTCATCAATTTGGCCATCAGACTTGAGATAGAGCAAGGCCCTCTGGTTATCTAAGCGATGGTTTAAGTGATGGACCGTTAAGACACTGATGGACCATCAACTTGGCCGTTGACTGTGATGCGGTGAATTTAAGTTCAAATTTTGAATTCCAAATACCCAGGGACATATAAATACCCAGTTTTGGGTTAGATTAGGCATCTTTGATCTATCTTTAATCTCTTTTTCAATTTTTGAACAATTTGTAACCTACTATTCTCAAAATAGCTGCTATTATAGATCTTAACATTTTATTCACTATTCTTCTTAGTAGGTCAAGAACAATCCTTTGGATATTTTTGTAAGTAATTTTCTAAATTATCTATGATAAATGCAATAGAATCTTTTTCTTCTTCTTCTTCTTCAATGATGCGGGGCTAAATCTCTCTCATAACTAGGGTTATGGGAGCCTTTATGTGATTGGTTGTTTATGGTTGTGAGATTCTCTAAGTTTTATGACTAATTGCATTTGCATAAAATCATCTTCATTATTATGATCTTTATTGGTTGAAAACTTGAAGGGTGAGCCCAAGAACACCACCTGTTTGAGTAGAAATATGTGTATTGGGAAAAGAGAGATTTACAAGGATCTTAAAGGCTTTAACCTTTTGGTTAAGGGTTGATGCCTTAACAAGATTAACCCACTTGAGAAATCAATTGAACATATCAATATATTTTTTAAGTTCGAGAGAATTAAAGGGTAATTATATATTTAGGTTGAGAAACAAATAGATAACTTTAGAGTTCAATAATTCTTGCAGTTGGAATTTTTTACGTATGAATTTGGGATAACTCACAACCTTGACTGCATACTTCACTATTAACAAACAAACCCCCTCTTATTCTTGAACCTTCGATCAACCATCCATTAATAATCATAAAACTTAGTTTACACATTATTCCCTATGGGATTCGAACCCAACCTAGTTGGGTTCTCTATTTGACGATGACTACTTATTCTTTCTAACGAGTGTTGTAATTTAGGCGTATCATATTTTGGCCCCATGGCCGGGGAATACGGTTATCAATTTAGGTTGAGTGTTAATTGATAATTGGTCAAGTTTTCTTATTTTACTTTTATTTTTTATTTTTGTTTGTAATAGCATCTTTATTTTGCATGCCAAGAACGAGAAGGTCAAGAGACCCATTATTACTATTTCATCCTGAACCTTAATTAATTGGAAAAATGGAAGAGCAGTAAGAATTTGAGAGATTAGTTACTTTGGATAGAGCTCAATTGAATAAAAAAATGATGGTTAACCAACTCGTGATCACAAACTAGATGAGGAGGACCTGGGAAATGATGATCTATTTATGCCTTCAAATAGAAGGTGTACTGAGAATGTAACTACACCAGTGACTAGGAATCGGCTAGTTAGAGGATGAGCAAACTGCCAACGTCCTGTTTAGTTTGTAGCTGATGAAGAAGATGTTATTGATTTGGATGAGGCCGGTTCTATAGGAGCAATTATTCCACCACCATTAGCACCAGGAGTAAAGTTCAACATCACAAGCACCATGATACAACTGCTAAATCTCAAAGGGTTGTTTGAAGAACTTCCAGGAGATGACCCAAATATGCATTTGGTGAACTTTATCAACATTTGCATATCTTTTGACAACCCTAGAGTTGGACAAAATGCTAATCGTCTGTGGTTATTCCCATTGTCTCGGTCTGGGGAGGCAATAATATGGTTGAATTAGTTATCCCCCTATTTTATAATAAATTAGAGTCAATTGAAAGGCTGTTTCCTAGAAAGGTTCTTTCCGCCCTCCAGAATGTTACCATTAAAGGATGAGATTAGCAACTTCAGGAAATTACCGAATAAAACTCACCATGAGACTTTGGCGAGATTCAAAAAGAAGTTGACGCAGTTCCTAAATCATAAGATGACAGATAAACATTTGATGGAGACATTCTAAAGGACTTTAAACTCTGTCACTAAGACCATAATAGATAATGTTGCAGTGGGTGAATTCATGGAACTTACTTTTTCTGAAGCTGTAGAGATGTTAGAAAGAATGACTAAGACAAGTAGAGCTTGGCATACCAGGGATTTTATGGTAGCAAGCAATACTCTGTCTACTGGTATGATAGCAGAATAATGCAAGAGAAAGGAAGAGAGATATCAAGATGTGGCCCATATGAAAACTCAGATGGACTTGCTCACTAAGCATTTTCTATCAGGAAAAATAGAGAAAGTGAAGGTCGTGGTGTCACAAAGTAGAGAAACCGAGTCTGATTCTGATGAAGATGTTAACTATCTAAATAATCAAGGGGATTGTATCACAAAGCTGGTTACAGAGATTGTGATCAAGAGAGCTAAAAAAATAAAGTGACAGGAGTGGATTGTATGTACCTCTTGGAAATTATGATACTGCTGCTACTAGTTCAGGTAATATGTCCATAGAGGATATAATGGAAAAGTTATTGAAAAGGGTAGAGTCAACTAATGCTGGCGTAACCACAATGAAGAGTGACTTATCATCTATGAGTCAATTAGTTGACTCACATTCAACCTCTATAAAGAAGCTGGAGCAGCAGATGAACCAACTGTCGGCGACATTTAATCAAAGAAAGAGCGGTACATTTCAAAGTGACATAGTGCAAAACCCTCAAAATGATGGTTCTTGTATGGCGATTAGCACCCTTAGTGGTAAAGTAGTATCGTTCCCTTCTATAGGAAAACCTATAATTGATGATGTGGTAGAATTAGATGCGAAAGTAGAAGAAGACCATCAAGTAGAGTCTGAGAAGTAGAATTGGATGCGAAAGTAGAAGAAGACCATCAAGTAGAGTCTGAGAAGCTAGATAGTGATGAGCTTCTTTCTAACCATCAATAGGTTGATGAGTTAGAAAAAGATAAGGTAAAGGAAGTGGAAACAGTGGTTACTGTCAACCTAAATACACTACCTCCACTTCTCCATCGACTATAGAAAAAGGTGGATGTCACCAATTTTAGCAAGTTCATGGTAATGCTAAAATAGTTAACTGTAAATTTGACTTTAGTGGAGGCACTAGAAAAAATGCCTGGCTATGGTAAATTTATGAAAGATCTTGTCATAAAGAAGAGGACGATTAGATATAGACCGGTGGACAATCTTTATCATTGTAGTGCAATTTCTACATGATCCATAGTGATGAAGAAAATGGATCCAAGAGCATTCACTATCCCGTGTACTATTGGATTGCTGGATTATCTGAAAGCCCTTTATGATCTTGGGGCAAGCATTATTCTGATGCCTCTGTTAGTTTACAAGAAGTTCGGTTTGGGAGATCCCACGCCTATGAACATGATACTTATGATGGCAGATAGATTAGTAAAGTGGCCAGTTGGTATATTATATAATGTGCTTGTGAAATTGGCCAGTTTTATCTTCCCTACCGACTTTGTGATCCTGGATTGTAAGGTAGTTTTTGAGGTACCCATAATCTTGGGTAGACCTTTCCTCATAATCGGGAGTGTGTTGATTGACTTACGGGCGAATGAGCTATAGTTCAGCCTCAATGATGAGGTAGTTTGATCTTTATGTCTGTCAGATGTTGAAGCAGTACAAAATGAAGAGTGTGTTCTCCATTGTCGATATATATTATGAAGATGAGCGAGAGGTACCGATTGTGGAAAAAAATTACTGTAGAAACTTTGGCTATGGTGTTGACAAAATTTGATAGTGAGCGTATCAAAGAATATGAGGAGACATAATGTGCACTGACAGGAATGGGATCATATTTGTATGCTCTTAATAAACTGGATTTGGACCTCAAAAATCGTCCAACACTACTGGCTAAGCCATTTATTGAATAGCCACTAGTGTTGGAGTTAAAGGAGCTGCTAGGCTATCTGCGATACGTGTTTCTAGGTAGTGGAAACACCTTACCTATTATAATTGTAGTATACCTAGGTGATCAGTAGGTGAAAGACCTTATCTCTTTGCTTAGGAGATACAAAAGGGCTATAGGTTGGACAATTGCTGATATTATTGGTATTTCATTAGGTATCTGTAACCATAAAATTTATCTAGAGGAAGAGTGTGGACCGACCACTAAGCATCAACATATATTAAATCCACCAATAAAATAAGTGGTTAAAAAGGATATTATTAAATAGCTTAACGCAGGGGTAGTGTATCCCATATCTAACAGTAAGTGGGTGAGTCCCATGCAATGTGTGCCCAAGAAAGGAGGCATGACTGTAGTTGCCAATGACAAGAATGAGTTGATTCCTCTTAGATGAATGACTAGATGGCGAGTGTTTATGGACTATCAGAAGTTGAACTCGTTGACATTAAAGGATCACTTCCCAATGCCCTTCATAGATCAGATACTGGATTACTTAATAGGAAGGGGTTGGTATTGCTTTTTTGATGGGTATTTAGGATATAATAAGATCTCTATTGCCCTTGAAGATAAAGAGAAAACAACATTTACATGCCTATATGGAACATTTGAATTCAAGTGAATGTTTTTTGGTTTATGTAATGAACCTGCCAAATTCCAACGGTGCATCATGTCAATTTTCTCCAACATAGTGGAGGACACGCTTGAGGTGTTCATGGACTATTTCTTTGAAGTAGGTGACTCATTTTAATTATGCTTGGTGAACTTGAGTAGAGAACTACAGAGATGTGATGAGTTTAATCTAGTGCTGAATTGGGAGAAATTCCACTTCATGGTGAAGGAGGGCATTGTGCTTGGACATCAAATTTTAGCAAAAGTGATTGAGGTCGACCAGGCCAAGGTGGAAGTTATAGAGAAACTACCCCCTCCTATCTCAGTGAAAAGAGGTTGTTGTTTCTTTGTTCATACTGGATTATACCGCCGATTTATTAAAGACTTTTCCAAGATTGCAAACCCTCTTTCCAAAATCTTAGAGAAGAAGGCCAAGTTTGTATTTAATGATAACTGCAAGAAGGCTTTTGAATGCCTTAAGGAGAAGCTAGTCACTGCCTTGATTATCGTTGATCCATATTGGTCTAAGCCATTTGAAATCATGTGTAATGCAAGTGTAGTAGCAGTCGGGGTTCTTCTTGGTCAATAGAATGAAAAGATGTTTTGCCCCATTTACGATGCTAGAAAGGCATTGAGTGGAGCTCAAAATAATTATACTATTACTAAGCAGGAACTTCTCGCTGTTGTCTATGCATTTGAGAAGTTTCGAGAAAATATGTTGGGAACCAAATTGGCGGTTCATATAGACCACGCGGCTTTGAGGTACTTAATAGAAAAGAGGGATGCTAAGCCAAGGTTGATCAGGTGGGTACTTCTCCTTCAACAATTTGAATTTGAAGTCAAAGACAGGAAAGATTATGAGAATCAAGTTGTAGATCACCTATCAAGGCTTGAGGGAGATTAGGTTGCTAGAGAAAATCTAGACATTGATGATGCTTTCCCTGACAAAAAAATCCTTGCTGCTGTACTTGAAAGGATACCTTGGTATGCGGACTTTACCAATTTTGTGGTAAGTGATCTTATTCTAGAGAATCTCTCTTTTCATCAGAAAAAGAAATTCCTCCATGATTCCCCAAGGTACTTCTGGGTTGAGCCGTACCTATTCAGTAGTTGTGCTGATAATATTATCAGAAGATGTGTCCAAAAAGTTGATATGCTGAATATTTTGGAGGCCTGCCATGCTTCCCCAGTTGGGGGAAAACATGCAAGTGATCATACTGCAAGAAAGGTGATACAAAGTGGCTATTATTGGCTCACCCTATTTAAGGATATATATGAATTTGTGAGGATATGTGACCAGTG
The DNA here is from genome assembly GCA_026120095.1 of Capsicum chinense. Classification (NCBI taxonomy): domain Eukaryota; kingdom Viridiplantae; phylum Streptophyta; class Magnoliopsida; order Solanales; family Solanaceae; genus Capsicum; species Capsicum chinense. The sequence goes on along the minus strand of JAPEIP010000006.1, from coordinate 96,832,714 downwards.
TCAGAGACAAGGCTCAATTTCGAAGCACCATGAGATGCCTATGACGAAAATGCTGGAGGTTGAATTGTTCGATATATGGGGTATTGATTTCATAGGGCCCTTCATGAGTTCCTATGGGTTGAAGTACATCTTGGTTGCTATTTATTATGTATCCAAATAGGTAGAAGCTATGGCTCTAGCTGACAACGAAGGTAAGGGAGTGGTTACTTTTCTCAAAAAGAATATCTTCTCTCGCTTTGGAGTACCATGTACTATCATAAGCGACAGAGGATTCCATTTCTGCAACAAAGTGTTCCAGGCTGCTTTGGCCAAATATGGGGTGAAATAGCATAAGGTAGCAGGTAGCAACTCTATATCACCCACAGACCAGTGGGTAAGTGGAGATTTCAAATTATGAGATAAAGGCAATTCTAGCCAAAATGGTAAAAAGAAGTAGACCGGATTGGTCTCACAAGCTTGATGATGCCTTATTGGCATATCGGACAGCTTTTAAAACATCTATTGGGATGTTACCATATCAACTAGTATATGGAAAAGTATGCCATTTGATGATTGAACTGGAACACAAGGCTTTGTGGGAACTTTAAAAGTTAAATTTAAATTGGAAGGATACATCGGAGCTAAGACTGGAGCAGCTGAATGAGATAGATGAATTCATTCTCGGGGATTATGAAAGAGCGAACCTGTACAAGGAAAGAATGAAGAAATACCATGATCAGAGGATTGAAAAATGAGAATTTCAGAAAGGCGATTGGGTGTTACTCTTCAACTCTAGACTGAAGTTCTTCCCAGGTAAACTTAAGTCTAAGTGGTCTAGCCCGTTTAAATTTACACAGTTCTACTCATCTAGAGTAGTCAAACTTGAAAACGAAGATGGAAATGTCTTCAAAGTCAACAAGCAACGCGTCAGGTTATATATCGGTCCAATGGGCTCAGTTAAATGCTTAAGTACAGTTTATCTCAATGAAGTCTGAGTAATCAAGATAACTAAGCCATGCTGCGATAATAAATCAGGCACTAGTGGAAGGCAACCCACAATGTGTTTTTATATTTTTAGTTAGAATTTTCTATTTCTTTTGGTGCAATTCTATATGTTTGTTGAAGTATGCAGAAATTAAAATACAGGAAAACAGAATTTGATCAAGTTGAGGGAGTTTGACAGGAAAGTTGATAGACAATCAATAACATAGACCATCACAAAGCCATGTTAAAAGTAGTTATTCTGGATAAGTCTTAAAAGATAAGCTAATAGACCATCACATCCTCGATGAATCATCAATGTTACTGTCAGCATGAGTCCAGAAGCATAAGGTACTAGAAATAGACTGACGGACATCTTGAAGGACTGTCGACACCTTGATAGGCCTTCACACTAACCGTCAATTTAAAACAACAAGGTGAGTTTCTGGTAAGATATGATTGACTTATCGATGGACCGTCAGTCACCCGACGGACTATTGATTATCCATCAGATAAACCCTAATTTTTTTAAAAGCGGTTGGGTCATGAAAAGGATTTTCTGTTATTTTGATCCAATCCAAACATATTTAATGGATAATAGGAGTCAGTTACCCATACGCTCCCATTTCTTTAACTCCCCAAAACCATTTAAATTCCTGTACATTCATTGTGGAAATCAAATACATCTCTTCTTAGGACTCTTTATATCCTTCCTTCTCCTATTTAAACCACTACATTCTTCTGTTCTTCTCATCCAAATCAAAGTAAAATCTCTTTGATATAAACTGAATAGTGTAGTTTGTTCTAAGCTTTAAAAGTTTAGAGCAGTAAAGAGTACTTCAAGGATAAAGTATGATCAAACTCTACTTTTCTTCTTGGAATGATGAACGTGAATAGTGTAAGTTGATAATGTTTGAAAGAACTTTTTTTTCTTGCTGTTGTACTTCTAATTTAGTTGACCTCTATTAAGTACTGTTCTGGGTAAAGTCTTAGTAACCCATGACACAAAAATGGTGAAATGTGGAATTGATGTGGTGATTATTGTTCTTAATAAATAAATGCATGTCAGATGTTTGACATTTTGCCAAAGAGAAGACTGAAGTCGAATATTGCAGTTGATAGCCATGTCGATGAACCGTTATACTTCTGATGGACCGTCAGATGACCCATCAACATGAATCTGAAATCAACTTCTCTGGTTAAGCTTTGATAGAGACCTAGATGAACCGTCACATCCCTATAGAATCGTTAGATGGCCCATTAACTTTATTTTGAAAATTAGCTACTCCAATTAAGCTTTAACGGAGACCTTGGCAGACTGTCAACTTGATTCTGCACCTTATTTTATTCTAATTCTGATATAACGATGATTATTTGTCCTTGTTTAGGAAAAATAACATAGAAGCTGCCTGCACGATAAGGTGGTGCTAGGGCTCAACAAGCAAGAGTCAGGGGTGAACCAACCCCGAGTGAAGAGGCACCAATAATTAATACTCACCAAAGACATAAAATGAATTAAGTACTCCCTAGTCTGAGGAGGAGAGTGAGAGTGATAAAAGTAGTAGTTCTATTTCCAACCCCAATGAGAAAGGGGTTAACACATCAAACCCTGACCAAGTTGAGGCATCAAAAATTGAGGACACTAATATGATTCAAAGCTAGGACCCTAAAATATGGGAAGTAGTTATGTGGTAGATTGAGGGAGCACGGCAGCACTTCTTTGATGGGATTACACTTACAACATACAGACTAATAAAAAGGCCCATCTCTGAAGAATACCAAATAGTCACATTAGAACTTCATGAGTATCCAGAGCTTGAAAGAAGGTTCAACGAGTACGAGTTAGGATGGATGAGCAAACGTCCAGGTTCATACTACCAAAATATTGTGTGATATTTCTTTTCCAATTACTTGGCGTTGCTTAAGAAGGATTTCCCTAAAGGCACTAAAATAAGTGACTTGCTGATTAGGTCATATGTTCCTGTAAGAGGGGTAAATATTGATATTTCTGAGCGAACTCTAAATAGGGTGCTGTTTGGTCCAGACTTTGAGCCACCAACTGTAATTCTGGAACTTGAGCATCGTATGTTTACTGTGGCAGAACAAAGACCTTGGTTTGCTCGACTTCTGATAGAAGAGGGCAACCCTTCATGGCTGCATAGCACCAAGGAATGCATGCTAAGTTGTCCCTAAGTTTTAGGGAAAAGTTTTGGTGGGTGATTGTAAGGTTGAGGTTGATGACAACTAGTGGAGATACACATTTGTAGCTTCAAAAGGCGGTATTGGTTGCCAGTTTGATCGATGGGCTAAAAATTAATTTCAGTCAAACCATTGCTGATCAGTTGTTTTTCTATGCTCACAAAACTGCTGGTGCATTACCATTCTCGTTTATGATCAAGGAACTATGTAGTAGGGCTAATGTACCTTTACTCAGGGAAGTTGATAATGAATTTTGGGCTAGTCATCAATAGGACATTGAATGAACAAAGGATGATTTGAAATATGAAATGCATGTTCATAAGTCACCTGCCTACCAGTCACAGTCTGCTCCCACTCCTAACACTTTTGAGATCTCCATAGGTATGCCACTGCCAATTACTACTTATCTACCACCAGATACTTCTGCAGCATTAGCATCGGTGCCTTCGGTGGGTAAAACCTCATACACTGTATAGGTCCCACCTCAATATTCTAAATGTCGATTGACACAAGAAAACTTTGCAAAATCTATGAGAGACTAGAAGAAGTTCGAAAAATAGTTGAATGCATGGGTACAGAAGTTCAAGCCATTTGTTGACCACATTATTGATGAAGCCCTAAAGCTATATTAGAATATTCAGTCCAGAATAGAAAACATGGAAGAGCACGCAAACAAACAGATGGATGATTTATCGGTGCCAGATTTTGCAAAGTTCATTACATTGTTTAGCAAAGCATAAGATGATATTGCTAAGCTGAAAAAGAAACCATTACAACCTACTTTTGATCCTGTATTAATGATCAGTGATAAAGATGAGGCCTCATTGATCTTAGGGGAAGGCCTTTAAAAGATAAAGGTAAGCAACATGATAAAAGTGCTGACAAGAAGGCTTCAAGGAGAAGGAGGCAAGAAGATATGACATCTAAGAAAAGAGAAGACAGAGACATGAGAAAAGCTGTGAAGAGGTCGAGAAGAGATGAAGAAAAGAGGCAGAAAAAGCTGCAGATGAAGTAGTAGGAGTATCAACTAGTTCAGCCCCACTGAGGGGGCCCACACCTGATTCGGTCCTATTCGAGATACCTCCAATTCAGGAGGGAGCTATTTTGAGCACCCATACCACTATTGGGGTCACTGATATTGCACCTGAGGCCAAAGAAGCCTCACCAAATTCCACCAACTCACAAGCCTAAGAGTCTTTGTAAGTATTTCACTCTATTATACCTTATTGTTAATTTATTTAATGATAAAGTATTTTTGTTTAATGGGGGTGGGTGTTTGTTGTGTTATTGGTCACCACAGGGGATTTTGTTGCCTCTGTTCTTTTCCCTCATATGCTATCTAGTAGAATCGACATGTTTAGGTTTCTATTAAATTCTCTTGTTCTTTGTGATATAAATATCGTTCAGTGATTATAGATATTTCATATTTTTTTCTTTTAGCACCTTTTTGTAGTATGGATGGATGATGAATTGTGGCAGAATACTGTGAATATAATATTATATGAGAATACTTTTTTTCACTTAGAATATTTTGAACAACCATTTTGAATCTTCAGTTAGCATTAGGATACGAAGATAAAGTAAGCATGATCATGTGATGTAAACCCAAAAGTTTGTAGGATAAGAATTAGCTCATTGCCTGTATGTGTGCGAGTATTTTGATACAGTTCTTGCATAGTGTATATAACTAGAACTTGTCTAGTTCATTTATGTTACTTTGTAGATGATTCAATAGGATAGGATAGCAGGCCTCCTTTAGTTAGCAATCCACTTAAAAGATGAAATTTTTCATTTTGAAACCATTTTGAACTTTTACTGTTGTTTATTCAATCCTAATAACTTTGATTCACTCTCTTTTGAATGTTAGCACCTAGTTTTGGCCCTGGTCCAGTATTGGATATTTTGCATCTTAACTTAAGTAAAATGCCTAAGTTGAAGGTGGCTATTGTTGGGAAGTTAGTTTCAGATGTAAGTGGATTGGAGTTGAAAGAAAATGTCTCATTCGTCATTGATCTAGTTATATAATTTTCACCTCAACTGAAAGCATTTACATAAGTTGAGGGTGGTTGAAGTAGAGCAAAAAAAACTGGGGTTGTATGAAATTATGGATTGTAAATGAAGTAGAAAAGTGGTAGTCATGGTGAGATGCAATCAAGAACAAAGAGAGTGAAATCTGAACTTGTTGTCACTTTCTTAAAATTATTCCTAACCTAGCATCAAACCCTTATTACAAGACATAGAAAGTCCTGTTTGATCCTTGCAAATCAACCATTGAGGAATATTAGATGAGAATTGCAAGCTTATGGGTGTATATGCTATGCTTGAAACTTCTTTTGTGAGAGTGAGAGTCTTAATTGTTTGTAGACAAGTTAAATTGATAAAGTGTAGTAGACCTGTTTGACTGTGAGGGAAATCTAAGATATACTTGTTTTTACAGATCTCTGTGGGATATTACGTCTGTGATCGTGTATATGCTGAACTGTAAATGGTAAAAATTATTGATTCTGATGTGTTGAAACTACATGAGTTAAGTGGTAATTGAGTGGTTGAATTATGCATAGCTGAATGGTTAAATGCCCATCATTGTTCTTGTTCATGCATATGAGATGGTATTGAGTTGCTTGAGCAAAAAAAATTATCTTAAGTTGAGGGTGTTGATGTTCTAGTGTTTGACGGAATATTTTACATCTATTATGAGGGATAATTATGTGTCTTTAAGCAACTATTAGTGTATTTGAAGCTGGGTTTTACTATTTTTAGGAAAATGACTCAACAGAAGAAATAACTTGGAAAAACAGAAGATAAAGACTCCTGACGGTTAAACTAACGGGCCATCAGCCTTGTGATGGACCGTCAACACATCCGTTATACCTAAATAGAATGGAAGAAACTGAGGTTCTAGTCAAAGGTTCAGGAAATAGACCATCAGGACACTGACGAGACGTCAACCTGACCGTTAGGTTGGAGACAGAACAAGGCCCTCTGGGATCCAAGTGATGGGCCTTCAAACTTGAGACAGAACAAGGCCCTCTGGGTATCCAAGAAATGGTCTAAGATACGGACCGTTAGGACACTGACGAACCGTCAACTGTGATGCGGAGAATTAAAGTTTAAATTTTGAATTTCAAAGACCTGAGGATATATAAATACCCATTTTAGGGTTAGATTAGGTATCTTTCATCTATGTTTTATCTCTTTTTTCAATTTTTGAACAATTTGTAACCTACTATTCTCTAAATAGCTAATATTGTGGAAACATTTTATTCACTATTCTTCTTTGGAGATCAAGAACAATCCTTTGGATATTTTTGTAGATAATTTTCTAAATTATCAATGAGAAACACAATGGAATCTTTTTCTTCTATGATGTGTGGCTAAAGCTCTCATAACTAGGATTATGGGAGCCTTGATGTGTTTGGTTGTTTATGGTTGTCAAATTTGATGAGTTCTGTAACTAATTGCAATTACATAAACTCCTCTTCATTATTATGATCTTTCTTGGTTGCAAACATGAAGGGTGAGCCCAAGAACACAACATGTTTGAGTAGAAATGTGTGTGTCGGGAAAAGAAGTGATTTACAAGGATGTTAAAGGCTTTAACCTTTGGGTTAAGGGTTGATACCTTAACAGGTTTAACCACCTCGAGAAATAAATTGAACATATCAATATATTCTTTAAGTTTGAGAGAATAAAAGGGTAATCATCTATTAAGGTTGAAAAATGAATAGATGAACTTTAGAGATCAATAATTCTTGCAATTGGAAATTGTTACGTATGAATTCGGGGTAACTCACAACCTTGAATGCAGTAACATCTTGGTGGACATAATACTAGTTTATTCATTTTCATTGAATTAAAACATACAATAATATTTATTAGTTGGAACACGATTTGCAGTGAACATACTTCACTGTTAATAAACAAACCTCCTCTTATTCCGAAATCTTCGATCAACTATCCATTAATAATCATAACACTTAGTTTACACAGTATTCCCTGTGGGATTCGACCCCAACATAGTTGGGTTTTATATTTGATGAGGACCGCTTACGCTTTCTAATATGAGTTGTAATTTTAGTGTATCATCGATGTACGCCCATCACCAGCCCCAATGCCCAATAATAGATGTCGTGCGTTGCTATCCCTATTGATAATTTACTTCTTATTGTTATGATTTCTTTCTTAAGCAAATCAAAGTAGGTATGTCTACTGTTTGCAACCAACATACATTAATTAAAATCTCAGAATTATCAAGAAATCCTAACACCTATTAAATCTTGAGTGTTCAGCCCATCGTCATGAACTAACCCTATATTCGATAATTCAGGTTAATGGAGTTTAGGTACTCATGATGCAAGGAACAAGTACATGAATTGAATTCATAAGTGAGAAGATTAACTTACAACGATGATGAAAATCAGGAAGTATAACTTGAAATGAACCACGGTACAAAACTATCAAAATATTTTAACTAGCGAAAGAGAAATATCGTATGTTTTTTGAAGAAAGATGAGTCCCAAAAATTAATTCTTTTAGAAAACCCTAAAACAAGGCTTTATATAGTTTAACCTAATTAAGGAAATAAGCTCGGAGTTACAGCTTTTCCTCGGAATAGATGATGACTTCCGTGATGGATTATCATAAGTTTGACGGCTTATCACGGATGTCGTCAGCTCTTCTACACTTTTGGCTTTTGCTGCCTAAGGCTGACGATGACGATGACGCCTTATCACCAGCCTGATGACATGTCATGGATGTCGTCACAAAACTGTTTTCAACTTCCATCTTCTGTTTAAGGCTGACGATGCTCCTGGCGCCTTATCACCAGCCTGATGATATGTCGTGGATGTCGTCACAAAACTATCTTCAACTTCTATCTTCTTTTTAAGGCTGATGACGCTCCTGATACCTTATCACCATCCTGATGCCTTTTCACAAAGTGTCATCATAACTTTAACTCATGCCAAATCTCTGGTTAAGTCTGATAACAACTGTGATAGCCTATCACAGAGCTGATGACTTATCACATATGTCGTCAGCCATACTTCTCTTCAGATTCCTCTATATTTTAACTTCTTTGCTTTCATTCTTGTAGGTACTCTATCCCATCAGTTTAAACTGTAAAATCAAACATAAACAAATAAAAAATGACAAAAGTTGCTTAAGACTACGCAATTATTCTTGTTTAAAGGCCTTAAATATGTTAGCAATTGCTCACACATCAACACCCTCAACTTAAAACAATTGCTTGTCCTCAAGCAACTCAACACAACTAAGAGAATACATAGCATATTCAGCAGCCAATTTTCTCTTTTAAGCTCAAAATATAGTTACAAGCTCCAAGGTCAATCCAATTAAAACCAACTATGTATGTCATTGAATAACAATAATGTAACACAGAGGACTCAAGCGATGGCATCAATCTTAGCCATAACAACCACTCATATACCATTGTTGCACTATCTAAACAAGAAAGTAACTATCAACAATACCATTGTGCACTCACAACAAAGAAATCCCCCTCCTCGTATATAATTCACCTAAAATGTAAACGTGGGGATCATCAAAAGACTCTCACTCTCAAAACAAAGTTCTAATAAATGTATGCCAAGTACCATAGGCTTGCCCTTATTTTCATTACCAAGACCTTCAAATCGGCCAGCTAGGATCACTATAGGACTTCTTTTAGGCTTATACTGTAGGCTAGGGATGGTATGATATTCAAGGTCATTTAAAGTGACTATGCCTTCTTGACACTACACTACTCTCTTGGGGTTCACTTATTCACCTCTTTTTTGTTTTATTTCCCATTGATCGCACATGTTCAAGTTGGGTGCCTCTCTCTTACCTTTTTTTTATAATAGCGCCCAACTTTTATTCTTCTTTTTCTTTATTCTACCCTTCTTCATACTCATATTAAACCATGTGCCCATATGATAGTCACTCTTAACTTAGGCTATTTATGTAGGTTAAGGTGTACAAGATCCAAGGAGGACCAGGGCCAAATAGGTTCATTATGGTATAAATGGGAAGGTGAAAAGTGTCATAAGGACGAAATAGGCTAATTAGGCTCAAAAGAGGGATCAAGGGATATAATGCGCATAGGGTAGGCTATTTAGGCTAAAAGTGGGTTAATCAACAAAACGGCCTATGATCCTTTCCTAACCCCTATCCTTTAACCATGGTAAGACTAACTAGGAAAGTTCTGGCTTTAGAATACAGATGGAATTAAGTAGTTGCTCACACACACATAGAACACAAGTATATCTCAGGCCACCACTTATCTAGTTCATGCAATTATTCATCAATGATCATCAAGCAGCTAGAACTAATGCCACAACAAGATTCACAATGGTCACAAGTAAATATAATTCACACAGTCTTTGCGAATAAAACATTAGAGAGATGTTTAAAATTCAATCAAAAACATGTCAACTGCTTTCTGTACTTGTATTTCTCCTAGTTACCACAAAATATATTACAACAACAGACTACCCTACATCCTCAACTTAAAATAAAAGCAAAATTAAACTAAGGGTTAGAGTATACCTGGAATGAATCAATCTCGAGTGTCATGGGTTGCCTCCCATGTAGCGCCTGATTTAACATCGTGGTATGACTAAGGTATCTCGATTACTTCAGACTTCATCAAGACAGATAATGGTGATACTTTTCACAGATTCTTTTGGGCCAATGTAAAGCTTGACACGTTCCCCATTTACCATGAAGGTACTACCGTCTTTATTTTTGAGTTCCATTGCTCCAGATTAGCGGACTTGACTAACTTTAAAAGGGCCTGACAACTTAGATTTCAGCTTTTCTGGGAACAATTTAAGTCTAGAATTGAACAGAAGCACCAAGTAACCTTTTTGAAATTCTCGTTTCTCTATTCTCCAATCATGGTACTTTTCATCTTTTCTTTATACAGATCTGCTTGTTCATAGGCCCAGAGATGAAATTTATCCATCTCATTCAATGGCCCTAGTCTCAGCTCTGCTGCTTTCCTCCAAGACATATTTAACCTTTTGAGTGCCCATAAGGCTTTGTGCTCCAGCTTTATTGTTATGTGGCAAGCTTTTCCACAGACCAGCTGAAATGGTGACATGCCATTGGGTGTCTGGAAAGTAGTCTGATATGACCACAAGGCATCATCGAGCTTTCGAGACTAATCTTTCCAGCTAGCATTCACCATTTTGGCTAGGATGATTTTAATCTCATGATTTGATACCTTAACTTGCCTACTAGTTTGTAGGTGGTATGGAGTAGCGACTCTGTGCTCTTTCACCCTATATTTTTCCAAAGCTACTCAAAATATTTTATTGCTAAAATTAGATCCTCCATCGCTTATGATAGTACATGGTACTCCAAAGAGAGACAAGATGTTCTTCTTGAGAAAAGAAATAACCCTCTTCCCTTCATTATTAGACAAGGCGATAGCTTTAACCCATTTTAAGATGTAGTCAACAGTAACTAAAATCTATTTTATCCCGTACGAGCTCACAAAAGGACCCATGAAATTAATGCCCCAGACATCAAATAATTCAACTTCAAGCATCTTAGTCAAGGGCATCTCATGTATTTTAGAGATTGACCCCTTCCTCTGGCATTGGTCACATTTTAGCACAAACTCGTAGGCATCCTTGAATAATATTGGCCAATAATAGCCACTCTGTAACACCTTCCTAGCTGTTCGGTCACCTGTGTGGTGACCCCCGACTGGGGAAGCATAACATTCTTCCAATATGCATAATACATTCACTTTTGGCATGCATCTCCTTATAATATTGTTGCATAACACCGAAAAAGATACGGCTCATCCCAGAAGTAATGCGTCACATCATTCATGAAATTCTTTCTTTGATGGAAAGAAAGGTTTTATGGGATGACCTCACTTACAACATAATTTGTATAATCTGCATACCAAGTCAATTTTAGATAGCAAAAACTAGAATCTCCTTAACAGGGAATGGATTATTTACCTTCATTTCATCACTACTTTCCTATTCATCTTCCAATCTACATAGATGATCTACAACCTGGTTTTCACAACCTTTCTTATCCTTGACCTCAAAGTCAAATTTTTATAGCAGCAATACCCATCTGATCAGCCTTGGTTTAGCATCCTTCTTAGCCATCAAATACCTCAAGGCAGCATGATCGGTGTAGACAACTACTTTGGTCCCAACCAGATAAGCCCTGAACTTCTCAAAAGCATACACTACAGCCAGAAGTTCTTGTTCAGTGATGGTATAATTCTTTTGAGCTCCATTCAGTACTTTGTTGGCATAATATATCGGATGGAGAAGTTTGTCCCTTTTTTGCCCCAATACAGCTTTAAGGGCCACATCACTTGCATCACACATGATCTCAAATGGTTTGGCCCAGTCACGTGAAATAACAATAGGGGCCTCAATAAGCTTCTTTTTAAGGCATGCAAATGCCTTCAAGAACTCATCATCGAAGGAAAATTTCACCTCCTTCTCCAAAAGTTTGCAAAGTGGATTTGCAATCTTTGTGAAGTCTTATAAATCTCTGATAAAAGCCAGCATGTCCAAGAAAACTGCACACTCCTTTTACTGAAATGGAAGGTGGTAGTTTCTCAATAACTTCCATATTTACTCGATCAATATCTATCCCCTTTTTAGAAATTTTGTGGCCGAGAATGATGCCCTCCTTGACCATGAAATGGCATTTTTCCTAGTTAAGCACCAAATTAAATTCAACACACCTTTGCAAGGATACATTCATATTTGCCAAAGATATCTCAAATGAATCACCCACCACAGAGAAATCATCTACGAATACCTCTATGGTGTCCTCTACCATGTTAGAGAAGATAGACATCATACACCATTGAAAAGTGGCGAGTGCATTACATAGCCCAAATGGCATTTTTTAAAATACAAATGTGCCATATGGGCATCCGAACATCGTCTTATCCTAATGTTCAGGAGCAATACATATTTGGTTGTATCCAGAATAACCATCCAAGAAGTAATACCACCCTCTGCCAGCGAATCGATCAAGCATTTAGTGCATAAAGGGCATCGGAAAGTGGTCTTTCAGAGTCCAAGAATTTATCTTGCGGTAGTCCATGCAAACTCTCCATCCAGTTATAGGCCTGAGCGAAATTAACTTATTCCTTTTATTAGAAACCACTGTCATACCTTATTTTTTGGGTACGCATTGAACTGGGCTCACCTACTTGCTGTTAGAAATAGGTTAAACCACTCTTGTATTCAACCAGTTAATAATCTCCTTCTTAACCACCTCTTACATTAGTGGATTAAGATGATGCTAATGCTCTATGGTTGGAATACAATCCTCCTCAAGCTGAATTTTATGCATGTAGATTCTTGAGGAAACACCAATAATATCTGCAATGGTCCACCCCATAGCTCTCTTATGCCTCTAAAGTACTGAGATAAGTGAATTCACCTGTTGTTCCCCCAAATCAGCTGCAATAATAACAGGTAGCGTGTTCCCATTGCCAAAAAACACGTACCATAGGTTCCCAGGCAATTTCTTCAATTCCAACATCGGAGGCTCCTCAATAGATGGCTTGGCTGGTGGCGTTGGTCGATTACCAGGTTAAGGTCTTTATTTTTAGGAGCATAAAGACATGAACCCATGCTTGTCAAGGCATAAATTATCTCTTCATATTCCCCAATGCCTTCCCTATCATAATTTATCATGACTGCAGCTAAAGGTTTGTTAACAAGTTGCTGAGCTATGGATACCTCCTGTTCATCCTCATAATACACATCAACTACTGAGAACACACCCATCTCTTCGTGCTGCTTCATTGATTTTCCCATATCAAATTATACCTCTTCATCATTTATCTTGAATAAGAGCTTATTCACTATCAAATCAATCAACATACTTCCTGTTGGGAGGAAAGGTCGACCCAAGATTATGGGCACCTCGAAGTCCACCTCGCAATCTAGAATGATGAAGTCTGCAGGGAATATTAAGTTGGAAACCTTAACCAATACATCATACAGAGTACCAAAAGGTC
>JAPEIP010000006.1:96791842-96805409 GCA_026120095.1 Capsicum chinense | reverse complement strand
AAATTTTCTGGATTACCCGTGTTATTATTATTATTATTCAGATAAGAATCTTTTTTATCATAAATTTCACAATTACTAGTATTAATATTTTTATAGCCTCTCTCTGGCTGACATACGTACTGAACCCGTGCGCTGGGGACGAGGGGGAGGCGCTAGTGCAGAGGGCCAAAATATCCCGCCTGCACTGACTCTATAGGTTTTAAACATATTCATGAGTTATTTTGCTATTCAGGTTTTGACAATGCTCCTTCTGTAGGTTCACCCATAGAACCCTTGTTATGACTTTTCCTTCCTCTAAATGATAAGGTTCAATGGACTTCTCATGACGTGTAGGTAGTGAACCACCCACCTCGCTGCGATCTGAACATTTCACCAGATCATTCAATCAGTAGGTGTGAAGGGCGGTGTGTATAAAGATTACCCGCCCATCATAATGAAATTTCAAATATTACTCGGGCATGTCAGCTAAGGCTATAAACTCATTGAATATATCAGTGTAGCACACGTGCGGCCCAGAACATCTAATGGCATCATAGACTTATTACTGCCTCAACCTTTTGCAGTGTAAAAGGTTGTAATCCCTCTAAGAATCTGGCCGCGAAGGGATACCTCTGCATAGCTAGTTAGAAGGATGAGGTCTCATTTGTTAAAGGAATTAACCAGACAAATTTCTCCATCAACTAAGAACAACCATGCATCACCGCCCATAGAATCAAGAAAGAGCTCTCAGTCTCTCAATCCTTACTATGTTTAGACCTGGTAAGTTTCCCCGTGTTGAGCCAAATTAAACCGCAGGATCCACTCCTAGTGGTTCCCTTCCGTCAATTCCTTTAAGTTTCAGCCTTATGACCATACTCCCCCAGGAAACCAAAAACTTTGATTTGTCACAAGGTGCCGGCGGAGTCCTAAAAGCAACATCTGTTGATCCCTGGTCAGCATCATTTTTGGTTGAGACTAGGATGGTAACTGATCATCTTTGATCCCCAACTTTCATTCTCGATTAATGAAAACATCCTTGGAAAATGCTTTTGCTATTGTTTGTCTTTCATAAATCCAAAAATTTTACCTTTAACTATGAAATATAAAAGTCCCCCATAGTCCCTGTTAATCATTACTCCAATCTCGAAGGCCAACGTAATAGGACTAAAATCTTATAATGTTATCCCATGCTAATGTATACAAAGCATATGATTTCTTTGAGCACTCTAATTTCTTCAAAGTAACAACATCGGAGGATCCCTCTTGGACTTGTTCCTACCAGGGTCTTCAGCATCTTAATTATACCTTCTCAAAAAATTGACAAGAAAGGTAGGGTCCAACAAGTTCATCTTATAAACGACTTCCCCAATCTTCTCAACAACTTTGAATGGGCCGTTGTACCTTGGGATCCGTCCCCTCTACCTTTTCTTGCTTACAATCTGTTTCTATATTTGAGGAGTAAGCTTTAAAAGCAGTTAGTCTCCCATATTGAATTCCACCACACGTCTATGCTGATCAGCACACTTCTTTATCCATTTCTGGGACTTTCTCAAGCTGTATTGTTCCTTAACAAGCATCTCATACTTGTCTTTTACATATTTGTAAGTAGTAGGGAAAATGCCATACTGTTCAGTATCACCACCTCCAATGGTGTCATAGGCTGCATGCCTAATACAAATTTAAATAGGCTCTTTTCTATAGCCGACAACTTGTGTAGATTATAGCAAAACTGCACCGTATCTAACAAGTATACCCAATTCCATTATCTTGCTATCACATAGTACCTCAAGTATTCTCCTAGAAATTGATTTATCCTCTCAGTTTGGCTATCAATTTGAGGATGATTTGCTGTAGAAAACTTCATATCAATCCCCATTATGCTGAACAATGTATTCCAGAACCTACCAGTGAACCGCACATCTCTATCTCTTAGTATATCACTTGGCAAACTAAAGTGCTTCACCATCTTCTTGTAGACTAATCCTACAACAACTTTATATGAGAAAGTAATTAGAGAAGTAACAAAAATATCATACTTTGAGAACCTTTCCACCACCACCATTATGGATGCATTCCCATCCATCTTAGGAAACCCAAACATGATGTCCATAGAGACAGATAACAATGGCCTTTCATGAATAGGCAGAGGCTGCAACAAACCTGCCTCTTTCATACGTTTAGTCTTTTCTCTTTGACACACTTGACAAGTCTTCACATATGCTTCAATATCATCTTCCATCTCTGTCCAAAAATATACATGGGACAACAAGGCTAGTATCTGTTCAATACCCAAATGACCAGCCCAAGGAGTGTCATGTGCCTCTTTCATCATGTCTTTACATAGTCCACTGCCTTGAGGTACCATGATTATCCCCTCTTAAAGTAAAAGAGATCTTCCTTGATCCAATACCTTCAAATGGTCCCATCTTTCACTTGACTCATCTACTTGACATAGAGTGGGTCATTTGAGTACAGAACTTAATTCTGTCCAGAAAATTAGTTTCAAGTCTAGAAATAGAGTATACTATAACAAATAATGGAAACATTATCCACCATCAACTTTTTCATAGAATTCAAGGCTCTATACAAAGTCTCTATCAAATGTACATCCGCCATTTTATGGTTGGGGCATTGCATCAACTTTTTCTTGAATCTCTCCCATGTCTTATGAAGAGCTTTGCTTAGAACCTGCCTGAAATTACTTATCTCATCCCTCAACTATAATATTCTGGATAGTGGAAAGAATCTTTATAGAAAAGCTTCTTTCAACTGGCTCCAGTTTGTTATAGAATCAGGAGTCAACCCATTCAACCACAGTGTTGCCTCCCCAGGCAGAGACAAAAGAAACAGTCCCAGACGGATTGCATTCTTCCCAACTCCTGGATTATCATAACATTTTAAAATAGTGATGAAGTTCACTAGATGCATATTTGGATCATCACCCTGAAGTCCTTCAAACAGCCCTTTAAAATGAAGTAACTTAATCATGGAGTTTTAATGTTGAACTTACCTTTGGGTGCCAAAGGTGGACGGATAATAGCTCTAGTCACCCCTGCTCCATCCATATCATCCTTATCATCATCGAGATTAAACTGCATAAATTGAAGGTCTAGTCTACCTATAAATGTACAATTCCTATTCACAGGTATAGCTACACCCTCTGTATATTTTTCGTCAGCATGATTGATCAAATCATCGTCTCCCAGGTCCTCATCACCCGAGTTAGGCTCCCAAACTGGTCGACTTTTTTTTTGTTTATTCACTTGAGTTCTAGCCAAGGCGTCTAGTCCCTCTGCTTCTTGCTGATTTTCCATTCTGCTGATTAATTGAAGTTCCAGATGAAATAGTAATAGTGGTTCTCCTGACCTACTCGTACATGGCATACAAATTAAACATCCTGTAACAAACAAAAACAACAAATAAAAGTAAAATTAGGAAACTTCACCAAAAATAAATTAACACTCATAAACTTAATTGACAACTGTATTCCTGGGCAACAGTGCCAAAATTTGATATGCCTAAATTACAACTCTCGTTAGAAAGTGTAAGTGGTCGCTATCAAACATAAAACCCAACTAGGTTGGGGTCGAATCCCACAGGGAACACTATGTAAACTAAGTGTTATTATTATTAATGGACTATTGATGGAAGGTTGTGGAATAAAATGGGGTTTGTTTGTTGACAGTGAAGTATGCTTTTAGAAAATCCTATTCCAACTAATGAATATGCTTGCAAGTTTTTATTCAATGAGAATAAGTGAACTAGGATTATGTTCACCAAGATGTAATAGCAATCAAGGTTGCGAGTTATCCCAAATTCCTACTTAACAAATTCCAATTGTAAGAATTATTGAACTCTAAAGTTCATCTATTCATTTCTTAACCTTAATAGATCATTACCCTTTAATTCCTTAAAACTTAAAAAATGCATTGATAAGTTCAATTATTTTCTCAAGTTGATTAATCTTGTTAACGCATCAACCCTTAAACCAAAGGTTAAAGCCTTTGAGTTCCTTCTAAATCTCCTCTTTTCCCAACACTCACTTTTTTACTCAAACAAGTGGTGTTCTTGGGTTCACGGTTTAAGTTTGCAACCAAGAAAGATCATAATAATGAAGAGGAGTTTAGACAATTACAATTAGTTATAGAATGTAGGCATTCTCACAACCCTAAGCAACCAATCACATCAAGGCTACCATAACCCTAGTTATGAGACCTTTAGCCGCACATCATCAATAAAGAAGATTCCATTGTGTTTCTCATAGATAATTTAGAAAATTACTTACCAAAATATCAAAAGTATTGTTCTTGATCTTCAAAGAAATAGTAAATAAAATGTAAAGATCCATAATATGGCTCGTTTCTCTGAGAGTAGTAGGATGCAAGTAGCTGAAAAGATGAAAAGTAGATAAAAGATACCTAATCTAACTCTAAACTAGGTATTTATATGTTTCCAGTACTGGAATTTTAAAATTCAAACTTAAGATTGCCTCATCACAATTGACGGTCATGTTGATGGCCCATCAATGGCCTGACGGTCCCCCACTTGGACTGTCGCTTGGGTCCCCAGATTGACTTGTTCTGTCTCAGTTCTGATAGCCAAGTTAATGGACTGTCAGTGGATTGATGGTCCGTCACTTGGACCATCACTAAGTTTCTTGATGCTCTACATTCTTCTTGGCTCTGACGGTCAAGTTGACGGTCCTTCATATACACCATCACTGAGATCCTTCGATTCTTCCATTGTGCTTAAGTTTGATGGACACTCTGGCAATCTGTAACTAGGTTGGAGACCTGTCAGTAAGTCTGTCAATGGCCATTTCTTTTGCTTTTCTAAATCATTTATTTTCTAAGTCCATTACCTAAAAAATGTAAAACCCATCATCAAATACAGCAATGGTTGCTTAAAAACAAACAATTATCTATCGTAAAAGATGTAAAATATTTCATCTAAATACGGAACATCAACACCTTCAACTTAAGACAATTGGTTGTCCATAAGCAACCCAACACCACATTATATGCATGAATAAGACAATGATTGGCATTTAACCATTCAGCTGTGAATGATTCAACCACTCAATTGTTACCTAAATCATGTAGTTTCAGCATATCAGGATCCATAATTGGAACTATTTATAATTCAGCACATACACGATCACATACATAATATCCTACAGAGATTAGTAAAAGTAAGTATATCTCAAATTGCCCTCACAGTCAAAGAAGTCCACCACACTTTATCTATTTAACTTGTTGATGAACAATTAAGACTCTCACTCTAATAAAAGAATTTGCAAACACAACATATACACCCATAAGTTTGCCCTTCTCATCTAATGCTCCTCTATGATTGATTTGCAAAGATCAAACAGGACTTTCTATGGCTTGTAATGAGGTTTCGATGCTAGGTGAGGAATAATTTAGGAAAGTAACTTCAAGTTCAGATTTCACTCACTTCACCCTTGATTTCTACTCACCATGACTACTACTTTTCTATTTCACTTACAATCCATACAATTCATCCACAATTTCAGAATAACCCTAGCCCTTTTTTTTGAAGAATCTGCATCAGCCACCCTCAACTTATGTTGATGCTGTCAGTTGAGGTGAACAATATCTAACTAGATCAGGGCCGAATGAGACATTTTATATCAACTCCAAACCACCTACATTAGACTATTAACTTCCTGATAATAGCCACCCTCAACTTAGAAATTTCACCTAAATTAAGGTGCACGATATCCAATAATGGATTAGGGCCAAAGTTAGGTGATAACATCTTAAAATAAGTGAATCAAAATTATTCGGACTAAATAAACACTAATAAAAGCTTAAAAATGGTGGTTCAAAAGGAGAAATATTTTTGGTGGGGTCTTTAAGGCTTATTGGACTAATAATTAAAGGGGGTCCTACTATCCTATCCTATTAATTCAATCAAAATGTAACATAAATGAACTAGGAAAGTTTTAGTTGTACATACTATCCAAGAACTATATCAAAATACTCTCAGACACAGATAATAAGCTCAAACTTATCCTACAAACTCTTGGGTTTACATCACATGATCATGCTTACTTTATCTTTGCATCCTAATGCAAATCACAGATTCAAAATGGTTGTTCAACTTATATTAAGCGACAAGAAAGAACTCTCATATGTAAGCATATTCATAGTATTCTGCCACAATCCATCATCCATTCATACACACAAAAGGTGCTAAAAGAAAAGAACATGAAATATTTGTAATCACTAAAATTTAATCATGATGTATGAGAAACTAAATAGTAACCTAAACATGCTAGTTCTATTAGATAGATCACGAAGGAAAAGAACACAGGCAACAAAAACCCCTATGGTGATGAAAACATAACACAACAAAGTACCCACCCCCACTA
Organism: Capsicum chinense; assembly: GCA_026120095.1. Classification (NCBI taxonomy): domain Eukaryota; kingdom Viridiplantae; phylum Streptophyta; class Magnoliopsida; order Solanales; family Solanaceae; genus Capsicum; species Capsicum chinense. The sequence continues at coordinate 96,799,033 of JAPEIP010000006.1, read as the reverse complement.
ATGAAAAATGTTTTTTCCTTAAATGCATTAACAATAAAGTACAAGGGAGTGAAATACTTGCAAAGCCTTTTAGGATTGTGAGTCGATCAAATTTTAGGAGGTTTCTATGGCCTCAGGTGCAACATCAGTGACCCCAATGGTGGTAGGGGTTCTCAAAACAACTTTCTCCTAAATCAGAGGTATCTCGAATAGGACTGGATCAGGTGTGGCCCAGCTTAGTAGGGATGAACTAGTTAGGACACTCGCTACTTTATCTACAACATTTTTCTTCCTCTTTTGTTCATCTCTTTTTGATATCTTAGAAGTTTTGCTCATGTCTATAGATTATCTTTCCTTAGGTTTCATATATTCTCTCCTCCTCCTCCTTGAAGTCTTCCTGTCAACACTTTCATCAACTTACTTACCTTTATCTTTTAACGGCCTACCCATAAGATCAATGAGGCCCTTATCTTCATCACTGATTATTAATGCGGGATCAAAAGTAGGCTGTGGTGGTTGCTTTTTTATCTCAGCAAAGTCAGTTTGTGCCTGCCTAAACTTTGCCATAAACTTTGCAAAATCTGGCACTGATAATTGGTCCAACCATTTATTTACATGCCCTTCCATATCATCTATTTTGTCTTGAATATTATGATAAGGCTTGATGCATTCATTAATGATACGGTCAACAAATATCTTAAACTGCTTTGCCCATACATTCAACTATTTCTCGAACTTCTTCTAGTCTCTCACAAGTTTTGTAAAGTTTTCTTGTGTCAGCTGGTATTCAGAATACTAAGGTGGGATAGATGCATTGTCAGAAGTTTCACCCACTAGAGGCATCAATGCTGACCCTGTAGAAGTATCTGGTGGCATATAAGTAGTAATCAGCGGTGGCATACCTATGGGAATCTCAGAAGTCTCAGGAGCTAAAGCAGACTATGACATGTAGGTAGTTGGCTTATGAATGGGCATCTCATATTTTGATTCATCCTTCGTTCGCTTAATATCCTGTCGGTGACTTACCCGTACCTCATTATCAACTTCCTTGAGTAAAGACACATTATCCCTCCTATAAAGTTCCATGATAAGATATGCAAATGGTAATGCGTTGGTTGTTTTATGAGCATAAAAAATCAATTGATCAGCAATGGTATGTCCAAAATCAATTTTTAGCCCATCGATTAGACTAGAACCAACACCGCCTTTGAAAGCTCTAAATTTGTATCTCCACTTATCGGCATCAACCTCAACTTCACAATTTCCCACCAAAACTTTTCCCTAAAACTTAGGGATGATTTAGCTATGCATTCCTTGGTGTAATACAACCATGATGGTTTGCCCTCGTCTGTCAGAAGTCAAGCTAACCAAGTCCTTTGCTCTGCTACAGTAACATATGATGCTCCAGCTCTGGAATTACAGTTGGTAGCGCATTGTTTGGACCAAAAATTACCCTATTTAGAGTTCGCTAAAATGTCAATATTGACCCCTCCCATAGGAACCTGTGACCTACTCAGCATATCACTTATGTTAGTGCCTTTAGGGCACTTCTTCTACAGCAACACCAAGTAATTGGCAAAAAATTCCCGCACAAGATTTGAGTAGTATGAACGGGGAGGTTTTCTCATCCATCCCAACTCATACTCGTTAAACTTCCTTTCAACCTTTGGATACTCATGAAGTTCTGATGTGATGATTTGGTATTCTTTAGAGATGGGCCTTTTGATTAGTCTGTTCGCTGTAGGTACAAGCCCATCACAGAAGTACTTACTAGCTCCCTTAATCTACCATCAAAGTAATTCTCACATCTGAGGGTCCTTACTTTTAATTACATTAACATCCTCGATTTTTAATGCCTCAACTTGGTTAGGATTTAGTATGTTAACCCCTTCCTCATAGGGCTGGAATAAGTATTATTGCTGCTCTCACTTTCACTCTCATTCTTAGACTAGTAGAACACCTGAGTCATCTTGTCCTAGTAATGGATATTGAAATATGGTGCTTCTTTACTTCCTACTGGTTTACCCCTACCCCGTAGTTGTTGAGACCTGCCCCTTCCTCTACGTGATGGAAGCTTTTGTGTCATTATGCCTGGATAGGAAATAAATAATCAACTTTGTATCAGATTTAGAAAGAAATATGACACAGATTTGAGTTGACAAATAGTCTGATAGTCCGTCAGGGGTTTGACAGTCCATTAGTGGTTTCACGGTTTATCAGGGGTCTGACGATCCATCAAGGTGTCTTTCACAACTTAACTAGAGAATTCTTTATTTAGAAGCCTAATGACGGTCAAGTTGATGGTCCGTCATGGCTAAACCAGAGAAGCAGTTAATCTGAAGCCCGGTGATGGTCAAGTTGACGATCGGTCAACCATAATTTTTGACTTCATCTTACTTTTTGTCAAATAGTCGAATATCTAGTATGCATCTAGTTATTAGGAATAATAATCACGACATTGATTCTATATTTAAGCACTATTTTTACCAATTTTTGTATCATGGGTTACTCAGACATAGCCCAGATTAAAATTTATCAGCGTTTGACTTAACAGTATTATATCATCAATAAAAACAAGAAGTTATTTCAAAATTCATCATGCTCACATCATTTATGTTTATCCTTCCATAAAGAAAAAAAAATGGTCATACCTTGCTCTTGAAGTATTTTCCACTGCTCTGCACTTGGAAAACTTAGATTAACTAGCTACTTGGTGATTTTCTTAGTATAAAGTGCCTTTAGATGCTGATGAAAGTCAATGGGACAAAATTTTGTTTAAACAAGAGAAGGAGGGGAGATGAAGAGTCCTAAGATGGCGTGTATTCAATCCCCATAATAAATGTACAAGAATTTAAATAATTTTGGGAATTAAAGAAGTGGGAACGTGTGTGTAATTGTCTCCCATTATCCATTAAATACATTTTTAGGTCAGATAAAAATAACTGAATAGAACTTTGGTGACCCTACCTATTTCTTTATAACTTAGGGTTTATATGTTGGGAAACCTGATGGTCCGTCAGGTGGATGATGGCCTGTCTATTTGTCTATCGGGCCTTACCAGAGAATCAACCTTCTGCCTTAAGTTGGCGGTTAGTGCAATGACCCATCATGGTGTTAACGATCCATCAAGATGTCTGTTAATCTCCTTCCAGTACCTCAGGTTTCTGGATTTCTATGGACGGCTTACTCGATGGCCCATCAAACCTTTGACGGTCCATCAACATCTATCAACACCCTCAATCTTGTTTAGATACTATTTTCCTATATTTAATCCCTACACATTTCAACAAGTACATCAAACTATACCAAAAAAATAAATACTTCTAACTATAATTAAAACAACATATTGTAGGTTGTCTCCCACTAGCATCTGATTTATTATTGTAGAACGACTCAGTTAACTCGATTACTGAGACTTCATCGAGATAAACTGTCCCTAAGCATTTCACTAAGTTCATTGGATCGATGTATAGCTTGGCTCTCTGCCCATTTACTTTAAAGACATTTTGATCTTCATTATATTGTTTGACTACTCCAGATGAGCAGATCTGTGTAACTTTAAATGGGTTAGATCACTTCAACTTGAGTTTACCTGGGAAGAGCTTTAGTCTGGAGTTGAAAAGTAACACCCAATTTTCTATTTTAAAATCCTATTTTTTTATCCTCCGATCGTGGTATTTCTTTATTCTTTCTTTGTACAAGTCCGCTCTCTCACAAGCCCCAAGAGAAAATTCATCTATTTCATTCAGCTGACCAGTGTTAGCTCTGCTGCTTCCTTCAAATTTAGATTCAACCTCTTGAGAGCCCATAATGCTTTATGATCCAACTCAATTAGCAAGTGGCATTTTTTCCCATACTCCAACTGATATGGCGACATCCCAATAAGTGTCTTGAAAGTTGTTCAATATGCCTAGAAGGAATCATCAAGCTTTCGAGACTAATTCTTTCTGCTAGCATTCACCATATTTTCCAAAATTTTCTTTATCTCTCGATTTGAGATCTCCACTTGCCCATTAGTTTATGGGTGATATAGAGTTGCTACCTAATATGAGATAGTTTGATACACTTTTGCTTTATTATTCTAGCTTATTTCACCTTTTTTTTAGAGTAATTCGTGTTCTTAACACGTTCATATTGATATAAATAAGAATTTAAGTATCCAAGTGTGTATTTACAATGTCCAAAGTATTTTTCAAACAAATTTGTGCTTACTTGAGTAATTTAGAGTTCCACCCGAAAAAATAGTTTTACTAGCTTGAGCTAGGTGTGTTTCTAGTTGATCTTGGTGGATTATAATGTGTTTAATTTGTTTCAAATATTTTAATGGTGTAATTACAAGTGGAATAACTTATTTGTAATGTTTAAAGTTTAATTTGATTAAGTCTAGAGTTGGAATAAAAAGTGGAAGATCATTGCAAATTTGCCTTATCCAAACTCTTGTTTGGATTTGTCGTTGAGGTTATTGTGTTGTTTTGATCTTTAATTTGTGGTGTATAGTATTGTAGGAGGCTTGGTGAATTAAATACGGTGATATGTTGATAATTTAAAGGCCAAAAATTTATTGAAATTACACTACAAAAAGTATGAAAAAAAGGGACGTCCAACACTTAACCAGATTTTTGGATGCAAATTCCAGTGAGACGACACAAGTCAATGAATCGCATCGATGTTCCAACACATAATTATGAACATTAGTGGTTAAAACACTCCTTTCAGGGTTGAAGCTAAGAACATTAGTACTATTATTTTGGATTAAATTCGTTAATTTTGCTTAACATATTTAGTTGTTTGTTTATTCTTGTTTTAATTATTTTGTAGATTGATCACCCATAAAATACATATATTATCAACCTTTTTATCTTAGGAGAATGAATAAGGAGATAGAACATGGGAATAAACAAAGTTTGAATTTTTTTCTTTTATAAAATAAAGAATTAAACTTAGCGTCTAGGACAAGAATGTACTTAGATTCCTTACTTGATTCAAATGTAAGATGATATCTTTAATTAAATTAATTGGATTATTACATCCCCACTCAATAATTTAGTTGTAATTTCCAAATTAGGTAAAATATTAGAGGTTGGGAAACCATGATCATGCAATTACCCCTATGAATCAACAACCAATATAAGCAAGTTAATGAAGGAAATTCAATAAAATAGTATGATTGTTTGAAGATCTTTAACCCTGGGCTTTTCTCCATTGATTGTCCCAAGACTTTTATTTTTATGCTTTATATATTATATTTTTAATTTACAAAATTACAAACTCTCTTCTTGTTTATTTTTTATCAATTAGTTAGACTAGAATTAGAGAGGCAGTGAACACAACTCCCTATGAGATCGATACTTGGGCTTCCTTGAATCCACTTTACTACTTGATAAGACCATGTACACTTGCGTGTGCGCTTGAGAGTTGTCAAGTTTTTGGCGCCATGTCGGGGACTTGTTATTAGGCAACTATCTTATTTTTAGTTTTTCTATATTGAGTTATAAATAATTTTTGTTTAGTTTCTTTTTATTTTCCTTTATTTCTATCTTCCTCACACTCTTCTCGAGATGTTAGTTTGGGATAAATGGTTTTCGAGTGATATCAATTCTTGTTGTTTTTATGGAGAACACCACCTTGTGTCTTATTGCCTAGATTTTTATGAAAGCGCGTGGATGGAACCTTCACAATATAATGCAGATAATTTGAGGAGGTCTAAGTACTCTAAAACTGATATCATGAAAATTATCATGGAGCCACTGCCACTATGTCTACAGTGGCTAAGCAAAGAAATATAATGGAAGAATATTAGCCAATGTGTATAGTAAACACAATAATCGCACCCACTCCATTGTCATCTTGATCTTGAGACTGAAATTGATAAGGTGAGTAAAAGTGAGTGTGTAGTATATTGTGTAAATTATGAAGAAGAATTTGTTGGGCCGCATTTGAAACACTTTTCTACATTATGTTTAGATGATGTCTTGTCGTTTGAATCATTTAAAATAGTAGAAGAGTGTGAAAATAAGGAACAAGAATCCTATATTCTTGATTTTGCACCGATTAATGAACATAAAAACACACCTCACCTGAAGGATGAGTGGTTTACCATTCGTTATCTATTACTCGGTTCCTTAATCTTTGTACCAACTCCCTATGATTGAGGCAAGAAAATGGATGTGATGTTGGGGGTGAAATTTATATCCTTAAGGTGGAGGAAAAAGTTGATATGGGTCATGCCGCAACACTAGATTAGGCGATTCTAGGGAGGCAACCCAAGTTAATAATGTATGTTTTCTTTTTAATTTTTAGTTTTTATATCACGTAGTTTTTATTTTTTGTTGAGTCATAGGTTAATGGGAAGTCTGAGTACCATAAACTTAATCTTGAAGCATGGCAAAGAATGAGTGTGGGGTTCCTATGGATCCCTTATTTGTGTGAAGATGTATCTAGCTAGGCCTAGAGGCCTCAAGGAGTATTCTATCTCTTACTTTTAAGTTCACTTAAGGGACAAAGTAGAATTTTACGTGTGGGGTGGAAAAATTCCCAATTTTTGGCTCAATTTTTTTTTTAGGTTAGAAATAAGTGAGATATTCTTGTTGGTGTTATTTTTTATTACATGATGCAGGTGGATTTGTTTGTAAAAGTATGTTAATTGAGTGAATTGCTATTTTTGAGACTCTTAGGCTCATGTTTGTGACTCTTGTATTTGTTGGCTTAATTTTGAATTCATGTTATTGTTTGATTGGGAGTTTATGATGATCCTATTGAGTTGAGCATGTGCTATGTGCGTGTGAGATTTTTTGTGTATTTATTGTTGGATATGATAGCTAGAACTTTCTCAGTGTGTGCGTGAAGCTAAATAAAGAATATGGGTTTAGGAGATGATATCGGAATTTATTTAATAGCCTTGTTTTACCTTCTTTTTATCTACCATTATGCATTATCCTAGTTAACCCCCATTGAGTTTTTAGATTTTTCTTTGGCAATCTCATAAGTAGCCTAATTCCTTCTTTGATAGACCATAATTTGATCAAGAAAGCTCCTAAGTGCTTTAATTGAAAAAATAAATTTGAATAAGGAGTTTGAGATATTGAAGAAGAAAAAGGTGAAATTGATTCCCTAAGGTGATAGTTATTGGTGTTTATAATTGATGTTTAGTGGATGAGTGTGATATAATTTATCGAAATATTGTCATGGTTGTGAAAAAAAAAAAGAAAAATT
>JAPEIP010000006.1:96752150-96791742 GCA_026120095.1 Capsicum chinense | reverse complement strand
CTACTTGATAAGACCATGTACACTTGCGTGTGCGCTTGAGAGTTGTCAAGTTTTTGGCGCCATGTCGGGGACTTGTTATTAGGCAACTATCTTATTTTTAGTTTTTCTATATTGAGTTATAAATAATTTTTGTTTAGTTTCTTTTTATTTTCCTTTATTTCTATCTTCCTCACACTCTTCTCGAGATGTTAGTTTGGGATAAATGGTTTTCGAGTGATATCAATTCTTGTTGTTTTTATGGAGAACACCACCTTGTGTCTTATTGCCTAGATTTTTATGAAAGCGCGTGGATGGAACCTTCACAATATAATGCAGATAATTTGAGGAGGTCTAAGTACTCTAAAACTGATATCATGAAAATTATCATGGAGCCACTGCCACTATGTCTACAGTGGCTAAGCAAAGAAATATAATGGAAGAATATTAGCCAATGTGTATAGTAAACACAATAATCGCACCCACTCCATTGTCATCTTGATCTTGAGACTGAAATTGATAAGGTGAGTAAAAGTGAGTGTGTAGTATATTGTGTAAATTATGAAGAAGAATTTGTTGGGCCGCATTTGAAACACTTTTCTACATTATGTTTAGATGATGTCTTGTCGTTTGAATCATTTAAAATAGTAGAAGAGTGTGAAAATAAGGAACAAGAATCCTATATTCTTGATTTTGCACCGATTAATGAACATAAAAACACACCTCACCTGAAGGATGAGTGGTTTACCATTCGTTATCTATTACTCGGTTCCTTAATCTTTGTACCAACTCCCTATGATTGAGGCAAGAAAATGGATGTGATGTTGGGGGTGAAATTTATATCCTTAAGGTGGAGGAAAAAGTTGATATGGGTCATGCCGCAACACTAGATTAGGCGATTCTAGGGAGGCAACCCAAGTTAATAATGTATGTTTTCTTTTTAATTTTTAGTTTTTATATCACGTAGTTTTTATTTTTTGTTGAGTCATAGGTTAATGGGAAGTCTGAGTACCATAAACTTAATCTTGAAGCATGGCAAAGAATGAGTGTGGGGTTCCTATGGATCCCTTATTTGTGTGAAGATGTATCTAGCTAGGCCTAGAGGCCTCAAGGAGTATTCTATCTCTTACTTTTAAGTTCACTTAAGGGACAAAGTAGAATTTTACGTGTGGGGTGGAAAAATTCCCAATTTTTGGCTCAATTTTTTTTTTAGGTTAGAAATAAGTGAGATATTCTTGTTGGTGTTATTTTTTATTACATGATGCAGGTGGATTTGTTTGTAAAAGTATGTTAATTGAGTGAATTGCTATTTTTGAGACTCTTAGGCTCATGTTTGTGACTCTTGTATTTGTTGGCTTAATTTTGAATTCATGTTATTGTTTGATTGGGAGTTTATGATGATCCTATTGAGTTGAGCATGTGCTATGTGCGTGTGAGATTTTTTGTGTATTTATTGTTGGATATGATAGCTAGAACTTTCTCAGTGTGTGCGTGAAGCTAAATAAAGAATATGGGTTTAGGAGATGATATCGGAATTTATTTAATAGCCTTGTTTTACCTTCTTTTTATCTACCATTATGCATTATCCTAGTTAACCCCCATTGAGTTTTTAGATTTTTCTTTGGCAATCTCATAAGTAGCCTAATTCCTTCTTTGATAGACCATAATTTGATCAAGAAAGCTCCTAAGTGCTTTAATTGAAAAAATAAATTTGAATAAGGAGTTTGAGATATTGAAGAAGAAAAAGGTGAAATTGATTCCCTAAGGTGATAGTTATTGGTGTTTATAATTGATGTTTAGTGGATGAGTGTGATATAATTTATCGAAATATTGTCATGGTTGTGAAAAAAAAAAAGAAAAATTGATTCATGTGGTAGTAAACTATGCGTCCACCAAGTGTGTGTGAAAATACTTAAAAAAAATAGGGTAAAAATAAAAGAGATGGTAGACAAAAATGGTGTAATTTGGTTGTTAGAGATTTGTTTTAAATGTATGATGTAGTGTATTAAAGCGCTTAGAGAGGTTAGTCACTATTTTTGGCCAAAATAGTTCCTACCCATCCCCTAACCTACATTACAACCCGAAAAAGACCTAATTGATCATAAGCTTTACATTCAACTATTAGTGGAGCATTACACTAAGGGCAAGCTTATGGTTCACTGTGTGTAACTTGTGAATTCTTGTTGAGAGTGAGTGAAATTTGATTCTTGTAACCATTATATTATAAATTGCATTATCGTGAGTGATTATGGATAGCTATCTTATCATGAGGACACATGTTTGATGAATGTGGGTGATTTATATGATGTTCTTGATTGTGCAATGTGCATGAGTTTGCCACTTAGGTGCTTGAGGCTAGGATGTTTTGGATTAGTGTTCATGAGCTTCCAATTGTGTAAATAACATGTTTTGTGTAGAAACTTGCATTCCGTGTAGTCATTGTAATACTAACTTGAGTGTCTTCATTTTAGTAGAAGTGTAGAGTTACCTCAGATTTTTATGCTTAGAGTAAAGAGTTGTTCGAGGACGAATAAGGATTTAAGTGTGGGGTGATGATCTGAGGTGGTTTTATACACTTTTGTATCATTATTCTAGCTTATTTTACCTTGTTTCGAGAGAAATTCATGTGCTTAACGTGATCATATTGATATAAATAAGTATTTAAGTATCCAAGTGTGTATTTATAATGTCTAAAGTATTTTCAAACAAGTTTGTGCTTAATTGAGTAATTTAGAGTTCAACCCAGAAAACTAGTTTTACTAGCTTGAGCTAGGTGTGTGTTTAGTTGATCTCGGTGGATTCTAATTTGTTTAATTTGTTTCAAATATTTTAATGGTGTAATTATAAGTGGAATAACTTATTTTTAATGTGCAAAGTTTAATTTGATTAAATTTAGAGTTGGAATAAAAAGTGGAAGATCATTGAGAATTTGTCTTATCCAAGCTCTTGTTTTGATTTGTCGTTGAGGTTATTGTGTTGTTTTGATCTTTAATTTGTGGTGTATGATATTGTAGGAGGCTTGATTAATTAAATAAGATGATATGTTGATGATTTAAAGACCAAAAATTTATTAGAAATACATTACAAAAAATATTAAAAAAAAAAAAGACGTTCAATATTTAACCAAATTTTTGAAAATAAATTCTAGTGAGACGACACGAGGTCAACGTATCACGTCAAAGTTTCAATGCATTGTACAACGCATCGCGTGGATAATCCACGCACAGAATACAAGTTCTGCCAACGAAAGGACAGGACAGTGTCCTATTTTCTTTTGAATTTGCACGCATATCAAGGAAAGTTAGTGGGAAATTTCCAATTCCATTTCCAAATTGGATTTGTATTATTATTATAATACAAACACAAGACAGCTTGGGACCACTAATTTAATTGCTGATGTAAATTCTTTAAAAGGGAATTCTTGGACAAAAACAACTACTGTACACGCATATATACACGATTTGGACGTTTGGGAGAAAATAAGGAGGTGTTACATGGTTTATTAGGTTTTAATTTTATTTTTAGTTTTTATTTTTTTATATCATACATTCAATTATTTGGATTATAATTATGAATATCAGTGGTTAAAAATCCTTCTTTCGGGGTTAAAGTCAAAAACATGAATACTATTGTTTTAGATTAAATTCGTTAATTTTGTTTATCATATTTAATTGTTTGTTTATTCTTGTTTTACTTATTTTGTGAATTAATTACCCATAATATATATATATATATATATATATATTATCGACCTTTTGATCTTGGGAGAGGGAATAGGGAGATAGAACATGGGAATAAACAAAGATTGGATTTTTTTTTCTTTTATAAAATAAAGAATTAAATTTAGCGTGTAGGACAGGGATGTACTTAGATGTCTTACTTTATTCAAACGTAGGATGATAGTTTTAATTAATTTAATTGGATTATTACATCCCCGCTCAACGATGTAATTGTAAAGTCTCCAAATTAGGTAAAAGATTAGAAGTTGGGAAACCATGATCATGCAATTACCCCTACGAGTCAACAACCAAGATAAGCAAGTTAACGAAGGAAATTGAATAAAATAGTATGATTGTTTGAAGTGCTTTAATCTTGGGCTTGTCTCCATTGATTGTCCCAAGACATTTATTTTTACGCTTTACATATTTTATTTTTAATTTAAAAAATTACAAACTCTTTTCTTGTTTATTGTTTTTCAATTAGTTAGACTAGAATTAGATAGACGGTGAACGAAAGTCCCTGTGAGATCGATACTTGGGCTTTCTTGAAGCCACTTTACTACTTGGTAAGACCACTTACACTTACATGTGCGCTGTCATTACCTTGTGTTGCTTCACACAATATTTTGCTAAGGCAGCACGGACCATCTTATTGCAAAAATGGGATCCTTCGTCGCTTATGATATTACGCGATTCTCCAAAGCGAGAGAAGATATTCTTTTTGGGAAAAACAACCATTCTCTTACCTTCGTTTTCAGCCAGAGCAACAACCTCAACCCATTTGGACACACAATCTATAGAAGCCTAGATGTACTTAAACCCATAGGAACTCACAAAGGGTCCCTTGAAATCTATACCCCAGACGTCGAATAATTCAACTTCCAGTATTTTCGTCATGGGCATCTCATGGTGCTTCGAGATTGAGCCTTGTCTCTGGCATTGGATCACATCTCTTCATAAACTCATATGCATCCTTGAATAAGGTTGGCCAATAATAGCCACTCTGCAATATTTTTCTTGCAGTATGATCACCTGCATGGTGTCCCCTAACTGGAGAAGCATGACAGGCTTCCAGTATATTCAGTATGTCAACTTCTGGGATGCATCTTTTTATGATATTATCAGCACAATGTCTAAATAGATATGGCTCATCCCAGAAGTACCTTGTGCATCATGAAGGAATTTCTTTTTTTTGAAGAAAGGAAAGATCTTTTGGAATACGATCACTTATCATAAAATTTGCAAAGTACGCATACCAAGGTGCCTTTTCAAGTGCATCAACAAGGATTTGCTCGTTAGGGAAAGAATCATTAAAGCCCAACTTTTCTATGGTGACCTGATCTCTCTCGAGACTTGATAGGTGACCTGCAACTTGATTCTGACAACTTTTCCTATCTTTGACGTCAAAGTCAAATTCATGAAGGAGTAGCACCCATCTGATCAACTTTGGCTTGGCGTCTTTCTTCTCTATTAAATACCTTAAAGCAGCTGGTCTGTATGACCCACCACCTTAGTTCCCAATAGATATACTCAGAACTTCTCAAATGCATAGACAACAACGAGAAGTTCCTTATCGGTGACAGTATAATTTTTTTGAGCCTCATTCAACGCCTTGCTAGTGTAATAAATGAGGTGAAACATCTTATCCTTGTTTTGACCAAGAACAGCCCCGAGTGCCACTCCACTTGTTTCACACATAATTTCAAATGGCGTAGACCAATCTTGAATAACGATAATTGGGGCAGCCACTAGCTTCTCCTTAAGGCATTCAAATACCTTCTTGTAGTCATCATCAAATACAAACTTGGCCTTCTTCTTTTAGAGTTTACAAAGTGGGTTTGCAATCTTGGAGAAGTCTTTAATGAACCGACGATAGTATTCAGCATGACCATGAAAGCTACTAACTCCCTTCACTAAGATAAGATGAGATTGTTTCTCTACAACTTCTAATTTGGCTCGGCCAACTTCAATCCCTTTTGTTGAAATCCGATCTCCAAGCACAATGACTTACTTCACCATGAAGTAGTATTTCTCCTAGTTCAGCACTAGATTAAACTCCTCACATCTCTGCAACGCTCAACTCAAGTTCACCAAGCATAATTCAAATGAGTTACCCACTATAGAGAAATCGTCCATGAACACCTCAAGCGTGTCCTCCACCATGCCGGATAAAATAGACATCATGCATCTTTGAAAAATGTCCAGTGTATTAGATAAACCGAATGACATTCTCTTAAAAGAAAACATTCCATATAGGCATGTGAATGTGGTTTTTTCCTTTTCTTTTAGGGAAATCAAGTTTTGATTGTATCCCAAATACCTATCCAAAAAGCAATACCAACCCCTTCCTGCCAAGCAATCAAGTATTTGATCCATAAAGGGCATTGGGAAGTGATCCTTTAATGTCCACAAGTTCAACTTTTAATAGTCCATGCAGACCCGCTACCAAGTCACTGACCTAAGCGGAATCAACTTGTTCTTCTCATTTGTAACCACAATCATTCCCCCTTTCTTGTACACACATTAAATGGGACTCACCCATTTTCTATCGAAGATAGGGTACACTACCCTTGTGTCAAGCCATTTAATAATCTCCTTCTTAACCACTTCTTATATAGGTTGGTTTAATCTGCGCTAATTCTCAATGTTCGGTATGAACTCTTTTTTTAGTTGAATTTTGGTGGTGCAGATACCCGATGGAATACTAATAATATCAGTAATTGTCCAACCTATAGGCCTTTTGTATCTCCTAAGCATAGATATAAGGTCTTCCACCTACATCTCACCTAAGTTTGCTACAATGATCATAGGTAAGGTGTTTCCACTACCTAGAAACACATACCGTAGATGGCTCAGCAACTCCTTCATCTCCAACACCAGTGGCTCTTTAATCGATGGCTTAGCCGGTGGTGTTGGATGATTTTTGAGGTCCAAATTCAGCTTTTTTTAAGCATACAGATATGATCCCATTCCTATCAGTACATGTACTATCTTATCGTATTATTTGATACCCTTACTATCAAAGTTTATCAACACTACATCCAAAGTTTCTACAGCAAATTTTTCTCAATCGGCACCTCTTGCTCATCTTCATAAATAAATCGACAATGGAGAATACACTCATCTCTTTTTGTAGCTTCATCGACTGGCAGACTCAAATCGGACTACCTCATCATTGAGCCTAAACTGCAGCTCCTTTGCCCACAAGTCAATCAACATACTCTCGACTATGAGGAAAGGTCTACCCAAGATAATAGGTACCTCAAAGTCTACCTCGCAATCTAGGATCACAAAGTCAGCAAGTCAGCAGGGAAGATAAAACTGACCACTTTCACAATCACATCATATAATATACCTACTGGCTGCTTTACTGATCTTTCTACCATTACAAGTCTCATGTTGGTAGGTATGGGTTCTCCCAAACTCAACTTCTTGTAAACTTCCAGTGGAATCAGATTAATACTTGCCCCAAGATCACAAAGGGCCTTCAGAAAATCTATCAATCCAATAGTACATAGGATAGTGAATACTCCCACATCCATTTTCTTTTGCTCTAAGGATCTTATAGAAATAGCACTACAATGGTAAAGATTATCCACCAGTTCGTAGCTCACCATACTCTTCTTTTTGATAAGATCCTTCATGAATTTATCATAGCCACACATTTGTTCCAGTGCCTCCATCAGGCACATTTACAGTCAACTATTTTAGAATTTCTTGCTAAACTTCATGTTATCCACCTTTTTATTTAATCAATAGGGAAACAGATGAAGTGGCTTTGGCATAACAGTAACCACTACTACTCATTTCTTTTCCTTATCTTTATCTAACTCATCAACTTATTGATGGTTAGATAGAATATCATCACTATCCATCTTCTCAGACTCTATTGCACGGTCTTTTTCTGCTTCTACATCTAAATCCACGACATCATTAATTATAAGTTTTCCCACAGAGGGGCCCGATAATACTTTACCACTACGGGTGGTAATCGCCATACAAAAACCATTATTTTGAGGGTTTTGCACTATGTCACTCAACAATGTACTGCTCTTTCTCTAATTAAATACCATAGATAACTGGTTTATCTGCTGTTCCAGTTGCTTAAGGGAATTTGAATGTGAGTCGACTAACTGACTCATAGATGATAAGTAACTCTTTATTTCCATCATACCAACGTTAGTCGTCTGTAACCCTTTTAGTAACTTTGCCATCATGTCCTCCATAGACATTTTTCTCAAACTAGTAGTAGCAGTATCATGATTCCCAGGTGGTTTATACAACTTACTCCTGTCATTCTTATTTATCTAGTTCCCTTGGTCACGATCTCTTAACCAAATTTATCATAGTAGTTTTGACCTTGATTTCCTTGGATATTGCCTCGGTAACCCCCTAGTTATTCAGATAGTTAGCCTCCTCCTCAGAATCTGACTCAGCTCCCCCACTTTATGACTCTATAGACTTTACCTTCTCTGCCTTCCCAAATAGCAAATGCTTGGTGATCAAGTCTATCTGAGTCTTTATATGGGCTATGTCTTGATTTTGCTCTTTCTTTCTCCTACGTTATTTGACTGTCATACCTCTAGATACAGTAGAGCTTATTACCTCAGAATCCCTGGTATACCAAGCTCTACTCTGTTTAGTAATTATATCAAGCATTTCTGAAGCTTTAGGAAAACTAAGGTCTATAAATGCTCCACCCACAACATTATCCACCTTCGGCTTTATCATAGAATTTAAGGATCTATTCAAAGTCTCTATCAGATGTACATCAGTCATTTTATTGTTAAAGCATTACATCAAATTTTTCTTAAACCTCTCAAACATCTCATGAAGAGCTTCACTCAGGAGATGCCTAAAATTACTTATCTCATCACTCAACTATAACATTCTAGATGGTATAAAGAACTTTTCTTACAAAGCTCCTTTCAACTACCTCTAGTTTGTTATAGAATTAGGAGTCAACCCATTCATCCACAGTGTTGCCTCTATATAAAGAGACAAAGAAAATAGTCACATACGGATTACATTCTGCCCTACTCTCGAATTATCAAAAGATTCGCAAATAGTGATGAAGTTTACCAGATGCATATTTGGATCATCACCTAGAAGTCCACCAAGCAACACTTTAAGATGAAGAAACTAAATAATGGTGCTTGTAATGTTGAACTTATCTCCAGGTGATAAAGGTTGAGTGATAATAGCTCCAGTCGCCCCTCTCCATCCATATTATCCTCATCAATGTTGAGATCAAACTACATAGCTTGGCCGTATGGTCTACCTGTGAATGTATGATTTCTATTCATAGGTGTAGCTATATCATCTGCACTTCTTCTATTAACCTGATTGATCAAATCATCGTCTTCCAATTCCTCATCAACTGGGTTAGGCTCCCAAATTAGTCGACCTTTTTTTATTGATTCACTTGAGATCTAGACAAGATGGCTAGTCTCTCTACTTCTTGTTGATTTTCCATTCTACTAGTCAATTGATGTTTTGGATGAAATAGTAATAGTGGTTCTCCTGACATCTTCATACGTGGCATGAAAATTAAAGATCCTATAATGAACAAAAACAACAACAAAAAAGTAATATTAGGAAACTTGACCAAATATAAATTAACACTTATAAACTTAATTGACAACCATATTTCCAGGCAATGGCGCCAAAGTTTGATACGCTTAAATTATAATTCACGTTAGAAAGTGTAAGCGGTCGCTGTCAAATATAGAAACCAACTAGGATAGGGTCGACTCCTACAAGGAACACTATTTAAACAAAGTGTTATGATTATTATTGGACTATTGATCGAAGGTTCTGGAATAAAAGGGGTTTGTTTGTTAATAGTGAAGTATGCTTTTAGCAAATCATGTTCCAATTAATGAGTATGCTTGCAAATTTTGATTCAATGAGAATAAGTAAACTTGGATTATGTTCACCAAGATGTTACAATAGTCAAGGTTGTGAGTTATCCTAAATTCCTACTTAACAAATTCCAATTGTAAGAATTATTTAACTCTAAAGTTTATCTATTCCTTTCTCAACATTAATAGATCATTACCCTTTGATTCTTTCAAACTTTAAGAATGCATTGATATGTTCAATTGTTCTCTCAAGTGGATTAATCCTGTTAAGTCATCAACCCTTAACCCAAAGGTTAAAGCCTTTGAGTTCCTTGTAAATCTACTCTTTTCCCAACACTCACTTTCTACTCAAACAAGTGGTGTTCTTAGGCTCACCCTTAAAGTTTGAAACCAATAAAGATCATAGAAATGAATAGGAGTTTATACAATTTCAATTAGTTACAGAATTTAGGCATTCTTACAACCCTAAGCAACCAATCACATCAAGGCTCCCATAACTCTAGTTATGGGAGCTTTAGACACACATCATAGAAGAAGAAAATTCCATTGTGTTTCTCATATATAATTGAGTAAATTACTTACAAAAATATCCAAATGATTATTCTTGATCTACAAAGAAATAGTAAATAAAATGTTAAGATCCATAATATCAGCTTGTTTCTCAGAGAGTAGTAGGTTATAAATAGCTCAAAAGATGAAAAGTAGATAAAAGATACCTAATCTAACCTCTAAACTGGGTATTTATATGTGTCCAAGTACTGGGGTTTTAAAATTCAAACTTTAGATGATGGCCCGTTAGTGGCCTGACGGTCCCCCACTTGGACCGTCACTTGGGTCCCCAAATTGACTTATTCTATCTCAGGTCTGACGACCATGTTAAAGGGGCCCATTAGTGCCTGAAGATCTATCACTTAGACCATCGCTAAGTTCCTGGATGCTCTGAGTTTTGCTTGGCTCTGACGGCCAAGTTGACTGACCATCAGAGACCTCACGGTACATCACATACACCGGCACTGAGATCCTTTGATTTTTCTATTCTGCTTAACATTGATGGACACCCTGACGGTCTGTCATAAGGTTAGCGACCTATCAGTAAGGCCGTCAATGGCCATTTATTTGTCTTTTTTAAGTCATTTCTTTTCTTAGTCCTTTACCTGAAAAATCGTAAAACCCGACATTAAATACAACAATGGTAGCTTAAAAATGAATAATTATCCCTCGTAAAAGATGAAAATTATTTCAGCCAAAGTCAAAATATCAATCATATCTAAAGAAGGCAGCAGGTGCACAAATTACCTAATCCTGACACGGGGAGGTAGTGACAATGAATAACAATATCGAGCTTAATGAGTCTGATATTTGGAATGAGTACTATCTAAATCCCTTAATGAGGATCCATTGGAAGGCAAGTCTGGTGCCAGCAACCATGGTAATTCAAGATCCAATAGCATATATTTAAGTGGTTGTAGTTAAACTAGAGACAGTCGCCTTGAAGTGCCTTCAACACCTCTACCGCCCTTATATGTTCTTACAGAAAACCAAGTGACAAAAGTAGGCATGATTTTGCCAGAGAATCAAACTAGACATATACAGATCAGAACTGCATGTTTTGGCGTAAGTCTGAGCCAATGTACTCAACAAAAGTAACAAGAGTAAACATGATTTTTCCAGAGAATCATATTAGACATGTACGGATCAGAACTGCACATTTTGACATAAGTCCGGCCCAATGCACCAACAAAAGCTCATATTATTTGTAAATGATAATTTTCATTATGAAATTATTTTTTCAAATATTATTTATGAAAATTCAAAAAATAAATAAAAAATAGAAAAACCATTTAAAAAAATAAAACATTAGGACAATATTCCAAACACATGAAATAACTTTAAACCAATAATTAAGTGCATATTTGGATGTATAACGTAACAATATATAATATTTAAATTTAAGAATATTGAATAAAAAATTAAAAAATATAAAAATAACTTGGGGAAATTAGGTAAACTATCCTAACATATGAGGTAACATTGAAATATTGTTAAAAACACTTAGAGTTTGTATGTAACGAAAGGAGTATGCATCGGTGAGGAAGATGGATGAACGTTAGGAAAATATTCTGATGATCGAACCTAGGTTTATGATCTTTTGATTTTGGCACGGTTCCATGGTGCGTTGGTGCATCGTGCCCACGGTGTCATGGTACTTTGGTGCGTTTGCCGCGGATGCACGGGTGCGCGGGTGCCAAGCAGAAAGTTCCTAGTTTAGGATGCATAGGTGCCATAGTGCCTTGGTGACATAGAATGCCTTGGTTCCATGGTGCACGGTGCCATGGTGACATGGAGCACGGTTCCATGGTGCATTGGTGCACGGTGCCCATGGTGCCTTGGGGCACGGTATCATGGTATGCCAATGCCCATGTTGCCATAGTGCCATGTGGTCGTTGGTGGCCATGGTGATTTGAGACATTGGTGCATGGTGCCTTGAGGGAATAGGTTCTGGTGCACGAATTCCCAACTCGACACCACCACCACCATGGTAGGTGAGATAGGTGCATTTTATTTTTGGGAACACCACTGCTTGGCAGCCATACCACACTGCACAACTTCAGTAATACACAACACTGCACAGTCTAAGTAAAATAGACTACGGCTGCAGAAATGTAAAGCACTCAATAGATTTATAGAAAACAAGTTCCCAATCTTTTATTATCTCAGAATAAAAAAGGACAACATCGCACGAATTGTACAAAGGCAATACAATACTCACTGTCTTGTACAATTTCCAGTAACACTATGTTTAGGTTGTACATGGGCAGTTGTAGCAGTTACAACTAATAAGACCTAGTAGCATGTCATTGGACATAGTTGCATGCTATGACATGATTCAACAACCTAGTCTAAGCATTCAAATAAGATCCTAAAAATCACACATGCTTATAACATTCAAAATTCAAACTAGCAATTGTTCCAAGTGACAAGCACATGGGCAGCATTGCCTCTTTAGCCAATTTTGCCAATGTTCAACACTTTGGCAATTTCCAGCTTTCCAACACTTGACCATTTGATCTTTTTTCTTTTCATGTTTCTCAGCCACGCCTTGCCATGCTATTATTATGCCTTGCCTGTGTCATTTCATTGCCTCACCCGCGCCATGCCACTACCCATGCCATGTTACTGCCTCGGCTATGTCACTTTCTAGGCCACACCACTATCTATGTAATGATATTCTCTTGACTATGCCAATGCTCATGCCTGTGCCATGACATCGCCTGTGCCATGTAGTGTTGATGTCATGCGAGTATCACGCCAAGCCTATGTCACTGCCTGCCAACATGCCTGTATAGGTTCCATGCATTTGTTGTGCCTCATGTGCCTAAGGCTTCCTTTCCATAACTCCAGCGCCTTGGTTATTATCAGCTACCTGCTATCTCATAGCTATCACAGCATCATATTGCTTACCTTAGTACATGTCAATGCCAATATGCACCTTGACATGGCTTGCTGATGATCATGTCTTAGACTGGGGGTCTAACAATGCACCCCCACTAGATGAACTCGACGCCCTTGTTGAAGTTGTTTTGAGGTAGTCCTCAATTTGCTTGTCAAACTGCCATAAGTTTTGAGCCTTCTCCCAAATAATGTCTACTTTGTTTTTGCCTTTTCACTAAATCTGGAATTCTGCCTTGGTATTCTTTTTGTTATTTCCCATAATCTGATGATCAAGTATCTTTACCATCATTGTCTTATACTACTTTAGATTCAAAGGAGGAGCCCTCTTAGACTTATTTCTGCCCGGGTCTTCAGCATCTTCATTATACTTTTTCAAAAAACTGACATGAAAGGGTGAATCTTCAACCTTTATGGAAAATGAAACTTATAAATGACTTCCCCAATTTTTTAAACAACTTCAAACGGGTCGTCGTACCTTGGGATCAGTTCCCTATGACTTTTCTTGCTTACAATCTATTTCCAGATTTGTGGAGTGAGCTTTAAAAACACTTTGTGTCCCACACTAAACTCCACCATACGTCTACGCTTGTCACCATACTTCTTCATGTATTTATGGGCCTTTCTCAAGATATCTTATGCAAAACAAGCATGTCATGCTTGTCTTTTCATATTTGTAATCAGTAGGGAAATTTACATGACTCTTCAACGTCACCACCTTTAATGGTGTCATAGGATGCATGCCAAATACAATTTCAAATGGGCTATTTTCTATTACTGTTGACCTATGCAGATTGTAGCAAAACTGCTCTGTATCCAACAAGTTTGTCCAATCTCGTTGGCTTGCCGTCATATAATGCCTTAGGTATTCTTATAGCAAGTGATTTATCCTCTCTGTTTGGACATCAGTTTAAGGATAATTTGCTCTAGAAAACTTTAGATCAGTCCCTATTATGCTGAACAATGTCTTTCAGAACTGGCCAGTGAACCGAGCATCTCTATCACTTACAATATCACTTGACAAGCTGAAATGTTTCACCACGTTCTTATAGAATAAGACTGTAGCAATTTCAGACTAGCAAGTAATTAGAGAAGCAACAAAAATAGCATACTTTGAGAACTTGTATACCACCATTATGGATTCATTGCCATCCACCTTAGGAAACCCAGAAATGAAGTCCATAGATACAGATGACCATGGCGTTTTAGGAATAGGTTGAGGCTGTAACAAACCTACCTCCTTTATACGTTCAGTCTTGTCTCTTTGACACCCTTGACAAGTCTTCACACATTCTTAAATGTCATCTTCCATCTTCGGCCAGAAATGTACATGGAACAACAAGGCTAGCATCCGTTCTACACCCGGATGACCAACCCAAGGAGTATCATATGCCTCTTTCATTAAGTCATTATGCAGTCCACTGCCTTGAGGTACCATAATTCATGTTGTATTACCTTTATTCGGAGAGATAATAAAAGATTGGGAACTTGTTTCCAATAATTCTGTTAAATGCTTTACATTTCTACAGCCTTAGTCTATTTCACATAGACTCTGTAGTGTTGTCTATGGCTGAAATTGTGCAGAGTCAAATATCAAATGGTGATGAGACAGTCCGCAATTCAACTCGGGGAATGGAATAGCGTGAATTTATGGGGCGACAAAAGCTCGGGCTCTCAATACGCTTGTGGAATGCCATCTCCATGATTATGGCAGGGAGTGCGTGCCTCTGGCATGCTTTGGCATCTGTGCGCTCCGGACACTAGCCTGTGGGCTCTTGATAATGATCAACTAACACTTTAATTTAGTAAAAGGCGGTCTTCGTCAATATACTTACCCAACTTTGGAGTCGGGGTGGAATCCACAGGGAACAATGTGAGTGATGATTAAACTAGTTTGAAACTAAAGCTACAAGTTAAATTCAAACAAATGATATAAAAATATAAAATGGGGGTTTATGTTTAAAAAGTTGTTTGTTTGTCACTTTAATTTTAATGTTTGTAACCAAGATTTTATAAAATAACACGAATTATGTTCACTAGGGCTTACGGTACATGACAGATACTAAAGGTCACTCAAGATTCTTACGGTGGTTAGGACAACAAGCTATCTTTATCGATGATATGATCAAACGTCTCTAGACCTATTTAAGCATCTAATTTCCTAATCCTCTCGGACATAGGAAATTGCTATTCAATGCCCAGATTTTACCTTAGGTTAATCAACCTTGTTACAACGCTGATTATTAAACGAAGTATTTTTGAGTCCCTATTGACAATTCACTTCCTACTATATATGATTTCTTTCTAAAGAAAATCAAAGTAGGTGTGTCTACTGTTTGCAACGAATAGACGTTAATTAAAATCTCAGAATTAACAAGAAATCCTAACACCTAGTAAATCTTGAGTATTTACACCTCTTCATGACCTAACCCTAGATCCCATAATTCTGGTTAATGAGGTTTAGCCACTAATGATGCAAGAAATAAGTACACACATTGAATTAATAATTGAGAATATTATCTTACAACTATGATGAAGATCAAAAAGCATAACTTGAATTCATTTACAACACAAAACTACCGAATTATTAGTCTAGAGAGAGAGAGAGAAAAATCATCTGTTGCAAAGTATATTGATTGATAAGTTTGTATCTCAAAAATCCTAAAAAAAGGCTTTAAATAGTTAACCTTAAATAAGGAAACAAAATAGAAGTTTCATATTTTTCTTGAAATAAACGACGACGTAAGTGACGGCTTATCAGGAGTCTGACCGCTTATCATAGATGTCGTCAGCTCCTATGCAATTTTGGCTCTTGCTGCTTAAGGATGCCAACGACAATAATGGCCTATCACCATCTTGATGACGTTTCATGGATGTCATCACAAAACTTTCTTCAACTTCCATCTTCTATTTAAGGCTGACGACATCCTTGATAACTTATCACCAGGATAACAACGTGTCATAGATGTCGTCACAAAACTTTCTTCAACTTTTATTTTCTGTTTAAGGCTGACGATGCTCCTGATGCCTTATCACCAGGCTGACGCCTTATCACAAAGTATCGTCACAACTTCAACTCATTCCAAATCTCTAGTTAAGTCTGTCGATAACTGTGATATCCTATCACAGGGCTGACGACTTCTCACAGATGTCGTCAGCCACACTTTTCTTTAGATTCTTCCATATTTTAACTTCTTTGCTTCCATTCTTGTTGGTTCTCTATCCCATCAGCTTAAAACATAAAAAAATCAAAACGACAAAAGTTGCTTAAGACTTCGCAATTATTCTTGGTTAAAGGTCTTAAATGTGTTAGCAATTGCTAACACATCAACACCCTTAACTTAAAACAATTGCTTGTCCTCAAGCAACTACAACACAACACTACAATGCTTAACCAAGAGACACATAAGATACCTATGATAGTTGATCATCAATTTTAGTTCAGAACACATTACTCTCTCCATTTTTAGTCTCTTTAAACCCAACTGTGTATATCCATGAAGATCAATAATGTGAAAGAAAAGAATCAAGATATGACATCAGATTAGCAATAATAACTATGCATATGTACAAATTACACTACCCAAACAAGTTAGCAACTAGCAATGTAACCAGTGTGCCCTCACTACAAAGAAGTCCCACGTCACTTATATCAGACATTACATATGTAACCATGGGGACCATCACCGAAACACTCGCTCTCAGAATGAAGTTCCAATCAATATATCCTGAATACCATAGGCTTGCCCTTATTTTCATTACTAAGACTTTCAGACAGGTCAGCTATGATCACTATAGATCTTCTCTTAGACTTGTAATGTAGGCTAGGGGCTGGTATGATACTCGAAGATATTTAAAGTGACTAAGCCTCCTTGATACTACACTAGGTTTTTGGGGTTTCATTCATTAGCCTTTTTTCTATTCTTCTGTTTTTTTTATCACACTTATTCAGGATAAGTGGGGTTCTTTTCTACAATCACTTTTTTTTCACAACTTTTCTTTTTCTTGCTCTTTTCCACCCACCTAACTTTTTATTCTTTTCTTTTACTCTACCTTTCTTCATACTCATTTTATATCATGCACCCCTATGATAGCCACCCTCAACTTTGGTGATTTGCCTCAGTCAAAGTGCACAATGTCTAAGGAAAACCAGGGCCAAAATAGGTATATTGTGATACAAATGGGAAGGTGATAGGTATAGTAAAAATAATAGGCATTTAAGCTCAAAATCAAGATCAAGGGATATTATTCATACATGGAAGGTCATTTAGGCTAAAAATGGACTACTATCAACAACATCCAAGGATCTTTTCCTAACCGCTATCCTACAACCAAGGCAAGACCAACCGGGTAAGTTCTGGATTTAACACACAACGGGAACTTGGTAGCATATCTCACACACACATGGCACAAAGGTACATCACAAGCTGCTACCTATTCGGTTCATGCAATTGTTTAGCAATGATTATCATGTCACTACTACTAATGCCAAAATCAAGATGCACAGTGGTCACAAATAGACGTAATTCACACAGTTACCGAATAGATAATTGGAGAGGTATTTATCATTCCAAGAAAAATCAACAAAAATATGTCAACTGCCCTAGATACTTATTTTTCCTCCAGTTAACCACAACACATCACAAAACAAATACAATACGACTAAACATGACGGCTCTACCAGGAACAAGACTTCGGGGAAAAGAGGCACAACAACAAAAACCCCAAGAAGACATCAACACCCACAAATAATCCCACCCTCAACTTATAATCATGCATTGTCCCCAATACGTCAAACAAAATAAGAGAGTGAGAAATATACCTTTGGTACCATGGGTGCAAAGATCTGATGTCAATCACATAATACGAATACAAACAACAAAATACCTTGGGTTGTCTCCCAAGAAGCGCGTAATTTAGCGTTTTTGCATAACAAGGTTATCTTGACTACTCAGAATTCATCAAGATACCTTAAAAGTACTTCATACTTTATTCCTTCACTTAGACGATTTGAATTTCACCCCCAACATAGAGTCCATCTTCTTGCCTCGATCATAGAAGGGTGGTACAAAAGTTAAAAAGTCGAGTAATGGATTGAGCATTGTAAACCACTCGACCTTAAAGTGAGATGTGTTTTTATGTTGCTTGTCTAATGTAAAATCAAGAATATAGGATTCTTATTCCTTATCTTCACACTCTTCTACAATTTTAAATGATTCCACAAACAAGATATCATCTAAACATAATGTAGAAACATGGTTCGAGTGAGGCCCAACTAATTCGACTTCAAAATTCACACTATCTACTACACACTCACTTTTCACCTTCTCAAGTCAGTCTCAAGATCAAGATGACAATCGAGTGGTTGTGATTCTTGAGTTTTTCCCTCAAATTGGCTAATGTCCTCCTCATATTCTTTTTTCTTTAGCCACTGTAAACATGGTGGGAGTGGTAACTCTTTTAGCTTTTCCCATTCCTATTCTTGTTTCACTAAGATACGTTTTATCAATTTGTTCGCTTGAATTGTGATAGCACACATATCCTCTGTATGATCACTTTGACCACAAGTCAAACACCAAGTTAAAGTAAGTAAGACAGTATCCATATCATATTGTGAAGGTCTCATCCATGCACTTCCAGGTAAATCTGGACAGCAAGCCTCAAAATATGGTCCCCCACAATAATAACAAGAATCATCACAAGAATCGTCATCACTCAAAAAACCATTTATCCGGGCTGACAGCTCAAGAAACGTGTGAGAAAAATAAAAATAAAATAAAATAAAATAAATAAATAAAAATAAAAATAAAAATAAACTAAACAAATATTTATAAGTTTGAATTCAAGAAAGTAAACTAAAATTCCAAACCAACTCAATACGCCAAATTGTTTCTCGGCAATGGTACCATTTTTTTGATAACACTCAACTTACACTTCAATTTAGTGCAAGACGATCGTCGTTAATATATTTACCCAACTTTAGAGTCGGGGTCAAATCCACAGGGAATAATATGAGTGGTTATTAAACTAGTTTGAAACTAAAGCTACAAGTTAAATTCAAACAAATGATACGAAAAGATAAAATGGGAGTTTAGGTTTAACAAGTTGTTTGTTTGTCACTTTAATTTCTATGTTTGTAACCAAGATTTTATGATATAACCAGAATTAAGTTTACTAGGGATTATGGTACATGAAAGATAATAAAGGTTACTCAAGATTCTCACGATGGTTTGGATAACAAGCTATCTTTATCGATGATATGCTCAAATGTCTCTCGACCTATTTAAGCATCTAGTTTCCTAATCCTCTCAAACTTAGGAAATCACTATTCACTACCCAGATTTTACCTCAAGTTAATCAACTTTGTTACAACACTGATTGTTAAACGAATTATTTTTGAGTCCCTATTGCTAATTCACTTCCTACTGTATATGATTTCTTTCTTCAGCAAATTAAAGTAGGTGTGTCTACTGTTTACAACCAACGGACATTAATTAAAATCTCAGAATTATCAAGAAATTCTAACACCTAGTAAATCTTGAGTATTTAGCACCTCTTCATGACCTAATCCTAGATCCCATAATTTAGGTTAATGAGGTTTAACACTCATGATGAAACAAACAAGTACATAAATTGAATTGATAATTGAGAAAATTATCTTACAACTATTATCAAGATCAAAGAGTATAACTTGAATTGATTCACAAGAAAAAACTCCCAAAATATTGGTCTAGAGAGAGAGAGAAAAATCATCTGTTGTAAAGTATGTTGATTGATAAGATCTGTATCTCGAAAACCCTAAAAGAAAGCTTTAAATAGTTAACCCTAAATAAGGAAACAAAATAGAATTTTTAGTTTTTTCTCAGAATAAACGACAACGTCAGTGATGGCTCATCAGGAGTCTGATGGCTTATCACGGATGTCGTTAGCTCCTCTACAGTTTTGTCTCTTACTGCTTAAGGATGACGATGACGATGATGGCCTATCACTATCTTGATGTCATGTCCAACATGTCATCCCAAAAATTTCTTCAACTTCCATCTTCTATTTAAGGCTGATGGCATCCTTGACAGCTTATCAGCAGGCTGACGACGTGTCATAGATATCATAAAAAAACTGTCTTCAACTTCCATCTTCTATTTAAGACTGACGACGCTCTTGAGGCCTTATCACCAGCCTGGCGCCTTATCACAGAGTATCATCACAACTTTAACTAATGGAAAATCTCTAGTTAAGTCTGACAACAGCTATGATAGCCTATCATAGGGCTAATGACTTATCACATATGTCGTCAGCCACACTTCTTTTTAGATTCCTCCAGATTTCAACTTCTTTGCTTCCATTCTTGTTGGCTCTCTATCCCATCATCTTAAACTATAAAATCAGACATAAATAAATCAAAAACAATAAAAATTGCTTAAGACTTCGCAATTATTCTTGGTTAAAGGTCCAAAATATGTTACCAATTGGTCAAACATCAGCTCCCTATTTAACCCATCATGAAACAAGGACCAAGGACTCTAACATATGTGCGAGTCAACGGGCGAGTAAACCCGTAAGGTGTATGGAAGATGATTGTTGGGATCCCTCTGAGGGGTGCACTACTGACCAACCATTATCTTTTTCAAAGATTTTGAGTGTGAGCATACCTGTTGGGACCTAAAAGATAGTGAACTATGCTTGAGTAGGGAAAAGTCAGAGGAAACACTGCTGGAGGTCTACAACAATACTGACATGCAAATCATTCATCTAACTTAGGTACAGGTGCGAAAGACTAATCGAACCGTTTAGTAGCTAGTTCCCTCCAAAGTTTTCCTCAGGATAGCTAGAGCTCACATGTGAGTTCTATCATTTTAAGTGAATGATTAGAGGCCTTAGGGGCACAACGCCCTCGACCCATTCTCAAACTTTAAATAGGTAGGACAGCATGACTACTTTGTTGAGCCACTCCTTGGAATCAAGAGCTCCAAGTGGGCTATTTTTGCTAAGATGAACTGGCGATACTAGATGAATTACTAACTGAGTTAGGATGCCAAACTGCGCGCTAACCTAGATCCTACAAAGGGTATTGGTCGATTAAGATAGCAAGATGGTTATCATGGAAGTCAAAATCCACTAAGGAGTGTGTAACAACTCTCCTTTTGAAACAATTAGCCTTGAAAATAGATGGCGCTTAAGCGCGTGACCTACACCCAATCGTCGGGGCATGTACAAGGCCCCGATGAGAAGGAGGGCGTGGAGGTCGCTGTAAAACCTTGGGTGCAAGACCAGGTGGAGAGGCCATCAGTATAGATCTTAGTGGTAGTAAAAAATATTCAAATGAGAACTTTGAAGGCCAAAGAAAGGAAAGGTTCTATTTGATCAGCACTTGCACATGGGTTAGTCAAACCTAAGTATTGGGGGAACCCCACCAAATAGCTTATTTCATACGTACTCCAAAAAAGAATCGAGTTAAAATTCCTGAATTGTGACGTGGTGGTCAATGAAAATGTTAGAAAGTGCGGAGACATTGGGGAAAGCTTCGGGAAGAGTTATCTTTTCTATTTAACAACCTGCCCACCCTGGAATCAGCTCAAATAGAGGTAAGATCCATCAGCTGGAAGAGCACTGCACGTCGTGTGGTATCTAGTACGCTCCCAGCAGCCCTTGAAAATATTGAGGACCAAATTCCATCCATGCCAGATTGTACTTATAACGATATTAGGTCTCCAAGGTGAACAATCTCTGGTCAATGGAACAATATAGGCAAGGAAAGTCGGTAAAATAGATCCGAAACTTCAGGAAAAGGATTAGTTCTTAGGGCTGGTCAGAGGAGTCCTAGTCCCAAACCCATCGGTTTGGTTATCAGTGTATTGCTCGAGCTGCTCCCACAATGAGAGTGGGTCAACGCGTGTTGGCTGGGTGACGTATAGGGAATGGTTACTTCGAGTGCCTTTATTGTGCATCGAACAACTAACTCAAAATTGGTATGGAAAAGGGGAATCTGACTATTTAATTAAAACAAAACATTATGATGGTCCCAATGGATGTTCACACAATGTGATTTCTACCCAATGCTCTGAATATCAAAGTGAAGAAATTCAACCAAGTGTGGGTAAACTACGAGAGTAACTATGAAGCTCTTAAGATAGCCAAATGCCTCATCATCTAATTAGAAATGTACATGATTGGATTAATGAGATTTCCACTGTGCCTATCTATTATCTAGCGAAACCACAACCAAGGGAATGAGCTTAGCAGAATTAGCCGGAAAAGACCCTGTTGAGCTTGACTCTAGTCTGACTTTGTGAAAGGACATGACAGGTGTAGTATAAGTGGGAGACGAAAGGAAAAAGTGAAATACCACTACTTTTAACATTATTTTGTGAATTAAAAGTAGGGCATTACGCTTCTTTTCGGACCCAAGGCTCTCTCTGTGAGCCGATCCGGGTGGAAGAAATTGTCAGGTGAGGAGTTTAGATGGGGTGGCACATCTTTTAAAAGATAAAATAGGTGTCCTAAGATGAGCTCAATGAGAACATAAATTTTGTGTGGAATAGAACGGTAAAAGCTTATTTGTTTCTGATTTCCAATACGAATATGAATGGTAAAAGCGTGGCGTAAAGATCCTTTAGACCTTTGGAATTCTAGGCTAGAGATGTCAGTAAAGTTACCATAGGGAATACTGGCTTGTGGCAGCCAAGCGTTCAAAGCGATGTTGCTTTTAATCCTTTGATGTCGGCTTTTCCTATCATTATGAAGCAGAATTCACCGAGTGTTGGATTGTTCTCCCACCAATAGGGAACATGAGCTAAGTTTAGAATGTTATGAGATAGGTTAGTTTTACCCTACCAATGATAGTTTCACAATATTAATTCAACCTAGTATGATATAAACTGTTGATTCACACAATTGGTCATCCCGCTTGGTTGAAAAGCCAGTGGCACGACGCTACAGTATGCTGGATTATAACGGAATGCCTCTAAGTCAAAATCTAGGCTAGAAGCAATGGATGCACCCGCCGTTCACTTACCAACCTACATTAGGGACCTCATTCCGTCCCGAAAGGGTACATGTTGTTGGCTAAACCACCATGGCAGAAGGGTTGCGGTGGCCGCCTTAAACTATAATTTCAATCGAGCGGTGAGTAGAATTCTTTGCACATGATTTAAATATGTGATAACATATTGTAAGTGACAGAGTAGCCTTGCTACCATAACCCACTAAGATTAAGCTATTTGCTACTCTAGTTTGTCCCTCCCCCTCTAATTCAATCATTTTTCCATCTTTTCCAAAGGAGGATTGTGCATCTGTCCTTGAAAAATCCCACAAACTGTTATGAGTTTACCTCACCCTCGAGCATGCCATAGCATAGCCTCACTTGAGTTTGCCGCTTATTTTTCAAGTGTCACGTGTGTTCTATTCTAAAGAATTAAGTATGATATCAAGTGGCCTTTCATGTAAAACTATGGCATCATAATTAGAGATTTTTTGTAACGTTGAGTGCGGCTCAAGATCTCAATAATGCATTGAGGCCAACTTCAGTGCATAGAGGCATTTCCCAATTAGAGGGTTTCACGATCGTCAAATGCAATACTAGAGATATGTCCAATGACCCGGTCTTTGATATCCAACAAAATAGGCAACACACAACAGTGACATGGGGAATGCAATAGCTGGTGTCAAATATCAATAGACATATAAGTAGCTTACCATGATGGTGTCATTGTTGAGTTGGGTGTCCGTGCATCCGCACCTATGCGCCCAAGGCACCATGCACCATGCCTAAAAACCACCATGGGCACCAACGACCATGGATGATGTCAAATGCCAATGAACCTATAGTGGCCTACTATTAGACCCCCCAGTTTAAGACACGATCATTGGCAGGCCATGTCAAGGTGAACATTGTCCTTGACATGTGCTAACGCTAGTAATGTAATGCTGTGGTAGCTATGAGATAGCAGGAATTTGATGATGACCAAGGCACTAGAGTGATGGCAATTCAACCTTGGGCACATGAGGAACGACAGATGCATGTCAACTATGTGGCCATGCGTGTAGGTAGTGACATAGACATGACATGACACTGGCTTGACATCAACACTAGTATGGCGTAGGTGATGGTATGGAACAGGAATGATCATTAACATGGTCAAGAAAGTGTCACGACATAGTCAGTGGAGTGGCCTAAGCAGTGCCATGGCCGAGGTAATAACATGGCATGAGCAGTGGTATGGCACTGGCGTAGGCACAGGAAACAACATGACATGGGAAAGGCATGATGATGGCAAGTCAAGGAGTAGCTGAGAAGCATGAAAGGAAAAAGAAGAAATGGTCAAGTATCGAAAAGCTGGAAATTGGCTAAGTCTTAAACATTGGCAAAATTAGCTTAAGGGGCAAGGCAGCACATGTGCTTATCATATGGGGCAGTTGCTAGTTTAAATTTTGAATGTTGTAAGCATATGTGATTTCAGAATGTTAGTTGAATACTTAGATCGGGTTGTTGAGTCATATGATAAGAATGCAACTATATACAATGACATATTGCTAGGTGTTATTGGTTGTAACTGCTGTAACTGCTTATGTGCAGCCTATATATGGTGTTGCTGGAAATTGTACACGACAGAGAGCATTGTATTGCCTTTGTATAATTCGTATAACATTGTCCTTTTTTATTCTAAGAGATAATAAAAGGTTAGGAATTTGTTTCCCATAAATTTGTTGAGTGCTTTATGTTTCTATTGTCGTAGTTTATTTCACTTAGACTGTGCAGTGTTATGTGTGGCTGAAGTTGTGCAGTGTTATATGACTATCAAATAGTAGTGTTATGAAAAAGTAAATACCCATGTCTCAACTGGTATCAAAGCATTGTTGTATGAAAATGGTGATTGTTGCTCAACTAAACGAGTATGTTACATGAGATTGAAGCTTTTGAGAAGATTGGGGAGGTCGCTTACAAGTTGAACTTGCCAGAAAGGTTGAAGATTCACCTTACCTTTCATGTCAGCTTTTTAAAAAGGTATAATGAAGATGTTAAAGACCCAGATAGGAATAAATCCAAGAGTGATCCTCCTTTGAATTCGAAGCATATAAGACCAAGATGGTAAAGATACTTGATCACCATATTATGGGGATCAGCAAAAAAAATACCAAGACAGAATTCTTGATTCAATGAAAAGGAAAAAGTGAAGAAGACTTGAAACTGATTTTCTGGATAGAATTAAGTTTTGTGCTGCAAATGACCTAGTCTATGTCAAGTGGATGGGTCAAGTGAAAGATGGGACCATTCAAAGGTATTGGATCGAGGATGATCTCCTTTACTTTAAGTGGGAGAATCTTCGTACCTCAAGCCAGTGAATTGCGTAAAGACATAATGAAGGAGGCACACGACACTCTTTGGTCTGGTCATCCGAGTGTTCAACAAAATCTACCCTTGTTTTCCCATGTATATTTTTGGCCAAAGATGGAAGACGATATTGAAGTATATGTGAAGAATTTTCAAGTATGTCAAAGATACAAGAATGAACATATATAGGACACAGGTTTGTTGCAGCCTCTGCCTATTTATGAAATGCCATGGTTATCTGTCTCTATGGACTTCATTTTTGCATTTCCTAAGTATGATATTTATGTTGCTTCTCCATTACTTGCTTAGCAAAAGTTGCTGTAGGATTATTCTACAAAAATGTGGTGAATCACTTTAATTTTCCAAGTGATATCATGAGTGATAGAGATGCACGGTTCACTGATCGGTTCTGGAATACATTATTCAGCATGATAGGGATTGATCTAAATTTTTCCACAACAAATAATCCTCAAATTGATGGCCAAACTGAGAGGATAAATCACTGGCTAGAAGAATATTTGAGGCACTATATGAAAGCAAGCCAACAGAATTGGGCAAACTTGTTGTATATAGCGCAGTTTTGCTACAATCTGCAAAGGTCATCGGCAATAGAAAAGAGCTCATTTGAACTTGTCTTAGGCATGCAAACTATGACACCATTAGAGGTGGTGACGCTGAAGAGTCATGGTATTTTCCCTGCTGCTTACAAATATACAAAAGACAAGCATGAGATGCTTGTTGATGCATAAGACGACTTAAGAAAGGCCCAGACACGGGTGAAAAGGTATGATAATCCGAATAGATGTGCGGTGGAATTTAGTGTGGAAGACAAAGTGCTTTTAAAGATCACTCCTCAAATATTGAAACATATTGTGAGCAAGAAAGGGCATAGGGGACTTATCCCAAGGTATGATGACCTGTTCAAAGGTGTTGAGAATGTTTGGGAAGTTTCTTACAAGCTAGACTTATTGAAAAGGTTAAAGATTCATCTGACCTTTTATGTCTATTTTCTGAGAAGGTATAATGAAAATGCTGAAGACTTGGGTTGGAACAAGTCTATGAAGTTGTTGCTACTTTGGAAAATCCTTTGGGTTTCTCACTGAATCAAATTAGTTTACTGAATGTTGTGGGTGACTCCTCAAAGTCATTCAACCCTCATGCTTCTTTAATTCACATAAAGATGAAAGTTGATGGCAATCATATGTTGGCAATGGTAGATATTGTGGCCACTCGTACATTTGTGGATGCCAAGATTGCTGAAAAATACAGACTGAAGTTAAGGAAAAGTCCATCCTATGTCCAAACTGTGAGTTCCAAGGCAAAAGCCATTTTAGGCATCGCTTATGATGTGCAGATAGTGACTAGAAATTGGATGGGAATTTTGAAGTCATTCTAGGGATTGATTTCCTTAAAACTTTTTGCTTTGTTCCTTTTCCTCACTAAGATGGAGTGATGATCATGAACAAGGCCAATCCAAGTTTCATTAAGGTTGTTCATCCTTATGGAGAAGCAAAGAAAGTGAAGAACAAGTCCCCTATCATTTCTACTATGTTTGTTGAAAAAGCATTGAATAAAGGTGATGAAGCTTTCCTTTCTGCCATGATAGACGTAAAACCAAATGTAAAGGTAGATGTGCCAGATTGTGTTGCCAAAGTATTAAAGCAATTTGCTAATGTGATGCCTCCTAAGTTGCCTAGAGAGTTGTTGCCAAAAAGAAATATTTATCACAACATAGAGTTGTTGCTCGGTTCTATTGCCCCTACACAAGCTCCCTATAGAATGGCTGCTAAAAAGTTGACTGAATGCGGGCTTGATTCATCCTTTCAAGGATCCTTACGGTGCTCCTATTTTGTTACCAAATCAATAGGATTGTTCAAAAACAATTATCATTTTAGAAATTATCTTCCAGAGCCACATCTTGGACCCATTTTGACACGTAATAAACAACTACTAGTATGTACTTCATCCCAAATAAGCTCACGAAAGGCCCCATGAAATCAATGCCCCGCATAGCAAATAAATCGACCTCCAACATTTTAGAAATTGGCATCTCATGGTGCTTTGAGATGGACCCTTGCCTTTGACATTGGTCACATCTCTACACGAGCTCATAAGCATCCTTGAACAACGAGGGCCAATAGTAGCCACTCTGAAGCACTTTCCTTGTAGTCCGATCACCTGCATGGTGACCTCCAACTAGGGAAGCATGAATCGCTTCCAGTATACTCCACATATCTACTTTTAGGATGCACTATCTAATAATACCATCAGTAAATTGCCAAAAAAAATATGACTCATCCCAGAACTAATGGTTTACAACATGGAGAAACTTTTTCTTTTGATTAAAGAAAAGATTCTCTGGGACCAACTCGCTCACCATATAATTTGCAAAATCAGTTTACAAGGGTATTTTCTCCGTAAAAACAGCCAAGATTTCCTCATCAGGAAATGCATCATTGATATCATATTCATCTCTAGCTGCTTTCCACCCTTTAAGCCTAGATAGGTGGTCACAACTTGATTTTTGCAACCCTTCCGTTCTTTGACTTCAAAGTCAAACTCTTGAAGCAGCAGCACCCATCTAATCAACCTTGGCTTAGCATCATTTTTCACCATCAGATTTCTCAAGGCTGCATGGTTAGTGTGGACCACCACCTTGGTTCCTAGAAAATTCGCCCAAAACTTTTCAAAGGCATAAACAACTACAAGGAATTCCTGTTCTATGATGGTGTAGTTATTTTGAGCTCTATTTAGCGCTTTGGTAGTATAATAAATTGGATAAAATAATTTATCTTTATTTTATCCCAGCACAACTTCAAGGGCATAACCACTTGCATCACACATAATCTCAAATGATTTTGACCAATCCGGTGCAACAATAATAGGAACATCAACCAGCTTCTCTTTAAGGCATTCAAATGCCTTCAAACAATTATCATAAAAGTAGAATTTGACTTCCTTCTCCAAAAGTTTACGAACGGCATTTCCGATCTTTGAGAAGTCCTTTATGAACCTCCTATAGAAGCCAGCATGACCAATGAAACTTTGCACCCCCTTCACTAAAATAGGAGGTGGAAGCTTCTGTATAACCTCAACTTTGGCTCGATCAGCTTCAATTCCCTTTGCTGAAATTTTGTGACCGATAACAATGGCCTCTTTTACCATGAAGTTATATTTTTCCCAATTAAGCATAAGATTGTACTCCTAACACCGCTGCAAGGCCCTACATAGATTTAGTAAGAAGAGCTCACAAGAATTACCAACAACTAAGAAATCATCCATAAACACCCCTAAGGTGTCTTCAACCATATCAGAGAATATCGACATCATGCACTGCTGAAAAGTAGCAGGTGCATTACACAACCCGAAAGGCATCCTCTTGAAAGCAAATGTGCCATATGGGCATGTGAATGTTGTCTTCACCTGATCTTCAAGACTAGTACAGATCTGGCTATAGCCAGAATAGCCATCCAAAAAATAATACCACCCTCTTCCCACCAATCAATCAAGCATTTGATCCATAAAGGGCATTGGGAAGTGGTCTTTTAAAGTCCATGAATTTAGTTTGCGATAGTCCATACAAACTCTCTATCCAGTCACAGGTCTAAGAGGAATTAACTTATTCTTTTCATAACAATAGTCATGCCCCCTTTCTTTGGCACATACTGAACTGGGCTTACCCATTTACTTTCAGAAATAGGATAAACCACTATTTTGTCCAGCCACTTAATAATTTCCTTCCTAATCACCTTTTGCATTGGTGGGTTAAGACGTAGTTGATGCTCAATGGTTGGAGTACAATCTTCCTCAAGTTGTATCTTATGAGTGCAGATGCCATGGGGAATGCCAATAATATCTGTAATAGTCCAGCCATTGCTCTTTTGTACCTCTGAGGCACTGAAATAAGTGCTTCCACATACTTCTCACTCAAATCAGCTGCAATAATAATGGGTAGCATGTTTCCATTGACCAGAAATATGTACCATAAAAGCCTTGACATCTCTTTCAATTCCACTATCGATGGATCTTCAATAGATGGCTTAGCCGGTGGTGTTTGTCGATTCTTAAGATCAAGATTTAGCTTCTTAGGAGCATAAGAATATGATGTTATTCCTATCAAAGAATAAAATGTCTCTTCATACTCCTCAATGCCTTCACGATCAAAATTTATCAGCACCACAGCTAGAGGCTTAACGACAAATTTCCCCTCTATCGACACCTCCTACTCATCTTCATAATATACATAAATAATTAAGAACACACTTATTTCTTTATGTTGCTTCATTGATTAGCACATATCAAATTGCACTACTTCATCATTCAGCTAAAGTAAGAGGTCATTAGCTTGTAAATCAATCAACACACTTCATGTTGCATGGAAAGGTTGACCCAAGATTTTAGACACCTCAAAGTCCACCTCATAATCCATAAGGATGAAATTCGTAGGAAATATGAAGCTAGCCACTTTCACTAGCACATCATACAAAATAACAATAGGTTATTTTACTGACCTATCCGCTGTCACAAGTCATATATTGGTGGGTGTAGGGTCTCCCAAACCCAATTTTTAATAAACAACTAGAAGCATCAAATTAATACTTTCTCCTAGATCACATAAGGCCTTAGCAAATTCCAGTGACCCAATCGTACAAGGAATAGTGAATGCTCCTAGGTCTGCCTTCTTCTACACTAAGGATATTATAGAAATAACACTATAATGATGGAGATTATCCACTGGTTCGTAGCTTACTGCTCTTTTCTTCGTTACAAGATCCTTCATAAAATTAGCATATCCTGGTATTTACTCAAGTGCCTCTACCAAAGGCACATTCACTTCAGTTGTTTCAACATTACCATGAATTTACTAAATTTAATGTCATCGGCCTTCTTCTTCAATCTCTAAGGGAAAAGAGGTGGTGTTTTTGGGAGAGTATTCACCACTACTTTAGTCTCCTTTCCCTTGGTTTTCTCCAACTTATCAATCTGCTGATGGTTGGATGGTGTATTAGCAATAACTTTATCTAGTTTTTTAGACTTTGCTGGATAAGTTTCTTCATGCTTAATATCTTCTACAATCATAGATTTGCCCATAAACGGGCTTGTTAATACCTTACCACTCCCTGTGGTAATTTCCATATAGGATCCATTATTTTAAGGATTCTGAACTATATTACTTGGCAAAGTTTCGCTCTTCCTCTGATTCAATGCTGCTGAGAGTTGGCTTATTTTTTGCTCCAACTACTTGATAGAAGTAGAGTGTGATTTTACCAACTGACTCATGGAAGACAAGTCACTCTTCATAGTGGTCACCCCTGAGTTGGTAGTCTTAACTCCCTTCAATAATTTCTCCATCATGTCCTCCATGGATATCTTTATATAGCTAGTTGCAACATTATCTCTGCTTTTAAGAGGTACATATATTCCACTCCTATCATTTTTGCTCTTCCAGTTCCCCTGATCTCTATATTTTTAACCCACTTTATCATAATAGTTCCGACCTTGATTTCCTTGGCTACTACCTCAGAAACCCCCTAATTATTTAGATAGTTTGCCTCTTCTTCCAAATCAGAATGAACTCTTCCCTGGGATGCAACAACTTTTACCTTCTTTGTTTATACAAATAATAGATACATAGTCAACAAATCTATCTATTTTTAAATGTGCCATATCCTGGTCACATTCTTTCTCCTTCTTACATTGCTCTGTAGTTATACTACCAGACATAGTAGGACTTGCTACCATAAAATCCTTGGTATGCCAAGTTCTACTTTGTTTATTCATCCAATCAAGAATTTCCAAGGGCTCTTGAAAAGCGAGATCCACAAATGATCCCCCTATAACATTATCAGCAGTTGGCTTATTGATAGAGTTCAAATCCCAATAAAGAGTCTCCATCAGATGAATAAATATTCATCATATTATAGTTCGGGCACTGCATCAGCTTTATTTTAAACCTCTCCTATGTCTCGTTATGAGCTTTGGTTGGGAGCTTTCTAAAGTTACTGATCTCATCCCTTGATTGCCCTCTTGGAAGGTGGAAATTTTTTTTCTAGGAAAGCCTCTTTCAACTGCCTTCAGTTGGTTATAGAATCGGGTGTTAGCTCATTAAGCCATAATATTGCCTTACCAGACAGAGACATCAAGAATAGATGCAGGAGGATGGCATTCTATCCCACTCCTGGGTTATCAAATAACTTATAAATAGTGATAAAGTTCACTAAATGCATATTGGGATCATCTCTCAGGAGTCCACCGAACAACCCCTTCAAATGAAGGAGTTGAATCATTGTAATAGTAATATTGAACTTTGCTCCTGGCTCTAGAAGTGGAGAAATAATAGCTCCAGTGGCACCAGCTCTGTCCATTCCATCCTCATCATTATTAAGATCATATTGCATATCTTGGCGATCAAGTCTTGCCCTGAAAGAATGATTTCTATTTATATTTTTTTTACTCGTGCAGCTATATTCTTTGCATGCCTTCAATTAATAGGATCTAAAAAGTCATTGTCCCCCAAATCTTTATCATCAGGATTAGGATGACGTGCCTTCTGGCCATTATTCTGCTGATTTAGTTGAGCTCTAGCCAAAACGGCTAGTCTCTTAGCATCTTGGGGATCTGCCTTACTTCTAATTAGTTGGGGTTCTGGATGTATTGGTAATAATGGTACACCCAATATCTATGTACTTTCCATTCACAATTACTCTCCTGTATAGAACAAAAATAACAAACAAAAGTAAAATTTGGGAAACTAGACCAAATTTCAATTAACAAGCACAAACTTAATTGACAACAGTATTCCCCAGCAACGACATCAAAATTTGATACACTTAAATTACACCTCTCTTATGAGAGAGTAAGTGGTTGCTATTAATTATAGAACCCAACTGGGTTGGGTGTTAAATCCCATAGGGAATACTATGTTCACTAAGTATTATGACTATTATTAGACTGTTTATCTAAGGTTCCTAAGTAGAAGGGAGTTTGAATGTGTTAACAAAATTATTTCATATTTATCACACAAGTTCCATCTACTGAGAGTTAATGCAGATGTAATTTTAATGAGAATGAATTAACTAGAGTTATGCTCACCAAGATGTTCAAATAGTTAGGGTAGTGAGTTTGTGCTCGAATTCTAACTTATGTGTTCAATTGCAAGAATTTTTGAATTCTAATAATTACTCACATGTTTGTCAACCTAAT
Organism: Capsicum chinense; assembly: GCA_026120095.1. Taxonomy (NCBI): domain Eukaryota; kingdom Viridiplantae; phylum Streptophyta; class Magnoliopsida; order Solanales; family Solanaceae; genus Capsicum; species Capsicum chinense. The sequence continues at coordinate 96,759,202 of JAPEIP010000006.1, read as the reverse complement.
GAGTGTTTCACCCTTTAATTCTCTTGAAATTAATGGATTTATTCATTATTCAATAACACTTTCATGAAGGTTGATCCTGTTAAAGCATCAACCTGTTAACCTAAAGGTTAAACTTAAGGAGTTCTTGTGAATCACTTTTTTTCCCAACATTCACTTTCTTGTCAAACAAGTGGTGTTCATGGGATCACTTCTAAAGTTTCCAACCAAGATATGTCATTATAATGAATAAAGATTTATGCAATTTTGATAGATGTTAGAAATCAAACCAATTCACAACCCCAAAATAGTTCTATACATTAATAACTAGCTTCAAGAGAGTACTTACAAAATTCACAATATTGTTCTTCTCAATCTTTAAGGGAAAATGTAAAAGCTAATAATCAGACCTCAATCTCTAGATTTAAATCTAAATGAAAAGTGTTACCTAGTGATGTGTGAGTTGATGCTAACATGTTTGAGGATTTTAACTGAGAATAATTTGAAAGCCTTCAGAAAATTTTGTTGTTTTTGAGTGTTTTATCTTTGATTTTACAGTAGAAGCTAAGATGCTAGAGAACCAACAAGTATGGAAGCAAAAGAGTTGAAATTTGAAGCAAAAAAAAGAGGTGTATGGCTGACGACATTCCTGATAAGTCAATAGTTCTGTGATAAGTTAACATCTTCATCGTCAACCTTAGATAGAGAATGTACCTCAGCTGAAAGTTGTGATTACATTTCATGATAAGCCATCAAAGAGTTGATAAGTCGTCAAAATTGCCGTTAGTCTAAGGCAGAATATGGGAGATAAGGTTGATAAGTGACAAAATTTGTGATAAGCCATCAAAGATCTGATAGGCCATCAAAGTACGTCGTCAGCCTAAGGTAGGTAATATCAAAATCAAAGAGGAGCTAACAATATTTGTGATAAGTCATCAGCCTCTTGATACGACATCACGAATGGTGTCACCTGTCGGAGAAATTGGTGCACTCTATGATTTTGTATCCAAAATTAGGGTGAACTATTTAAAGCATTGTTTAGGGTTTTATAAGGAGTTTCGAACATTTTTTGGAGACACGTATTTTGTTACTTTTCTCTCTAGTTTCTTGGCTTAAAAATCACTTAACTTTGAAGAGATTTCCATTAATACTTTGGGGATACCTATTGTGATCTAATCTGAGAATCACTAGTTATTATTCATCTTGTAGTAAGTTTATCTTTCTAATTATGAATTCATCTAGTTGTTTCGATCATTACAACATGAGTGGATAAACCCCTCTAACCCAAATTATGGGATCTATGGGTTAAGTTTTGGTAAAATGTTAAGTGTTTAAGATTTAAAAGTTAATAGAACTCCTTGATAATTCTAAGATTTTAATCATTGTCTATTGGTTGCAAAAAATAGATAACACCTGCTTTGATTTGCCTGAGATAAGAAATCAAATATAGTAGGAAGAAAATTATTGAAAGGGACTTGGAAGAACTAAGAACTTCCATTTAATAATTGATGCTATACCAATGTTTATTAACCTGAGGTAAAGTCTGGTCAGTGAATATAAATTTCCTAAGTCTGAGAGGATTAGGTAATTAAATGCTTAAGTAGGTCGAGAGACATTTAGGTATAACTTTGATAAAGATAATCTGTTATCCTATTTAGTGTGAGAATCTTGAATCACTATTAGCATCTGTCTAGTACCAAAACCCACAGTGATTGTAATTCTGATTTTTCATAAACTCTTGATTACTAACACTGAAGCTAAAGTGACCAACAATTATTCGCTAATCTCCAAAACCCCCATTTTATCTTTCTGTATCATCTATTTGAATTCAACTTGTAGCTATAGTTTCAAATTAGTTTAATCGCCACTCACATTGTTCCCTGTGGATTTGACCTTGACTCCAAAAGTTGGGAAAATATATTGACGATGACTGCCTTGCACTAAATTGACGTGTAAGTTGAGCGTTATGAAAAATGGCGTCGTTGTCGGGGAGCAATTTGGCGTATTGAGTTGGTTTGGAATTTTAGTTTACTTGCTTGAATTCAAACTTGTAAATATTTTTTTAGTTTATTTTCTTAATTTTTTAATTCTATTTTATTTTTATCACACCTTTCTTGAGATGTCAACCTGGATAGATAATTTTTTGAGTGATGATAATTCTTGTGATGATTTTTGTTATTATTGTGGGGGACCATATTTTGAGGCTTGCTGTCAAGATTTACCTGGAAGTGCATGGACTGTACCTTCACAATATGATGCGGATACTGTCCTACTTACTGTAACTTGGTGTTTGGCTTGCATTCAAAGTGATCATACTGAAGATATGTGTGCTGTCACGATCCAAGCGAACAAATTGATGAAATGAATTTTAGAGAATCAAGACTAGCTATGGGTAGAGCTAAAGGAGTTACCATTCCAACCATGTTTATAGTCACTAAACAAAAAACAATATGAGGAGAAAATTAGCCATTTGAGGAGAAAACTCAAGAATTACAACCACTCGATTGTCATCTTGATCTTGAGACTGACATTGAGAATGTGAATAAAATTGAGTGTGTAGTAGATAGTGTAAATTTTGAAGTAGAACTAGTTGGGCCTCACTCGAAGCATTTTTCCACATTATGTTTAGATGATATCTTGCCTGTGGAATCATCTAAAATAGTTGAAGAGTGTGAAGATGAGGAACAAGAATCCTATATTCTTTATTTTAAACATGATAAGCAACATAAAAACATACCTCACTTTAAGGCCAAGTGGTTTACCACGGTTAATCCATTACTCGACTTCTTAATTTTTGTACCATCCCCTATGATCGAGGCAAAAAGATGGACTCTAAGTTGGGGGTGAAATTCATATCCTCAAGGTGGAGAAAAAAACTGAGTTGGATCGTGCCGCGACATTAAATTAGGTGCTTCTTGGGAGACAACCCAAGGTATTTTTTTGTTTGTATTCATATTATGTGATTGACATCAGATCTTCGCACCCATGGTGCTACAAGTATGTTTCTAACTCTCTTATTTTGGTTTGACACATTGGGGACATTGCATGATTTTAAGTTGAGGGTGGGGCTACTTGTGGGTGTTGATGTCCTTTTGGGGTTTTTGTTGCCGTGCCACTTCTCCGTGGAGTTCTGTTCCCAGTAGGGTCGGCATATTTAGGCGTATTGTGATTTGTTGTAACATTTTGTAGTTGACAAGGGGAAATACAAGTACTTGAGTAAGATAACACAGTTTTGTTATTTTGTAAACACATCTCAAGTGGTCTAATTCTTTAACTGTATGATTTGCACCTATTGTGACCACTGTTCATCTTTGTATGGTATTACTTCTAGTAACGTGTTAACCATTGCTAAACAATTGCATGAACCAAATGGTTAGTAGCTTGTAATGTACCTTTGTCCCATGTGTGTGTGAGATACTACCTAGTTTTCATTGTGTGTTAAATCCAAAACTTGCCTGGTTGGTCTTTCCTTGGTTGAAGGATAGCGGTTAGGAAAGGAGCATAGGCCGTTATTGATATTAGTCCACTTTTAGCCTAAATGACCTTCTATGTGTAAAGAATATCCCTTGATCCTGATTTTGAGACTGAATGCCTATTCTTTTCACTAAACCTATAACCTTCCAATTTGTATCATAATGAACCTGTTTTCTTCCTTGTCCTATTTTGAAACTGTGTACCTTAACTTAGGCAAATGGCCTAAGTTGAAGGTGGCTATCACAGGGGTGTGTGATGCAAAATGAGTATAAAAAAAGGTAGAGTAAAAGAAAAGAATAATAAGTTGGGTGCGGTGGAAAAGAGCAAGAAAATTAAAGTTGTGAAAAAGAAGATGTGATTGTAGAAAACAACCGCACCCATCCTAAATAAGTGTGATCAATAAAAGAGAAGAATAGTAAAAAGGTTAATAAGTGAGATCCTAAAAGATAGTATAGTGTCAAGGAGGCTTATTCCCTTTAAATATCATCGAGTATCATACCATCCCCTAGCCTACATTACAATCCTAAGAGAAGACCTTTAGTGATCCTAGCTGACCTGTCTGAAAATCTTGGTAATGAGAATAAGGGCAAGCCTATGGTACTTGGCATACACTGATTGGAACTTCATTCTGAGAGTAAGTGTTCTTTGATTGTCCCCATGGTTACATATATGATTGTTGATATGAGAAAAGGGGGGATTTCTTTATTATGAGGTCACACCAGATATGTTTCTAGTTGCTAACTTGTTCGGATAGTGTAATACTGGTCTATGCATGGTTTTTATAGTTGAATTAATGCAATATCTTGTTTTCGGGGTGTTGTATTATTTTTCTTCAATAATATAAACAGTTGTTCTTGAATTGACTGACCTTGGAGGTGGTGAAGATGTTTTGATATGATAAGATGATTGACTGCCAAATGTACTTTGTCTTCTCTTAATTCTGTTTATGTTTCTTGAGGACAACCAATTATTTTAAGTTGAGGGTATTGATGTGTGAGAAGACGCTAACACATTTGAGGCTTTTAACTAAGAATAATTGCCAAGTCTTAAGCAACTTTTGTCGTTTTTGATTGTTTTATATTTAATTTTGCAGTAGAAGCCAAGATGTATGAGAACCAACAAGGATGGAAGCAAAAGAGTTAATATCGGAAGCATATAGAAGAGAAGTGTGGCTAAAAACATTCCTGATAAGTCGTCAGCCCTGTGATAAGTTATCAGCTTTATCGTCAGTGTTAGACAGAGAATGGACCTCAGATAAAACTTGTGATGACATTTCTTGATAAGTATTCAAAGAGTTGATAAGTCGTCAGAGTCGTCGTCAGCCTTAGTAAGAAAATGTGAGCTGAGGTGGAGAAGTGAGGACATTGTCTGATATGTCTTCACATTATTGATAAGTCATCACGATTCATCCTTAGCCTTAAGTAGGAAGTGGTAAAACTGAAGAGGGAGCTGACGACATTTGTAATAAGTCATCAGACTCCTGATAAGGTGTCACGAATATCGTCAACTGTCCGAGAAATTATGGAACTCTGTGATTTTGTTTCCATGATTAGGATGAAGTATTCAAAGCATATGTTAGGTTTTTCTAATTATGAAAGAAGGCTGAACATATCGGGAGGAAGAACATATCGGTTGATACTCGAGTTCTGAATATAATTTTGGAACACACATATTTTTTTATTTTACTCTCTAGTTTCTTGGCTTGAAAAACAATTAACTTTGAAGAGATTTTCATCAATATTTTGGGATTTCTATGGTGATCTAATATGACAATCACTAGTTATTATTCATCTTGTGGTAAGTTAATTTTTCAAATTATGAATACGTCTAGTTGTTTTGCTTATTCATTATGAGTGCCTAAATCCCTTGAACTCGCAGTAGGGGATCTATGGGTTAGGTCTTGGTAAGTTTCTAAGTGTTCAACATTCTAAAGGTAATAGTACTCCTTGATAATTTTAAGGTTTTAGTTATTGTCTATTGGTTGTAAATGGTAGATAGAACCTGCTTTGATTTGCTTGAGATAAGAAATCAACTATCCTAGGAAGTGAATTATTGACAGGGACTTGGAAGCTACCAACCTTCCATTTAATAATTCACATTGTAACACGGTTAATTAACCTGAGGTAAAGTCTGGTCAGTGAATATAAATTCTCTAAGTCCAAGAGGATTAGGTATTTAATTGCTTAAGTAGGTCGAGAGACATTTAGGCATAACTTCGAGAAAGACAATCTTTTGTTCCTACCTATCATGAGAATCTTGAATCACTATTAGCTTCTGTCAAGTACAAAAACCCATAGTGAACAAAATTCTAGTTTTCCATAAACTCTTGATTACGAACACTGAAACTATAGTGACCAATAATTATTTGCTAAATTCTCATAACCCCCATTTCATCTTTTCGTATTATTTGTTTGAATTTAACTTGTAGCTTTTGTTTCTAACTAGTTTAATCGCCACCCATATTGTTCCCTGTAGGATTCAACCCCAACCTAGTTGGGTTATATATTGACGACGATTGCTTATATTCTCACACGAGAGGTGTAGTTTGAGCGTTATCAAAAATGGCGTCGTTGCCAGGGATTGTCTGATAGTCCCCATTTATTTGAGCATTATCATTTATTTTTAGTTTTCTTTTATTTCTTGTGTTTGGTAGATTTTTATTTTAGTTTACTTATTACTATGGCATCGTGGAATAAAAATGAGCTTGGTGGTTGGAAATCTTATCTTTATGATCTATGTCCATATTGTGATGGACCTTAGTTTTGGCAAGGTTGTAGATATGCTCTCTGGAGAGAGATGTGTGCACCATCTCCATCCTACCAGGAGTATTATTGTTCTTTATGTGGTGGTAAATATGGACATTGGAGTGATTACCCAAATGCCCCCTCCCCCTATTGCGCTAACACAAATTCTAGTTCTTCGTATGAGTTTGATAGGTCTTATGGTCAAGAAAAGGAAGAACAAAGCACTTGGAAGAGTGGCATTAAAGTTATGTTTCAATGAATGTTGGATCTCCAGAAAGAAACGTATGATATCGTATGTGATATGTGTCAAGACTTAAAGCCAATCATTTATGAGAAGATGGATATAGAGGTCAATTATTCAAAGCATTCTTCTATATTATATTTAGATGATATCTTGTCTATGAAATCATTTAAAATAATGGAAGAGTGTGAAGTTGAGGAGCAAGAATCCTATATTGATGTTGAGCTTGATGTTAAGCAACACTCAGTGACTTCCTAACCAACCAAACCAACCATGAGAGATAATTCCAAGATTGAGGACATGGTGCTAGAGGCAAAAAAGGAAACAAATAAAATCTCTAATAAAGACTCTAGCCCAATTCGAAGTGAAGATGTCGAGAAGGTAAATAAAAGTGAGTGTGTACTAGATAGTGTAAATTTTGAAGTAGGATAGATTGGGCCTCATTCAAAGCACTTTTCTAGATTAATTGTAGATGACATCTTATATGTGGAATCATTTAAAATAGTAGAAGAGTGTGAAGATGAGGAAAAAGAATCCTATATTCTTGATTTTGCATTAGACAAGCAACATAAAAACACACCTACTTTAAGGCCGAGTGGTTTACCACGCTCAATCCA
>JAPEIP010000006.1:96734654-96752050 GCA_026120095.1 Capsicum chinense | reverse complement strand
CATATCGGGAGGAAGAACATATCGGTTGATACTCGAGTTCTGAATATAATTTTGGAACACACATATTTTTTTATTTTACTCTCTAGTTTCTTGGCTTGAAAAACAATTAACTTTGAAGAGATTTTCATCAATATTTTGGGATTTCTATGGTGATCTAATATGACAATCACTAGTTATTATTCATCTTGTGGTAAGTTAATTTTTCAAATTATGAATACGTCTAGTTGTTTTGCTTATTCATTATGAGTGCCTAAATCCCTTGAACTCGCAGTAGGGGATCTATGGGTTAGGTCTTGGTAAGTTTCTAAGTGTTCAACATTCTAAAGGTAATAGTACTCCTTGATAATTTTAAGGTTTTAGTTATTGTCTATTGGTTGTAAATGGTAGATAGAACCTGCTTTGATTTGCTTGAGATAAGAAATCAACTATCCTAGGAAGTGAATTATTGACAGGGACTTGGAAGCTACCAACCTTCCATTTAATAATTCACATTGTAACACGGTTAATTAACCTGAGGTAAAGTCTGGTCAGTGAATATAAATTCTCTAAGTCCAAGAGGATTAGGTATTTAATTGCTTAAGTAGGTCGAGAGACATTTAGGCATAACTTCGAGAAAGACAATCTTTTGTTCCTACCTATCATGAGAATCTTGAATCACTATTAGCTTCTGTCAAGTACAAAAACCCATAGTGAACAAAATTCTAGTTTTCCATAAACTCTTGATTACGAACACTGAAACTATAGTGACCAATAATTATTTGCTAAATTCTCATAACCCCCATTTCATCTTTTCGTATTATTTGTTTGAATTTAACTTGTAGCTTTTGTTTCTAACTAGTTTAATCGCCACCCATATTGTTCCCTGTAGGATTCAACCCCAACCTAGTTGGGTTATATATTGACGACGATTGCTTATATTCTCACACGAGAGGTGTAGTTTGAGCGTTATCAAAAATGGCGTCGTTGCCAGGGATTGTCTGATAGTCCCCATTTATTTGAGCATTATCATTTATTTTTAGTTTTCTTTTATTTCTTGTGTTTGGTAGATTTTTATTTTAGTTTACTTATTACTATGGCATCGTGGAATAAAAATGAGCTTGGTGGTTGGAAATCTTATCTTTATGATCTATGTCCATATTGTGATGGACCTTAGTTTTGGCAAGGTTGTAGATATGCTCTCTGGAGAGAGATGTGTGCACCATCTCCATCCTACCAGGAGTATTATTGTTCTTTATGTGGTGGTAAATATGGACATTGGAGTGATTACCCAAATGCCCCCTCCCCCTATTGCGCTAACACAAATTCTAGTTCTTCGTATGAGTTTGATAGGTCTTATGGTCAAGAAAAGGAAGAACAAAGCACTTGGAAGAGTGGCATTAAAGTTATGTTTCAATGAATGTTGGATCTCCAGAAAGAAACGTATGATATCGTATGTGATATGTGTCAAGACTTAAAGCCAATCATTTATGAGAAGATGGATATAGAGGTCAATTATTCAAAGCATTCTTCTATATTATATTTAGATGATATCTTGTCTATGAAATCATTTAAAATAATGGAAGAGTGTGAAGTTGAGGAGCAAGAATCCTATATTGATGTTGAGCTTGATGTTAAGCAACACTCAGTGACTTCCTAACCAACCAAACCAACCATGAGAGATAATTCCAAGATTGAGGACATGGTGCTAGAGGCAAAAAAGGAAACAAATAAAATCTCTAATAAAGACTCTAGCCCAATTCGAAGTGAAGATGTCGAGAAGGTAAATAAAAGTGAGTGTGTACTAGATAGTGTAAATTTTGAAGTAGGATAGATTGGGCCTCATTCAAAGCACTTTTCTAGATTAATTGTAGATGACATCTTATATGTGGAATCATTTAAAATAGTAGAAGAGTGTGAAGATGAGGAAAAAGAATCCTATATTCTTGATTTTGCATTAGACAAGCAACATAAAAACACACCTACTTTAAGGCCGAGTGGTTTACCACGCTCAATCCATTACTCAACTTCTTAATTATTTACCACCCCCGTATGATCGAGGCAAGAAGATGGACTCTAGTTGGGGGTGAAATTCATATCCTCAAGGTGGAGGAAAAAACTGAGTTTGGTCGTGCCACGATATTAAATCAGGTGCTGCTTGGGAGGCAACCTAAGGTATTTTGTTATTTGTATTCATATTATGTGATTGAAATCAGATCTTCGCACCCATGGTGCCACAGGTATGTTTGTAACTCTCTTATTTTGGTTTGATGCATTGGATACATAGCATGATTTTAAGTTGAGGGTGGGGCTACGTGTTGATATTGATGTCCTCTTGGGGTTTTTGTTGCCGTACCTCTTTTCCCCAGAGTGTTGTTCCTAGTAGAGCTGACATGCTTAGGCATATTGTGATTTATTGTAAGATATTGTAGTTCACTAGGAGAAATACAAGTACCTTAGGTAGTTAACATATTTTTGTTAATTTTTGAACACCTCTCCAATGGTCTGTTTTATAATTGTGTGATATACATTTATGTGTGACCACTATGAATCTTGTTATGTAATTAGTACTAGTGACATGATAACCATTGCTAAACAATTGCATGATCCGAATGGGTAGTAGTTTGTGATGTACCTTTGTGCCATGTGTGTGTGAGATACTACCTAGTTCCCATTGTGTGTTAAATCTAGAACTTGTCCGATTAGTCTTGCCTTGGTTTTAGGATAGCGGTTAGGAAAGGATCATAGGTCGTTGTTGATATTAGTCCAGTTTTTGCCTAATGACATTCCCTGTATGTAGAATATCCCTTGATCCCTGCTTTGAGCCTGATTATCCTATTTTTTTATATGACACCTATCACTTTCCAGTGTATATCATAATGAACCTATTTTGGCCCTGGTCCTCCTTGGACACTGTGCACCTTCAATTAGGAAAATGGTCCAAGTTGAGGGTGGCTATCATGGGGTGAGTGATGTAAAATGAATAGGAAGAAATCTAGAGTAAAATAAAAGAATAAAAGTTAGGTGCGGTAGAAAAGAGCAGTAAAAATAAAAGCTGTGAAAAAGAAAAACGTGATTGTAGAAAATACTGCACCCATCCTGATAAGTGTGATCAAGAAAAGAAAAGAATACAAAAAGGCTAATGAGTGAAACCCCAAAAAGCTAGTGTAGTGTCTAGGAGGCTTAGTCACTTTAAATATCTTCGAGTATCATACCAGCCCCTAGCCTACATTACAAGCTAAAGAGAAGACCTATAGTGATCCTAGCTGACCTATCTGATGACCTGGGTAATGAAAATAAGGGCAAGCCTATGGAATTCAACATACATTGATAGGAACTTCATTCTGATAGTGAGTGTCTTGTGATTGTCCCCATGGTTATATATGTTATGTCTGATATGAGAAAAGAAGGATTTCTTTTTAGTGAGGGCACACTAGTTACATCGCTAGTTACTGACTTATATGGATAGTGTAAACTTGATGCATGCATGGTTGTGTTGCTGAGTTGGTGCCATATACTGATTCCTATGTGTTGCATTGGTGTTCTTCAATAATATACACAGTTGTTCTTGAATTGACTGACCTTGGAGATGGTGAAGATGTTTGAGATGATATAGATGATTGACTACCAAATGTACTTTGTATTCTCTTAGTTGTGTTTGAGTTGCTTGAGGAAAAGAAATTATTTTAAGTTGAGGGTGTTGATGGGTGAGCTGATGATAACACATTTGAGGCTTTTAACTTAGAATAATTAAAAAGTCTTAAGTAACTTTTGTCATTTTTGATTGTTTTATCTTTGATTTTGTAGTAGAAGCTAAGATGCTAGAGAACCAACAAGGATGGAAGTAAAAGAGTTGAAATCTGAAGCAAAAGAAGAGAAGTGTGGATGACAACATTCCTAATAAGTGGTCAGCCCTGTGATAAATTATCAGCTTTATCGTCGGCCTTAGACAGAGAATGGACCTCAGCTAAAAGCTGTGACGACATTTCTTTATAAGTCTTCAAAGAGTTGATAAGTCGTCAGAGTCGCCGTCAGCCTGAGGCAGAACATGTGAGCTGAGGTAGAGAAGTGATGACATTGTCTGACATGTCATCACATTTTTGATAAGTCATCACGATTCATCATCAGCATTAAGCAGGAAGTGCTAAAATTTAAGAGGGAGCTGACGACATTTGTTATAAGTCGTCAGCCTCCTGATAAGGCATCACGAATGGCATCACCTATCTGAGAAATTGCCGCACTCTATGATTTTATTTCCCTAATTAGGGTGAACTATTTAAAGCATTGTTTAGGATTTTCTAAGAAGTTCTGAACATCTTTTGGAGATAGGTATTTTGTTAATTTTTTCTCTAGATTCTTGGCTTGAAAAACAATTAACATTGAAGAAATTTCCATCAATACTTTGGGGATTTCTATTGTGCTCTAATATGATAATCACTATTTATTATTCATCTTGTGGTAAGTTTATCTTTCAAATTTTGAATTCATCTAGTTTTTTTGATCATTACATCATGAGTGGCTAAACTCATCTAACCCGAATTATGGGATCTATGGGTTAAGTTTTGGTAAGATGCTAAGTGTTTAAGATTCAAAAGGTAATAGGACTCCTTGATAATTCCAAGATTTTAATCATTGTTTATTGGTTGAAAACAATAGATAACACCTGCTTTGATTTGCTTAAGATAAGAAATCAAATACAGTAGGAAGTGAATTATTGATAGGGACTTGGAAGCACTAAAAACTTCCATTTAATAATTGACGTTGTAACAAGGTTGATTAACCTGAGGTAAAGTCTGGTCAGTGAATATAAATTCCCTAAGTACGAGAGGATTAGATAATTAAATGCTTAAGTAGGTTGAGAGACATTTAGGCATAACATCGATAAAGATAATCTGTTGTCCTATTTACTATGAGAATCTTGAATCACTATTAGTATCTGTCGAGTACCAAAACCCATAATGAACATAATTCTGGTTTTCCATAAACGCTTGATTTCAAACACTAAAGCTAAAGTGACCATCAATTATTTACTAATCTCTAAAACCCTCATTTTATCTTTTCGTATCATCTTTTTGAATTTAACTTGTAGCTATAGTTTCAAATTAGTTTAATCTCTACTCATATTGTTCCCTGTGGATTAAACCTTGAATCTAAAAGCTGGGTAAATATATTGAAGACGATCAACTTGCACTAGATTGACATATAAGTTAAGCGTTATCACCCAACTCTCAATAGAGGAGACAGTATGAAACAAATGGCTAAAAGATACGGAATAAACCCTAATACTTGGTATTTATATGAGACCAAAACTGGAGTTTAAAAATTCAAATTTGGAATTTCTGCTTCATGGTTGACGGGTCAAGCGACGGTTCATCGAAGGGCCGATGGTCCATCGCCTAGACCGTCACTAGACCTCCAGTGCTTTCATTTTCTATTCCTTATTGACGGGTAAGGCGACGGTTCAATGAGGGGATGGAGGTCCATCACCTGAACCATCGCATGACTTCCAGTGTTTCCTAATTTTGTTTCTTGGCGGTCCATCACCTGAACCATCTCCCCCTTTAATACAATTATTTTTCCTTCTATCTCCAAAGAATGTTTGTGCATTCATCTTTGAAAAATTGTACAAAGTGTTATGAGTTCACTTCACCCATGAGCATGCCGCGGCATAGCCTCACCCGAGTTTGCTGCTTGTTTTTCAAGTGTTACGTGCGTTCCATTCGAAAAAATAGTTAAGTATGATATCAAGTGACCTTTCATGCAAAGCTAATACATCATAATTAGAGGTTTTCCACGACCCAGAGAATGACTCAAGAGCCCAGCAATGCATCGAGGCCAATGTTTGTATGTGACGGTATGTCGCAATTAGAAGTTTTTGTGATCATGAAGTGCAATCCTAGTGACATGTCCAATGACTCGAGCTCGGACGTCCGGTTAAATCGAAATGAGAATGGTGAAAGACAATCAATAAAGCTTGATAATACCGGGGCATTAGGTATGCAACACAGGAATCCGACTTCAAGCAAGCCTAAATTGCACTTTCCCTACGACTTAGATGGCGAGCAGGCCAGGACATCACTGTTCGAGTAGGGATCCAACCAACCGCACATGTCGAACACAACTCATGCGCCGTGTGTCCAAATGCTTCATCGATGCATGCCCAGCAACGACCTTAACACCTAGCAATAGATGTCGCGCGGTATTGCCCATGCGGATGTTGCAAGGCTAAAGCAAGTCCCATTTAGCATGATAGCCCACCCTTGGGTGGAGCAGACAAGATAAAGGCACACCGAGGCTTTTACACCGGCACCGCCCATATTGGCCGCCCATGCTCGACCCAGATACGACTCAGCCCCATGCATACAACATTGGGAGCTTGCCCCTAGAGAAGGATCCAGAACTTGCCATACGCACAAAACAACCACTTCATCCAAAATCAAGTGCCAATAGCCTTATCGTGGATGATGCCACCGATAGCTAATACAAACACAAAAAAATGCACAGTTGATGTTGTTTCACGAGCACCAATGGCTCAAATCTATTGAATAATATGGTGAAATAATTGAATCATGGCGACGTTAGTGGTTCATTGCCCGCAACATCATGAGAAGTTCATTGGACCTTTTCATTTAAATAAAGAAGAATTCGTAATAAGGTTTCCATAGGTAAACCTACGGTAGAATCATTATCAAAACCTACACAGTAGAAATACCCACGAATGTGTTTAATAACTACAGAGTCTATGCAAGGGGGATGCTTCAGCCCTATGCACGAGCGTATCCCCCTCGTCCCTGGAGCACGCATCGAGTAACTGATGAACCCCAACGTGGAAAAAGCCAAGGAATACTTAAATTCATAGTCTACCCCTCGTGCCCCATCCATGGAAAGCTTAAGGGGGACCTATGCTTCTTTTAATAATAAAAACAACTCTCACCAATGGATATATCGGATCTCATATCAATGAATAACATAGCAAAATGTGATACTTGGTGTGAATTGTCGAATCCATAGAACCATCGAGTTTTTGGATGCAAGTTGAGCTCGAAGCCATTAGGACGAGGGGATTTCTTATTGGGCATCACACATTGCATCGACCCCTCGCATTGTGCGTCAATCATCAGTTGCTCAGTTATTATGGGGAGGATACTGGCCTCCCGTGTGTCCCTAGCTTGTGACTGGCCTAAATATGATTCCACATTGAAAGAGGACATAACAAGTGGTGGTTGTAACTCAACTCTCTTTATTTTTGTGGCTATAGCCCATTGTGCGTCCAGACACCAGGACCTTTCCATGCTTAGATGCTTCAACCACGACCCCAGGTCAGGCGGGATTACCCACTGAGTTTAAGCTATCAATAAGCAGAGAAAAATAAGCTTACAAGGATTCCTTGAGTAATAGAGAGTGAACTGGGAATAGCCCAACCTTAGAATCAGCAGGCTTCATCATCTGAATTTAGTCTAGGGAAGCATCATCAGTGGCGAAGCAAGCCCATGTCCCCTGGAAGGAGGCACCAGAGAAGGTGAGAGCCCCGTTATGCCTGGACCCCGTCGCACCACAAGGCACTGTCTATGAGTCAGTTTGTTTGGGAATACAGCCAAACTCAAGTAGTGAATTTTATCCAAGGAAAAAAATAGATGAGAGACCGATAGAGAACAAGTACCGTGAGTCATCCGCATGCATTGATAACATCTCTGCCCTTTCTACACACTTCCTGCCACTCCTATCGATTGAATAATCTGGTGAAATATTCAAATTGCAGCGACATAGACAGTTCATTGCCTGCGACATCACAAGAAGTCCATTGAACCTTATCATTTAGAGAAAGGAAAAGTCGTAAAAAGGCTTCCATAAGAGAACCTGTGGAAGGATTATTGTCAAAACCTACATAATAGAACAACTTCCAAATATGTTTAACAACTGTGGAGTCCACGCGGGTGCGATGGTTTGGCCCTCTGCACGAGTGTCTCCCTCTCATCCCTGGCACGTGCGCCCAATATGAGAGTCGAATGACTAATGAACCTCAGCGCAAAAAGCACCAAGGAATACTTAAATTGATAGCTTCCCCTCGCACCCATCCACAGTGTGCGTCGGGGGAACCTGTGTATTTTTTAAAAACAAAAACTAATCACGGCAATGGATATCCCAACCCTTACATCGATGAAGAACGTAGCAAAATTTTATATTAGTGTGAATTGTAGAATCCTATGAACCATTGAGTCTTTGAACACAATTTTCACTCAAAGCCACTAGGCCAAGGGCACGTCTTCCTGAGTGATACACAAAATGTCACCCCTCTGGCATTACGCCTCAATCATGGGGTGCACTGTCGTTATGGGGCAAAAACTGGCCTCCTATGCACCCCTAGCTTGTGGCTGGACTAAATACGAGTCCATATCAATGGATTTCCCGACAAGTGGTGGTTGTAACTAAAATCTCTTTATTGTCACAGTATATCCTACTATGCATTCGGACTCCAGGACCTCTCCGTGCTTAGGAGCTTTAACCGCAACCCCAGATCAGGCAGGATTACCCGCTAAGTTTAAGCATATCAATAAGAAGAGGAAAGAAACCTACAAGGATTTCCTTATTAATGATGAGCAATTGGGAATAACCTAGCCTTAGAATTAGGAGGCTTTGTCATATGAATTATAGTCTGGAGAAGTAGCCGCAGCAGTAGATCGAGCCCAAGTGCCCTGGAAGGGGGCGCCAGAAAGAGTGAGAGCCCTATTATGCTTGGACCCTGCCACACTATGAGGTGCTATCTACGAGTTGAGTTGGTTGGGAATGCAGCTAAAATCAGGTGGTGAATTCTATCCAAGAATAAAGATGGGTAAGAGACCAATAGCGAATAAGTACCATGAGGGTAAGATAAAAAGTACTTCCAAAAAATAGTCAAAAAGTGCTAGAAATTATCAGGAGAGAAAAGGATAGGGAATGACAATACACCCCAGTTGAATTTGGAATGGTGGTGAGCCGGTCTACCAATCGACTCGAGGCATAGACCAGTGTGGATTGGGGGTCACCAAAGCTTGGGCTCTCGATATGCTCGTGGAACACTGTCTCCTAGATTGTTGCAGGCAGCACAAGTCTCTGGTGCCCATGGTTCTATGGTGCCTTGTGGCTGTTGGTGTCTTATGGCAGTTGATGCCTATGGTGGTTTAAGACATTAGTGCATAGTTTCTTGGGGGCGTAGGTGCCAGTGCATGGACACCTAACTCGATAAAGACACCACCATGGTAGGTGAGACAGGAGCTGTTTCTTTTTGAAACACCACTGCTTGGTATTTGCACCACACTGCACAACTTCATCCACACACACTGTATAGTCTAAGTGAAATAGACTAAGGCTGCAGAAATGTAAAGCACTCAAACATATTTATAGGAAACAAGTTCCCAACCTTTTATTATCTCTCAGAATAAAAAAGGATAATGTTACACGAATTGTACTAAGGTATGCAACACTCCTTGTCTTATACAATCTAAAGCAACAGTATAAATAGACTGCACATGGGTAATTATAACATTTACAACCAACGACACCTAGCAGCATGCCGTTGGACATGGTTGCATGCTTATCATATGACTCAACAACATGATCTAAGAATTCAGATATATTTTTTAAAATCACACATATTTACAACATTCAAAATTCAAACATAGCAACTGCCCCGTGTCACAAGCACATGGGCAACCTTGCCGCTTTAGCTAATTTTTCCAATGTTTAGCACTTGGCCAATTTCAAGCTTTCTAATACTTGCCCATTTCATATTTGTTTTGTCATGCTTTCCAGCCATGTCGTTCCTTGCTATCATCATGCCTTGCCTATGTTATGTCATTGCCAATGCCTGCGCTATGTCACTGCCCGCACTATACTGATGTCTTGGCCATGTCACAACCTAGGCCATGCCACCACTGCCTATGGTGTGACACTATCTCAACCATGCCAATGCCCACAATTATGTCATGCCATCACCTATGTCATACTAGTGCTGTGCCATAGCTATGTCACTGCCTGCATGCATGCCTGCATAGGTGCCATACGCCTGTCATCGCCTCAGGTGCTTAAGGTTACCTGGTCATCACTCCTGTCACCTTGGTCATAATAAGCTGCCTGATATCTCATAGCCAGCACTGCATCACATTGCTTGCCTTAGAACATGTCAAGGATAATGTGCACCCTGACATGGCTTGTTAGCTATCATGTCTTAGATTGAGGGTCTAAAAATGCACCCCACCAGATGAACTCGATGCCCTCATCGAGGTTGTTTTGAGGTAGTCCTCAATCTACTTGTCGAACTACCATAAATTCCAAGCCTTCTTCTGAACAACATCTTCTTTGGTTGAGCCCTTCTATTAAATCAGAAATTTTGTCATTGTATTCTTTTTGTTGTTCCCCACGATCCGATGATCAAGTATCTTGACTATCTTTGTCTTATAATGCTTAGAAATTAATGGAGGATCCCTCTTGGACTTGTTCCTGCCCGGGTCTTCAGCATCTTCATTATACCTTTTCAGAAAACTAACATGAAAGGTAGGGTCAATCTTTAACCTTTCTAGAAAGTTAAACTTGTAAGCAAACTCCCTAATCTTCTCAACTTCAAACGGTTCGTGATACCTTGGGATAAGTCCCCTATGCGATTTCTTACTCATAATCTATTTCCAGATTTATGGTGTGAGTTTTAAAAGAACTTTGTATCCCACACTAAACTTCACCACATGCCTATGATGATCAACATACTTTTTCATGCATTTCTGGGCCTTTCTCAAGCTGTCTTATGCTTCAGTAAGCATCTCATGCTTTTCTTTTGCAAAGTTGTAAGAAAGAAGTCAAATGCCCTAATTATTCAGTGTCACCACTTCCAAAGGTGTCTTAGGTTGTATGCCTAAGAAAAGTTCAAATGGGCTCTTTTGTGTTGCAGACGACCTATCCATATTTTAGAAAACTGCACTGTATCCAACAAGTCTACCCAATTCCGTTGGTTTTCTGTCACATAGTTCAGTAAGTATTCTTCTAGAAATTGATTTTTCCTCTTAGTTTGGCCATCAGTTTGTGGATGATTTGTTGTGGAAAGCTTTAGATCAGTCCCCATCATACTAAACAATGTATGATAGAAACGACCAGTGAACCACATATCTCTATCACTCACGATATCACTTGGCAAACTGAAGTGATTCACCATATTCTTATATGATAATCATGCAGAAACTTCTGATGAGCAAGTAATTGGGGCATTAAAAAAATAGCATACTTTGAGAACCTGTCAACCACCACTATTATGGATGCATTTCCATCCACCTTAGGAAATCCTTATATGAAGTCCGTAGTGATAGATAACCATGGCCTTTTAGGATTAGAAAGAGGCTGCAACAAGCCTCCTCCTTCATACATTCAGTCTTATCCCTTTGACACACATCATAAGTCTTAACGTATGCCTTAATGTCGTCTTCTTTCTTTGGAAAAAATATACACGGGACAACAAAGCTAGCATCCATTCAAAACCTGGATGACCAACCCATGGAGTGTCATGCGCCTCCTTCATCATATCTTTATGTAGTCTACTACCCTGAGGTACCAAGATTCTCCCCCCTTAAAGTAAAGGAGATTTTCCTTGATCCAATACCTTTGAATGGTCCTGTCTTTCACTTGACCCTCCCACTTGATACAGAGTGGGTCATTTGTATCACAAAATTTAATTCTGTTAAAAAAATTAATTTCAAGTCTAGAAATAGAGAATACTGCATCAAATACCTCTTTCCGACTTAGTGCATCCACAACCTAGTTGTGCTTTCCTAAATTGCGCTCCCACATGAAGTCATACTAAGCCAGAAAATCTTGCTAATATGCTTGCTTTGGACTCAACTTTTTCTGCGTCTTAAAGAATGTGTTTGCAACATTGTCTGTCCGCATCACAAATTAAGTGCCCAACAAGTACACCCTCCATGTATGTAAACAATGCACTACTACTACCATCTCCATTTCATGGGTCGAATATCTTTGCTCAATATTACTCAGTTTTTGACTTTCAAAGGCCAAATGATGGCCTTCTTACACCAACATGCCTCTAACAATCTTGTCTGACCCACCAGTGTGTACTTTAATGGTAACTCAATGTCTGGCAGCTTTAAAATGGGCTCTAACGTAATAACTTCCTTCAACGTCTAAAATATTGCATCACACTTCTCAGACCACACCCACTTGACCTATTTTTTCAGCAATTCTATCAAAGTTGCTACTTTCTTAGAATAACCTACAATGAACTTGCGATAGCAGTTAGCCAGCCCCAAGAATGATCTCATTTCTTAGACCCCACTAGGCACTTGGCATTCAACAATTGCTTGCACCTTCTTCAGATCCATCCTCACTTTGTTTTGACTAACTAAATGCCCAAGAAACATCACTTCCTTTATAGAAAACTCGCACTTTTCCATTTATTCATAAATTTTACACTCCCTCAAGCGGGAAAATACTAACTTTAAATGTTCTAAATGTTCATCATGGGAGTAGCTATAAATAACTATGTCGTCTAGATATACCACCACAAAATTGTCTAGGTAATCAAACAACACATTATTCATCAAGGTGTAGAAAGTTATCAGGGAAGCTGTCAACCCAAACAGTATAATAAGAAACTCATATGAACCATACCTTTTCACACATAAGGTTTTTGATTTATCACCCTCTACTATTCAAACCTGCCAATACCCTGATCGTAGATTAGGTTTAGTGAACCAGGATGCCTTGCTTAGCCTGTCCATGAGGTCCTTCACTAGGGAAACAGGATATTTGTTCGTCACAGTCACTTTATTCAATGCCCTATAGTCCACACACATCTTCATTGAACCATCCTACTTATTTTGGAACAAAATAGTAGCACTATAAGTAGCCTTAGAAGGATGAATCAAGCCTATATCCAGTAATTCATTCAATTGTTTTTGCAGTTCAGCCAATTCTTTGGTAGCCATTCTATAAGGAGCCTGTGTAGGGACAATATAACCTGGCAACAACTCTATCTTGGGGGTGAATGTCTCTCTTTGGTGGTAACTCTTTAGGAAATTTAGGAGGTATCACATCAGCATATTACTTCAGTACTTCAGCAACACAATCTGGCACCTCCACCTTTATATCTAGCTTCAATTTAATTATGGCGGCAAGAAAAGTTTCATTACCTTTCTTCAATACTTTCTTAACTGAAACAACAGAAATTATAGGGCCTTTGTAATTCACTTTCTTAGCTTCTCCATAAGGATAGGCAACCTTGATGAAACTTGGATTAGCTTCATCTATGATCATTACTCTGCCTAAGTAAGGAAAAGAAACAAAGCAAAACTTTCTAGGGAAATCTATCCCTAGAATGATTTCAAAATTACCGAATGGTATAGCCATCAAGTTATGATTCCCTATCACACTTCCAACCACCATCTGCACATCATAAACCATGCCTATAGTGTCTTGTGCCTTGGAATTCACCATCTGGACAAAGGACGGAGTTTTCTTTAACTTTATTCCATATTTTGTAGCAACTTTCGCATCCATAAAAGTATGAGTGGCCCCGGTATCTACCATTACCATCATACAATTGCCATCAACTTTCATCTCTGTGTGAATTAAAGCAGCATGAAGATTAAAGGACTTTGAGGATTAACCCACAGCATTCAACAAACTTATATGATTAAGTAAAAAACCCAAAGGATTCACCAAAGCAGTAAAAAAATTCATCACCCATACATTGATTCACATTTCCAAAAAGCATAGCATTCACTCTTTCATGATTGGGACAACTCTTGTCCAAATGCGGTCCAATACAAGTTCAACAGTTTTTAGTATTCCCATCTTTCCCCTTGTTCTTGGTGTTTCCAACATTCATTGAGGCCTTTCCCTTGTCACCCTTGTCATTTTGTCAATCCTTCTTCCCTTCTCCTTTCTTCTCATCCTTTTTCTTAGACTTTGAAGAAGTGGGAATGTCAAATCAAAACGAGTTGAGCAAATATCTACCAATGAGTCAGTGGCAACAATTACACTAGGAATGTCTTTAACATTATGCCTCCTCAATTCAATTTGGGCGTATGCCTAAATCCCTAAGATGAAGTTATATAACTTTTCTTCATCAAACATATTTTGGATGTCGAAAATAAATGAAGTAAATTCCTTAATATATTCGCAAATTGATCCATTCTGCCTAAGCCTTTTCAATCCGTCTCTAGCAATCCATAAGGCATTGCTAGGAATAAATTGGTCCATCATTTGCTTCTTCAACTTTTACCAAGCATCAATTTTGGGTTGGCAAAAAATCTCATCATCTTCATTCTGAATCCTCCACCATAATTTGTCATCACCTGTCAAGTACATCGTGCTGATGTTCAACTTGACTTTCTTAATAACTCGAGCAGTAGAGAAATATTGCTCTATGTCCTACAAGAAATTTTCTAATTCCATGGAGCTTCTACCACCACCAAAAGGTTTGGGTTGAGGAATTTTGACTTTGGAACTACCTTCATAAAATTTCCCAGACTCAGCCACAACACATTATATCACCAACATCTCTGCCTACAAATTTTCCATCACCTTGCCTTGGTCTCGCACCAGCAACTTTAAGGCCTCTCATGAATTCAGAAATTTCTCTGATTGTTTATCATACTTGGTACTTAGCATTGCCAGTTCTACCTTTAAGGCTTTGATATGGGTAATCCAATCCACTATGCCTTTAGTTTATTCGAGTTCATCAGTAATGCCTATGAAGTTCTGAACTAGTGTAACATCATCGTTTAGTTGAGAGACAGTCACAATTTTAATACAATATTGCTTTGATACCAGTTGAGACAGGGGCATTTTTTTTTGGAAAACCACTGCTTGGCAGTTGGACAACACTGTGCAACTTCAGCCCCCCCACACTGCACAGCCTAAGTGAAATAGACTAAGGCAGCAGAAACGTAAAAAACTTAAATAGAGTTACAAGAAATATGTTACCAACCTTTTATTATCTCTTAGAATCAAAAAAGATAAAGTCACATAAATTGTACAAAGGGATACAACACTTTATGCCATGTACAATCTCCAGCAACAGTATAAATAGACTGCACATGGGCAGTTACATCATCTACAATGAACGACACCTAGCAACATGTCATTGGACATAGCTACATGCATATAACATAACTCAACAACCTGATCTAAGAATTCAAATACATTATGAAAGTCACATATGTTTTCAAAATTCAAAATTCAAACCTAATAATATTAAAAATTCAACACTTAGCCAATTTCAGCTTTCCAACATTTGAGCATTTCATCTTTATCTTATAATGCTTCTCAGTCATGCCTTGCCTTTCTAGCATTATGCCTTGCCCATGTCATGTCATTGCCTATGCTTAAGCCATGCCACGTCCTGCACTATGCTACTGTCTTGACTATGTCATAGCCTAGGCCTGGCCACTGCCTATGCTGTGACACTTTTTTGACCCTAAAAATTCCCACACCTATGCCATGCCATCGCCTATGCCTTCCCAGTGCCGATGTCATGCTAGTACCATGCCATGCCTATGTCACTACCTGCATATATGCCCATATAGGTGCCATGCTCCTGTCATCGCCTCATATCCCCAAGGATGCTTTGTCATCACTCTATCCACCTTGGTCATAATCAGCTTCCTGCTATCTCATAGACACCACAGCATCACATTATTTGCCTTAGCACATGTCAAGGACAATGTGCACCTTGACATGGCTTGTTAGCCATCATGTCTTAGACTGGGGGTCTAATAGTAGGACACTATAGGTCCATCGGCATTTGACATCGGCTGTGGCCGTTTGTGCCCATAGTGATTTGAGGCTAAGTTTGCAGAAATGTAAAGCACTCAACAATATACGAGAAAAAAGTTCCCAACTTTTATTATTCTTTCAGAATTACAAAAGACAATGTCACACGAATTGTACTAAGGCACAATAACATTCACTGCCTTGTACAATTTCTAGCAACACAACAAATAGACTGCACATGGGTAGTTACAGAAGTTGAAACTATTTACACCTAGCAGCATGTCATTAGACATGGCCTGCATGCCCATGACATGACTTAAAAACCTGATCTAATCATTCAATAACAGTCTGAAAATCACATATGCTATCAGCATTCAAAATTCAAACTAGCAACTGCACTATGTGACAAGCATATGGGCAAACTTTCCCCTTTATCCAATTTTTCTATGTTCCACAATTAGCCAATTTCCAACTTTCTAATACTTAGAACATTTTGTCTTTGTTTTATTTTGTCTCTTAGCAATACCATTGCCTTACCAGTATCATGCCTTGCCTATGTCATATCACTGCCTACATCAGCGCTATGCCACTGCCTATGCCATGCTGCTGCCTTATCTATGTAACTGCCTAGGCTACGCTACTGCCTATGCCTCAACACCATCTTTACTATGCCATCACCTTGATCATGACATCACCAGGTCCACCCCACTATATTGGTTGATGCCATACAAGTATCTTTCCTATGACATGCCATCGCTTCATCGATGACATACCAACGCCTTACGGAGTCAGTCACTGTTTGCCCGCATTGGTGCCATGTTTCGGTCATTGCTTCTTTTATCCATTACTTCCTAGCTATCACTCCATAACCTTGTTCATCATTAGCTTCCTGCTATTTCATAGCCATTACGGCATCACATTTCTTGCTTTAGCATATGTAAAGGCCAATGTACACCTTGACATGGCCTTATCAACCATCATGTCTTAGACTAGGGGTCTAAGTATGCAACCTCACTAGGTGAACTCGATGCCCTCATTAAGGTTTTTTTGAGGTATTCCTCAATCTTCTTGTCAAACTACCATAAGTTTTGATCCGTCTCCCAAAAAACATCTTCTTTACTTTTTCCTTTTCATTGAATCAGGAATTCTGTCTGGTATTCTTTGTTCTATTCCCCATAATCCAATGATCAAGTATCTTCACCATCTTGGTCTTATACTGCTTTGTATTCAAAGGAGGAGCCCTATTGGACTTGTTCCTGGATGGGTCTTCAACATCTTCATTATACTTTTTCAAAAACTAACATGAAAGGTACGGTGAATCTTCAACCTTTCCAGTAAGTTTAACTTATTAGAGACTTCCCAAATCTTCTAAACAGTTTCAAAAGGACTGTCATACCCTTGGATCAGTCCCCTATGCCTTTTCTTGCTCATAATCTGTTTCTAACTATGCGAAGTAAGATTTAAAAGAACTTTGTCTTCCACACTGAACTCCACCGTACATCTATACTGGTCAACATACCTTTTTATACATTTTTAGGCCTTTCTAAAGCTGTCTTATGCCTCAACAAGCATGTCATGCTTGTCTTTGGCATATCTGTAAGCATCAGGGCAATTTCCATGACTCTTTAGTGTCACCACCTACAATGGTGTCATAGGCTGCATGCCTA
>JAPEIP010000006.1:96616579-96734554 GCA_026120095.1 Capsicum chinense | reverse complement strand
ATGCCTATAGTGTCTTGTGCCTTGGAATTCACCATCTGGACAAAGGACGGAGTTTTCTTTAACTTTATTCCATATTTTGTAGCAACTTTCGCATCCATAAAAGTATGAGTGGCCCCGGTATCTACCATTACCATCATACAATTGCCATCAACTTTCATCTCTGTGTGAATTAAAGCAGCATGAAGATTAAAGGACTTTGAGGATTAACCCACAGCATTCAACAAACTTATATGATTAAGTAAAAAACCCAAAGGATTCACCAAAGCAGTAAAAAAATTCATCACCCATACATTGATTCACATTTCCAAAAAGCATAGCATTCACTCTTTCATGATTGGGACAACTCTTGTCCAAATGCGGTCCAATACAAGTTCAACAGTTTTTAGTATTCCCATCTTTCCCCTTGTTCTTGGTGTTTCCAACATTCATTGAGGCCTTTCCCTTGTCACCCTTGTCATTTTGTCAATCCTTCTTCCCTTCTCCTTTCTTCTCATCCTTTTTCTTAGACTTTGAAGAAGTGGGAATGTCAAATCAAAACGAGTTGAGCAAATATCTACCAATGAGTCAGTGGCAACAATTACACTAGGAATGTCTTTAACATTATGCCTCCTCAATTCAATTTGGGCGTATGCCTAAATCCCTAAGATGAAGTTATATAACTTTTCTTCATCAAACATATTTTGGATGTCGAAAATAAATGAAGTAAATTCCTTAATATATTCGCAAATTGATCCATTCTGCCTAAGCCTTTTCAATCCGTCTCTAGCAATCCATAAGGCATTGCTAGGAATAAATTGGTCCATCATTTGCTTCTTCAACTTTTACCAAGCATCAATTTTGGGTTGGCAAAAAATCTCATCATCTTCATTCTGAATCCTCCACCATAATTTGTCATCACCTGTCAAGTACATCGTGCTGATGTTCAACTTGACTTTCTTAATAACTCGAGCAGTAGAGAAATATTGCTCTATGTCCTACAAGAAATTTTCTAATTCCATGGAGCTTCTACCACCACCAAAAGGTTTGGGTTGAGGAATTTTGACTTTGGAACTACCTTCATAAAATTTCCCAGACTCAGCCACAACACATTATATCACCAACATCTCTGCCTACAAATTTTCCATCACCTTGCCTTGGTCTCGCACCAGCAACTTTAAGGCCTCTCATGAATTCAGAAATTTCTCTGATTGTTTATCATACTTGGTACTTAGCATTGCCAGTTCTACCTTTAAGGCTTTGATATGGGTAATCCAATCCACTATGCCTTTAGTTTATTCGAGTTCATCAGTAATGCCTATGAAGTTCTGAACTAGTGTAACATCATCGTTTAGTTGAGAGACAGTCACAATTTTAATACAATATTGCTTTGATACCAGTTGAGACAGGGGCATTTTTTTTTGGAAAACCACTGCTTGGCAGTTGGACAACACTGTGCAACTTCAGCCCCCCCACACTGCACAGCCTAAGTGAAATAGACTAAGGCAGCAGAAACGTAAAAAACTTAAATAGAGTTACAAGAAATATGTTACCAACCTTTTATTATCTCTTAGAATCAAAAAAGATAAAGTCACATAAATTGTACAAAGGGATACAACACTTTATGCCATGTACAATCTCCAGCAACAGTATAAATAGACTGCACATGGGCAGTTACATCATCTACAATGAACGACACCTAGCAACATGTCATTGGACATAGCTACATGCATATAACATAACTCAACAACCTGATCTAAGAATTCAAATACATTATGAAAGTCACATATGTTTTCAAAATTCAAAATTCAAACCTAATAATATTAAAAATTCAACACTTAGCCAATTTCAGCTTTCCAACATTTGAGCATTTCATCTTTATCTTATAATGCTTCTCAGTCATGCCTTGCCTTTCTAGCATTATGCCTTGCCCATGTCATGTCATTGCCTATGCTTAAGCCATGCCACGTCCTGCACTATGCTACTGTCTTGACTATGTCATAGCCTAGGCCTGGCCACTGCCTATGCTGTGACACTTTTTTGACCCTAAAAATTCCCACACCTATGCCATGCCATCGCCTATGCCTTCCCAGTGCCGATGTCATGCTAGTACCATGCCATGCCTATGTCACTACCTGCATATATGCCCATATAGGTGCCATGCTCCTGTCATCGCCTCATATCCCCAAGGATGCTTTGTCATCACTCTATCCACCTTGGTCATAATCAGCTTCCTGCTATCTCATAGACACCACAGCATCACATTATTTGCCTTAGCACATGTCAAGGACAATGTGCACCTTGACATGGCTTGTTAGCCATCATGTCTTAGACTGGGGGTCTAATAGTAGGACACTATAGGTCCATCGGCATTTGACATCGGCTGTGGCCGTTTGTGCCCATAGTGATTTGAGGCTAAGTTTGCAGAAATGTAAAGCACTCAACAATATACGAGAAAAAAGTTCC
Organism: Capsicum chinense; assembly: GCA_026120095.1. Lineage (NCBI taxonomy): Eukaryota > Viridiplantae > Streptophyta > Magnoliopsida > Solanales > Solanaceae > Capsicum > Capsicum chinense. Next base: position 96,732,112 of record JAPEIP010000006.1, on the reverse strand, counting down.
CAACTTTTATTATTCTTTCAGAATTACAAAAGACAATGTCACACGAATTGTACTAAGGCACAATAACATTCACTGCCTTGTACAATTTCTAGCAACACAACAAATAGACTGCACATGGGTAGTTACAGAAGTTGAAACTATTTACACCTAGCAGCATGTCATTAGACATGGCCTGCATGCCCATGACATGACTTAAAAACCTGATCTAATCATTCAATAACAGTCTGAAAATCACATATGCTATCAGCATTCAAAATTCAAACTAGCAACTGCACTATGTGACAAGCATATGGGCAAACTTTCCCCTTTATCCAATTTTTCTATGTTCCACAATTAGCCAATTTCCAACTTTCTAATACTTAGAACATTTTGTCTTTGTTTTATTTTGTCTCTTAGCAATACCATTGCCTTACCAGTATCATGCCTTGCCTATGTCATATCACTGCCTACATCAGCGCTATGCCACTGCCTATGCCATGCTGCTGCCTTATCTATGTAACTGCCTAGGCTACGCTACTGCCTATGCCTCAACACCATCTTTACTATGCCATCACCTTGATCATGACATCACCAGGTCCACCCCACTATATTGGTTGATGCCATACAAGTATCTTTCCTATGACATGCCATCGCTTCATCGATGACATACCAACGCCTTACGGAGTCAGTCACTGTTTGCCCGCATTGGTGCCATGTTTCGGTCATTGCTTCTTTTATCCATTACTTCCTAGCTATCACTCCATAACCTTGTTCATCATTAGCTTCCTGCTATTTCATAGCCATTACGGCATCACATTTCTTGCTTTAGCATATGTAAAGGCCAATGTACACCTTGACATGGCCTTATCAACCATCATGTCTTAGACTAGGGGTCTAAGTATGCAACCTCACTAGGTGAACTCGATGCCCTCATTAAGGTTTTTTTGAGGTATTCCTCAATCTTCTTGTCAAACTACCATAAGTTTTGATCCGTCTCCCAAAAAACATCTTCTTTACTTTTTCCTTTTCATTGAATCAGGAATTCTGTCTGGTATTCTTTGTTCTATTCCCCATAATCCAATGATCAAGTATCTTCACCATCTTGGTCTTATACTGCTTTGTATTCAAAGGAGGAGCCCTATTGGACTTGTTCCTGGATGGGTCTTCAACATCTTCATTATACTTTTTCAAAAACTAACATGAAAGGTACGGTGAATCTTCAACCTTTCCAGTAAGTTTAACTTATTAGAGACTTCCCAAATCTTCTAAACAGTTTCAAAAGGACTGTCATACCCTTGGATCAGTCCCCTATGCCTTTTCTTGCTCATAATCTGTTTCTAACTATGCGAAGTAAGATTTAAAAGAACTTTGTCTTCCACACTGAACTCCACCGTACATCTATACTGGTCAACATACCTTTTTATACATTTTTAGGCCTTTCTAAAGCTGTCTTATGCCTCAACAAGCATGTCATGCTTGTCTTTGGCATATCTGTAAGCATCAGGGCAATTTCCATGACTCTTTAGTGTCACCACCTACAATGGTGTCATAGGCTGCATGCCTAGGACAAGTTCAAATAGGCTTTTTTCTGTTGCTAAAAACCTATACAGATTGTAGCAAAACTACATTGCATCCAGCAAGTCTGCCCAATTTCATTGGCTTGCTGTTATATAGATCTTTAAGTATTCTTCTAGAAAGTGATTTACCCTCTCAGTTTGGTCATTAGTTTGAGGATGATTTACTATGGAAAACTTTAGATCAGTCCTCATCATGCTGAACAATGTCTGTTAGAACCGACCAGTGAACCGCACATCTCTATCACTCATGGTATCACTTGGCAAACAAAAATGCTTCTATCACTCATGGTATCACTTGGCAAACAAAAATGCTTCACCATGTTCTTATAGAACAAGCTTGCAACAATTTCATAGGTGAAAGTAAATTGAGTAGCAAAAAAATAGCATTGTTTGAGAACCTGTCTACCACCACCATTATGGATGCATTACCACCTACCTTAGGAATCCAAGAAATAAAGTCCATAGAGACAGATAACCATGGACTTCTAGGAATAGGAAGAGGCTTCAAGAAAACCATTTCATTCATACGTTCAGTCTTGTCATTTTGACACACTTGACATGTCTTCACATATACTTCAATCTTATCTTCAATCTTTAGCCAGAAATATATACCGAACAACAGGGCTTACCTCTATTCAACACCTGGATGACCATCCCAAGGAGTATCATGCACCTGTTTCATCAAGTCTTTATGTAGTCCACTGCCTTGAGGCGCCACGATTCTCCCCTTTAAAATAAAAGAGATTGTCCTCAATCCAATACCTTCGAATAGTCCCATATTACACTTGACCCATCCACTTGACATAGAGTGGGTTATTTGTAGTACAAAACTATTTCTATCTAGAAAATCAATTTCAAGTCTAGAAATAGAGTATACTACAGAAAATACCTCTTTCCGAATTAGTGCATCAATAACCTAGTTGTGCTTTCCTAGTTTGTGCTCCCACATGATGTCATACTCAGCCAGGAACTCTTACCAATGTTCCTGCTTTGGACTCAACCTTTTCTGCATCTTAAAGGATGTGTTTGCAACATTGTCTGTCTGCACAATAAACTGAATTCCCAAAAATTACATCCTCTAAGTCGGCAAGTATTGCATTACTGTTATAATCTCCTTTTCATTTGTCGAGTATCAATTCTCAGCATTACTCAAACTTTAAATTTCAAAGGCCAGAGGATGACCTTCATGCACCAACACGCCCCCACTAGCTTTGTCCGACGTGTCAGTATATATTTAAAAAGGTAACTCAAAATCTAGTATCTTCAATATAGTTTCTAAAGTAGTAGCTTCCTTCAACGTCTGAAATGCTGCATCACACTTTTTAGGCCATGCCCACTTGACATCTTTCTTCAGAAAATCTATCAAAACCACCACCTTCTTAGAGTAACCTGCAATGAACTTTTGATAGTAGTTAGCCAAACCCAAGAATGATCTCAATTCTTTGACCCCACTAGGCGCCTGTATTTTAATAATTGCTTGCACCTTCTTTGGATCCATCATCACTTGGTTTTTACTGACCAAATTCTCAAGGAACATCACTTCCTTTATAGAAAACTCATGTTTGTCCATCTTTACATAAAGATTGTACTACGTCAAATGGGACAATACTAACTTTAAATGTTCTAAATATTCATCAAGGTAGAAACTATAAATGACTATGTCATCTAGATATACCACCACAAAATCATCCAGGTAATCAAACAACATATTATTTATCTAGATGCAAAAAGTTGTTGGCGCGTTTGTCAACCCAAACGGCATAATAAGAAACTTATATGAACCATAACTCATCACATACATGGTTTTTGGTTCATCTCCTTTTTCTATCCAAACTTTCCAATGACCTGATCGTAGATCAAGCTTAGTAAACCAGCATTCCTTGCTTATCTTCTCCATGAGATCCTTTACCAATGGGATAGGATACTTATTCTTCATAGCCACTTTATCCAATGCCTAATAGTCTACATATATCCTCACTGAATCATCCTACTTCTTTTGGAACAAAATAGAAGCACCGTAAAAAGCCTTGAAAGGCTGAATCAAGCCCGCATCTAACAATTCATTCAATTATTTTTGCAGTTCAGCCAACTCTTTAGGAGACATTCTCTAAAGAGGTTGTGCAGGGGCAATAGAACCTGGAAGCAACTCTATCTTGTGATCAATGTACCTTTATGGTGGAAACTCTATAGGCAACCGAGAGGCATCATATTAGCAAATTGCTTTAATACTTGTGAAACATAATTGGGCACCTCCACCTTTATATTTGATTTCACATCTATCACGGCAGTAAGGAATGTTTCATCACCTTTCTTCAATCCTTATTTAACTGATATAGAAGAAATGATAGAGGACTTGTTCTTCACTTTCTTTGCTTCTCCATAAGGATGAAAAACCTTAATGAAACTTGGATTGGCATCGTTCATGATTATCACTCCATCTAATTGATGAATAGAAATGAAAATTTTTTTTCTAAGGAAATCAATCCCTAAAGTGACTTCAAAATCACCAAATAGCATAGCCATCAAGTTGTGTTTCCCGATCAAATTTCCAGTCACCATCTGCACATCATAAGGCATGCCTACAATGGCTTGTTTCTTGGAACTCATAATTTAGACATAGGATGGACTTTTCATCATCTTCAATCCATATTTTGCAGCAACCTTGACATCCACAAATGTATGACTGGCCCAAGTATATACCATTGCCATAATATGATTTCCATCAACTTTCATCTATTTGTGAATTAAAGCAGCATGAGGGTTGACTGACTTTGAGGAGTCACCTATAACATTCAGCAAACTGTTTTGATGTAGTAACAAGTCCAAAGGATTCGCAAAAGCAATGGTAACTTCTTCATCCCTAACTTGATTCATATTTCCAACACGCATAGCATTTACTTTCTCACAATTGGGACAACTATTGGCCAAATGTGATCCACCACAAGTCCAACATCATTAGTATTGCCATATTTCCAATTGTTCTTGGTGTTTCCAATATTTGTTGAGGCCTTTCCCTTGTCACCCTTGTAATCTCATCTATATTTCTTCGCTTCACCTTTCTTATAAGCCTTTTTCTTTGACTTTGGGGTAGTGGGAATGTCAAAATTAGAATGAGTTAAGAGAAAATCCACCAACGAGTTAGTGGCAGTAATTGCACTAGGCAAATCTTTCATATTCTTCCTCCTTAATTTATTTTGGGCCTATGCCTACATTTTTGAAATTAAGTTATGTAATTTGTCTTCATCAGACACGTTATGGATATCCAACATCAAGGAATTAAATTCCTTAATAGTCATGAATTATTGCATTTTGACTTAGCCTTTTCAACTTGTCTCTTGCAATCCATGAGGCATTGCTAGAAAGGAATTGGTACCTCATTTCCTTCAACTTTACCCGATAATAAATTCTGGGTCAGCCAGTACTTTCATTATCTATGTTTCTAGTCCTCCACCATAATTTTGCATCACCTATCAAGTACATCGTGGTGATATTCAACTTGTCTGTTTTAGCAACTCGGGCAGTAGAGAAATACTTCTCCATATCCCACTAGAATTTTCCAATTCCTTGGCACTTTATGAACTACCAAAAGGTTTGGGCTCAGGAATTTTTAATTTAGATCTACCTTCATGAGACTTCCCAGACACAGCCATAGCACGTCGTAGCACCAACATCTCCACCTGCAAATTTTTCATCACCTTGCCTTGGTCCTGCACCAGCGACATCAAGGACTTGCGTGTATTCAAAAATTTCACAGATTTTTCATCATACTAGGCATGCAACAATACCGGTTCTTACCTCAAGGCATTTATTTGAGTTATCAAATCCACTAGGCCTTCACTTTGTTCGAGTTCATTGTAATGCTGATGAAGTTTTAAACTCGTGTACATATTTGTTTAGTTGAGAAATAGTCACTATTTTTGTTTATCAATTTGGCTCTGATAGTAGTTGAGATAGGGGCATTTTCTTTTTCACAACACCACTGCTTGGCAATCGTACCACACTGCACAACTTCATCCAAACACACACTGCATAGTCTAATTATAATAGACTAAGTTTGCAAAAACATAAAGCACTCAACAATGTACTGGAAAAAAGTTCCCAACACTTATTATTCTCTCAGAATTATAAAGAAAAATATCCTATGAATTGTACTAAGGCACTACAATATTCACTGACTTATACAATTTCCATCAATACAATAAATAGACTACATATAAGAAGTTACAACAGTTAGAAACATTGACACCTAGCAGCATATCATTGGACATGGCTGCATACTTATCACATGAAGCAACATCCTGATCTAAGCATTTAACTAAAATTCTAAACATCAAACATGTTTACAACATTCAAAATTCAAACTAGAAACTGCCCTATGTGACAAACACATGGGTAACCTTTCCCCTTTAGCCAATTTTTCTATGTTCAATAGTTAGCTAATTTCCAACTTTCCAACACTTAGAATATTTTATCTTTATCTTGTTATATCTCCCAGCCATGCCTTTACCTTGCCAGCATTATGCCTTTTTTGTGTCATGTCACTACCTATGCCTGCGCCATGCCACTGCCTATGCCATGCTGCTGCCTTGGCCATATCACTGCCTAGGCCACACTACCACCTATGCCTTGACACTATCTTAACCATGCCATGCTGCTTCCTTGTCCATGTCACTCCCTAGGTCTATCAACATTTGACATCGGTTGTGGCATTACACAAGTTGGCTTTGTGTTCACCATTGATTCATACAATTGGTCATCACGCTTGGTTGAAAAGCCAGTGACGCAAAGCTACTATGTGCTATATTATGATTGAAAGCCTCTAAGTTAGAATCTGGGCTAAAAGTATAACATACACCTGTCTTCTGCTTTCTGACTTGCAGTTAGGTCCTTGTCCCTCAAAGGCATGTGTCATTGGCAAAGCCAGCATGGAAGAAGGGTCGCGCTGGCTGCCTTAAAGTACAATTTCCATTGAGTGGTAGGTAGAATCCCTTGAAAACAACTTAAATATGTGATGGGGTATTGTAAGTAGTAGAGTGGCCTTGCTTCCATGATTCACTGAGATTCTGGCATATGTCACTCTAGTTTGTCTCTCCCCCTCCAATCAAATCATATTTCCATATATCTCCAAAGGAGATATGTGCATCCGTCCTTGAAAAATCACACTAAATGTTATGAGTTCACATCGCTCTCAAGAATGCCACGACATAGCCTAACCTGAGTTCACCACGTGTTTTTCAAGTGTTGCGTGCATTCTATTCCAAACAAATATTTAAGTATGATATCATATGGCCTATCGTGTAAAACTACGACATCATAATTAGAAGTTTTTTGTGATGCGGAGTGCGGCTCAAGATCCCAGTGATGCGTAGAGGCCAATGTCGGTGTGTTGTGGTATCTCACAATTAGAGGTTTTTGTGAACATCAAGTGTACTTATAGAGACATGTCTAATAACTCGGGCTTTGTCATATGGTGAAATCAGTAGCACACAACATCAACATGGGCAATTGGCCCTCAGAGCAAGCATCGAGTCCAAAAAGAGGGGTAGTTCCCAAACTTTTAATTCTTGGAATAAGTAAAATAATGTTAAAAGTAGTGGTATTTCAGTTTTTTCTTTTGGGTCCCTCTTACACTACACCTCTCAAGTTATTTCATAAAGTTGAGCTAGAGTCAATCTCAACAGCGCCTTCTTTCCCCGTTGATTCTACCAAGTCCATTCCCTTGGTTGTGGTTTCTCTGGATCGTAAATAGGGACAGTGGGAATTTCGTTAATCTATTCAAGCGCGTCACAAATTAGATAACAGGGCATTTGGCATCACTAATTTACCCCATTGATGTGTGAGCAGATGCTAACATATTTGAGGCTTTTAACTGAGAATAATTGCAAAGTCTTAAACAAATTTTGTCATTTTTGATTGTCTTCTCTTTGATATTGCTGTAAAAGTCAAGATGCATGAAAATACAAGAAAGCTCCATCAAGAAGGATGATTTTTGGTGAAAGATGCAAGAAATTAAGTTCTGAAGATTTCTTCTGACGACTTTGTCTGATAAGCTATTAAATCTGTGATAAGCTATCAGACCATGTCATCACACATCGATAGAGAACAAGAAAATTGAAGATTTTCTGACGACATATCCTAACAAGATATCAGATCTCTGATAAGCGATCAGGTATGTCGTTACTCAGAAGCAAAAGACAGAAATTAGAAGTAAGGTCTGATGACAAGTTTGATAACTTATCAGACTTGTGATAAGTCGTCATACAGGTCGTCAGACAGATTAAAAGGACCTAAAAAAATTCTCTGATAACTTATTAGAATTGTGATAAGTTATCAGACATGTCGTCACCTAAAAGAAAAATTCTTAATTCTTAATTTTGGATTTTTAATAAGTCATGGATATAAATAGCAGCTTCTAGGGTTCTTGGAGGGGCACATCATCTTGGACATCTTGAAATGGCTGGAACTCATTCCAAAGGCCAGTTTACCTCTTTTTGGTGTCTTAACTTAGAATTCAATTTTCAATTCTTTGATTTAGTTATGGGATATTCTTCTTGAATTTTTGAAGAGAATCAATTTCAGACTACATCTTTTGTAAGGTTAATTACTTTGATTTATGAATTCAGTTATTGCTATAGCTTTCTTTTTTATGTGGCACTAAAACCCACAACTAGGGTTGTGGGATCTATTATTATTCCTCCATGGATTTAATAGTTTATTAGCAGTTGAGTGATTGTGGGGACATCTTGATAATTCATTTTTTATGATTGTTATTATTAGTTGCAAACAATAGATCCAACCTTATGTTGATTTGCTCGAACTGAGAAATGAACTAACGGTAGCGAATTATCAACGAGGATTTAGGAAGGTTAAGTTCTCATCTAATGGTTAATGTTGTAACATGATTAATCAATCTGAGATAAATCAGTATGAATAGAATGTTTCCTTAAGTTTGAGAGAATTAGGGAGTTCAACATCTAGGTAGGTTGAGAAACACATAGATGGACAGTGGAAACTGATAATCTTGTATTTCTCGTAAGTCATTAGAACCCAATGCTACAGTTATTATTTAATGGGGATTAGTAATCATAGTGGTCACAACCCTAGTTTTTTTTATCATTGATTTGAACTATTGAAAATTTGTCTTTGACTTATGAAGCAAGTTACAACCTTAACATTTGTTTGATCATTGAAAACCCTCATTTTATCTTTTCGTGTCATTTGTTTGAATTCAACTTATAGCTCTAGTTTCAAATTAGTTTAATCACCACTCACATTGTTCCCTGTGGATTCAAATCGCACTCTAAAGTTGGGTAAATATATTAACGACAACCGGCTTGCACTAAATTGACGTGTAAGTTGAGCGTTATAAAAAATAGTGCCGTTGTTGAGGAACAATTTGGTGTATTGAGTTTGTTTGGAATTTTAGTTTCCTTGCTTAAATTCAAACTTGTAAATATTTGTTTAGTTTATTTTTTAATTTTTTTTGTGATATCAACCTGGATAGGTGTTTTTTTGAGTGATGATAATTCTTGTGATGATTTTTGTTATTATTATGGGGGGCAATATTTTGAGGCTTGTTGTCCAGATTTACCTGGAAGTGCATGGACTGGACCTTCACAATATGATGCAGATACTATTCTACTTACTATAACTTGGTGTTTGGCTTGTGTTCAAAGTGTTCATATTGAGGATATATGTGCTGTCATGATTCAAGTGAACAAATTGATTAAATAAATTTTAGAGAAACAAGAACAGCTGTGGCCAGAGCTAAAGGAGTTACCACTACCATTATATTTATAGTGGCTAAACAAAAAAGAATATGAGGAGGACATTACCCAATTTGAGGAGAAAACTCAAGAATCGCAGCCACTTGATTGTCATCTTGATCTTGAGACTGACACTGAGAAGGTGAATAAAAGTGACTGTGTAGTAGATAGTGTAAATTTTGAAGTTGAATTAGTTTGGGCTTACTCAAAGCATTTTTCCACATTATGTTTAGATGATAGCTTGTCTGTAGAATCATCTAAAATAGTAGAAGAGTGTGAAGATGAGGAACAAGAACCCTATATTCTTTATTTTACACCTGATAGGCAACATAAAAATACACCTCACTTTAAGGCCGAGTAGTTTACCACGCTCAATCCATTACTTCACTTCTTGGTTTTTGGACCACCCCCTATGATCGAGGCAAGTAGATGGACTCTAACTTGAGGGTGAAATTCATATCTTTAAGGTGTAGGAAAAAGCTGAGTAGTTTCATGCTGCGACACTAAATTAGGTTCTTCTTGGGAAGAAACCCAAGGTATTTTATTGTTTGTATTTGTATTCTGTGATTGACATCAAATCGTTGCACCTATGGTGCCACATGTATGTTTATGACTCTCTTGTTTTGTTTTGACGCATTAGGGACATTGCATGATTTTAAGTTGAGGGTAGGGTTACTTGTGGGTGTTTATGTCCTCTTGTGGTTTTTGTTTCTGTGCCTCTTTTCCCTGGAGTCTTGTTCCTAGTAGAGCCACCATATTTAGGCGTATAGTGATTTGTTGTAAAATGTTGTAGTTAACTAGGAGAAGTATAAGTACCATAGGATGTTAACATATTTTTGTTAATTTTTGAACACCTCTCTAATAGTCTGTTTTATAACTGTGTGATATGCATTTATGTGTGACCACAGTGCATCTTATTATGGCATTAGTACTAGTGACATGATAACCATTGCTAAACAATTGCATAAATTGAATGGGTAGTAGCTTCTGATGTATCTCTGTGCCATGTGTGAGTGAGATACAACTTAGTTCCCATTGTGTGTTAAATCCAGAACTTGCTTGGTTAATTTTTCCTTTGTTCTAGGATAGCGATCAGGAAAATATCATAGGCTATTATTGATATTAGTCCGCTTTTAGCCTAAATGACCTTCCATGTGTGAATAATATCCCTTGATCCTAATTCTGACCCCAAATGCCTATTCTTTTTTATTATACCTATGACGTTCCTATTTGTATCACAATGAACTTGTTTTGGCCCTGGTCCTCCTTTGATATTGTGCATTTTGACCTAGGCAAATATCCTAAGTTGAGGGTGTCTATCATAGGAGTGCGTGATGCAAAATGACTATGAAGAAGGGTAATACAAAAATATATATAAAAGGATGGGTGTGGTAGAAAAAGAATAAGAAAAGAAAAGTTGTGAAAATGAGAAAATGAAAGACTTAATGACCACACTCATCCTGAATTTGCTTAATCAAGAAAAGGAGAAATAAGGTAAAGGTTGAGAAGTGAGACCCTAAATTTAGTGTAGTGCCAAGGAGGCTTAGTTACCTTAAATATCCTTATGTATCATACCATCCCCAAGCCTACATTACAAGTTGAAGAAAAGTCCTATAGTGATCCTAACTTAATTGTCTGAAAGCTTCGGTAACGAAAATAAAGGCAAGCTTATAGTATTTGACATACATTGACTGGAACTTCTTTTTGAGAGCGAGTGTCTCTTGATCGTCCCTCATTGACATAGTTGATTTCATATATGAGTGAAGAGGGACTTCTTTGTTGTAAGGGCACATTGATTGCATTGCTAGCTGCTTACATATTTGGGTAGTGTAATTTGTATTTATGCATGATTATTGTTGCTAATTTGATGTCATATCCTGATTCCCTTGTGTCACATTATTGATCTTCATTGATATAACTAGTTGGGCTCAAAGTGATTTACAATTGAGAGGGTAATGTGTTTTGAGATAAACTTGATAATCAACTAGCATAGGTATCGTATTTGTCACTTGGTTAAGCATCGTAGTATGGTGTTTTAGTTGCTTGAGGATAAAAAATTGTTTTAAGTTGCAGGTGTTGATGTGCGAGCAGATGCTAACACATTTGAGGCTTTTAACTGAGAATAATTGCAAAGTCTTAAGCAACTTTTATCGTTTTTAATTGTTTTCACTTTGATATTGCAGTAAAAGTCAAGATGCATGAAAATATATGAAAGCTCAATCAAGAAGGATAATTTTTGTGGAAAGATGCAAGAAATTAAGTTCTAAAGATTTCTTCTAATGACTTGGTCTAATAAGCTATCAGATCTGTGATAAGCTATCAGACCATATCATTACACATAGGCAGAGAACAAGAAAATTGAAGATTTTCTGATGACATATCCAGATAAGCTATCAGATCTTCAATAAGCCATCAGGCATGTCGTCACTCAAAAGCAGAAGGAAGAAATTAGAAGCAAGGTCTAACGGAAAGTCTGATAGCTTATCAGACTTGTGATAAGTCATCACACAGGTCATCAGATAGATGAAAAGGTGATGATGACATTCTCTGATAACTTATCAGATTTGTGATAAGTTATCAAACATGTCGTCACCTAAAAGAAAAATTCTGAATTCTTAATTTTGGATTTTGGATTTTGGATTTTTCTAAAGTCACAAATTTAAATAGCAGTTTTTAGGGTTCATGGAGGGGTGCATCATCTTGGACATCTTGAAATGGCTAGAACTCATTCCAAAGGCCAGTTTACCTCTTTTTGGTATCATAACTTAGAATTAAATTTTCAATTCATTTATTTAGTTGTGGGATATTCTTCTTGAATTTGGGAAGAGAAACAATTTCTGACTATATCTTTTGTAAGGTTAATCACTTTGAATTATGAATTTAGTTATTACTATCGCTTTCTTTTTCATGTGGCACTAAAACCTACAACTAGTGTTGTGGGATCTATGATTATTCCCCCATGGATTTAATAGTTGATTAGGGTTTGAGTGATTGTGGGGACATCTTGATAATTCCTTTGTTATGATTGCTATTTATTGGTTGCAAACAATAAATCTAGCCTTATGTTGATTTGCTCGAACTGAGAAATAAACTAAAGGTAGTGAATTATCAACGAGGATTTGGGAAGGTTAAGTTCTTATCTAATGGTTAATGCTGTAACAAGATTGATCAACTTGAGATAAATAAGTATCAATAGAATTTTTCCCTAAGTTCGAGAGAGTTAGGGAGTTCAACATCTAGGTGGGTTGAGAAACACTAAGATGGACTGTCGAAACTGATAATCTGGTGTTTCCCGCAAGTCATGAAAACCCAATGCTACCATTATTATTTATTGGAGATTAGTAATCATAGTGATCACAACCCTAGTTTTTCTTTATCATTGATTTGAACTATTGAAATTTTGTCTTTGAGTTCTGAACCAAGTTACAACCTTGACATTTGTTTGATCAATGAATACCCCCATTTTATCTTTTCGTATCATTTGTTTGAATTCAAATTATATCTTTAGTTTTAAATTAGTTTAATCGCCACTAACATTATTCCCTGTGGATTCGACCCTGACTCCAAAGTTTAATAAATATATTGACGACGACCGTCTTGCACTAAATTGATGTGTAACTTGAGCGTTATCACCCATGCTAAGAATGCAAGAGGCGAAAGGAAATCAATAAAACTTGATAATGCTTGGGAATTAGGTATGAAGCACACGAAACTGACTTTGAGCAAGTCTAAATTGGGCTTACCCTATGACTAAAATGGAAGACTGGTCAATACACCGCTGCTCAAGCAGGGATCAAACCTAACCATATATGCCAAACAAAAATCACTCATCGTGTGTCCAAATGCTCTATTGATGCACGCCCAGCATCATCCCCAACGCCCTATAATAGATGTTGTGTTTTGCTGCCCATGCAGATATCGCAAGGCTAAAGCAACTTTTGATTTACACGATAGCTACCCTTGGGGAAGTAGAGAAGATAAATGCGCATCAAGGCTTATGCATGGGTACCTCCCACATGGGCCGCCGACGCTCAACATAGATTCGGCTCGGCCCCATGTGTGCATCGCCTAGAGCTTGCCACTAGAGCAGCATCCAAAACTTGTCGCACACACAAAAGTACTGCCTCGTTTAAAATCAAATGCCAATAGCCCTTTCGTGGATGACGTCATAGATAGCCGATACAAACACATAATGAAGTGCGGTCGGCGTAGTTTTATGGGAACCGACAGCTTGTACGGACTAGCCATGTATGCTACCATGCCCACACTGCACGCTGATATGCCCTATGAGCACTTATGCCAACTAGAAACAGTCGCCTTGGAGTGCCTTCAACATCTCTACCCCCCTTATATATGCTTAAAAAACTAACCCCAAGTGACAAGAGTAGGCATGATTATTCTAGAGAAGCATACTATGAACCAGAACTGTACATTTTAACGTAAGCCTAAGCCAATGCACTCACAAATGAGTCACGTAATTTGTAAATGATAATTTTCATTAGGAATTTTTTTTCGAAATATTATATATGAAAATTGTAAAAATAAATAAAAAATAAAAAAATATTTAAAAATATAAAAATATTAGTAAAATATTTACAACGCATAAAGCAACCTTAAACGAACAATTGAGAGCGTATTTGTACGTGTAATGTAAAGATATAAAATATTTTAATTTAAAGATATTAAATAAAAATTGAAAAAAATATAAAAATAACATGGAGGCATTAGAAAAACCGTCCCAACATATGTAGTAACATTAAAATATCATTAAAAAACACTTAGAGTGTGTATGTAAGGAAAAGAATATGCAATGGTGAGAAAGATGGATGAACATTAGGAAAATATTCCGATGATCGAACCTAGGTTTACGATATTTTTATTTTGGCATAGTGTCATGGTGCCTTAGTGCACCGTGCCAATGGTGTTATGTTGTGGTCACCACGGGTTCACGGGCGTATGGGTGCCAAGCACACAATTCCTAGTATAGGTCCATCGGCGTTTAACATAGGCTATGGTCATTGCTTCCCATGGTGGTTTGAGGCGTTGGTGCATGGTGCCTTGAGGGCATAGGTGCCAATGCATGAACACCCAAACTCGATAATTACACCACCATAGTAAGTGAGACCAGGGTGTTTTCTTTTTTGCAGCAACACTACTTGGCAGTCACACCACACTGCGCAACTTTAGCCCCACACACCCTGCACAGTCTATGTATAATAAACTAAGTTTGCAGAAATGTAAAGCACTCAACATATTTATAGGAAAAAATTTCTGAAACTTTTATTATTCTCTCAAAATAAAAAAGAATAATGTCACATGAATTGTACAAAGGCATACAACACTCTCTGCCTTGTACAATTTCCAGCAATACCATAAATAGCCTGCACATGGGCAATTCCAACGTTTACAACCAACGACACCTGGAAGCATGCCATTGGAAATGGATACATACTTATCAAATGACTCAACAACCTGATCAGATCATTCAACTAACATTCTGATAATCACACATGTTTACAGTATTCAAAATTCAAAATTCAAACTAACAACTGTCCCATGTGACTAGCACATGGGCATCCTTGTCCCTTTAGCCAATTTTGCAAATGTTTAACTCTTAGCCAATTTCTAGCTTTTCTAAACTTGGTCATTTTTTCTTTGTCCTATCATGCTTCTCAGCCACGTCTTGCCTTGCCAACATTATGACTTTGCCGTGTCATCTCATTGAGTGGGCCTAGGCCACGCCACTGCCTATGTCGTGACATTGTATTAACCATACCAATTTCCACACCTATTCCATGCCATCACCTAGTCTATGCCACTGCTTTGGACAATGTCATGCCAACTGCATTGCTCGTGCCATGCTATTTCCTTGGCCACACCTTAGCCGATGTCATGCCAACGCCTAGCTGATTTGGTCACTGTTGCATGCATGCCCGCATAGGTGCTATGCGCCTGTCCTAGCCTCTTTTGCCCAAGGCTGCATGGACATTACCTCAACACCTTGTTCATCATCAGTTCCCTGCCATATCATAGCCAACACAACATTATATTTCTTGCCTTAGCACATGTCAAGGCCAATGTGCACCTTGACATGGCTTTGTCAGCCATCAAGTCTTAGATTGGGGGTCTAACAATTCACCCTCACTAGATGAACTCGATGCCTTCGTCGAGGTTGTTTTGAGGTAGTCTTTGATCTGCTTTTCAAATTGCCATAGCTTCTGAGCCTTCTCCCAAACAATGTTTTCTTCACTTTTTCCGTTCCATTGAATTAAGAATTTTGTCTTGGTATTCCTTTTTCTTTTCCCCACAACTCGATGATCAATTATCTTTGCCATCTTGGTCTTATACTACTTTGGATTTAAAGAAGGAGCCCTCTTGGACTTATTCCTACCCGGTTCTTCATCATCTTCATTATACCTTTTTAGAAAACTAACATGAAAGGTGGGATGAATTTTCAACCTTTCTGGCAAGTTTAACTTGTAAGCAACATCCCCAATCTTCTCAACAACTTCAAACGAGCCATCATACCTAGGTATTAGTCCCCTATTCCTTTTCTTGGTCACAATCTATTTCCAAATTTGAGGAGTGAGCTTCAAAAGCACCTTGCCTACACAGAACTCCACCGCAGGCCTATGCTAGTCAATATTCTTCTACAAATGGTTCTGTGATTTCCTCAAGCTATATTGTGCTTGAACAAGCATCTTATGCTTATATTTTATATATTTATAAGCAACTGGGCAAACATCATAGCTCTTTAGCATCACCACCTCTAATGGTGTCATATTATGCATGTCAAAGACAAGTTCAAATAGGTTCTTTTCTATTGCCGTCGACCTGTGCAGATTGTAGCTAAACTATGTCGTATCCAACAACTTCAGATTAGTCCCTAATATGCTAAACAATGTAGGTCAGAACCGACTAGTGAACCGTGCATATCTATCACTCATGATATCACTTGGCAAACTAAAGTGCTTCACCATGTTCTTATAGAAAATCCTGAAGCAACTTCTGACGAACAAGTGATTGGAGCAGCAACAAAAATAGTATGCTTTGAAAACCTATCCACCACCACCTTATGGATGCGTTGCCATCCACCTTCAGAAACCCAAAAATGAAATTGATAGAGATAGATAACCATGGCCTTTTAGGAATAGGTAGAGGCTACAACAAGCTTACCTCTTTTATACGTCCAGTCTAGTCTCTTTGACACACGTCACAAGTCTTAACATACACCTCAATGTCTTTTTCCATCTTTGGCCAGAAATATATATGGGACAGTAAGGCTAGCATTACTTCAACACTTGGATGACTACCCCATGGAGTTTCATAAGCCTTCTTCATCAAGTATTTTTGTAGTCCACTACCTTGAGGTACGACGATTCTCCCCCTTAATATAAAAGAGATTATCCTCGATCTAATATCTCTGAATGGTCCTATCTTTCACTTGACTTATCCACTTGAAATAGTATGGGTCATTTGTAGCACAGAACTTAATTCTATCTAGAAAATCAATTTCAAGTCTAGCAATAGATTATACTGCAGCAAATAACTCTTTATGACTTAGTGCATTAGCAACCTGGTTGTTCTTTCTGGCTTTATGCTCCTATATAAAGTAATATTCAACCAAGAAATCTTGCCACTATGACTGTTTTGGACTCAAATTTTTTTGCATCTTAAAGAATGTGTTCACAACATTGTCTGTCCACACCACAAACCGAGTACCCAAAAAGTACACCCTCTAAGTTTGTAAACAATGCACTACTGCTACCATCTCTTTTTCATGGGTCAAATATCTTTGCTCAACATCACTCAATTTTTAAATTTCAAAGGCTACTGGATGGCCTTCCTGTACCAACATGCTCTCAACAGCTTTATCTAATGCGTTAGTATGTACTTTAAAAGGTAACTCGAGGTCTGGCAACTTTAATATGGGTTCTTAAGCGAGAGCTTCTTTCAACATCTAAAATGTTATATCGCACTTGTCTGACTATGTGCACTTGACATTTTTCTTCAGCAAATCTGTCAATGCAACTGGTTTCTTATAGTTACCTGTGATAAACTTGCGATAATAGTTAGCCAAACTAAAGAATGATCTCAAGTCTTTGACCCTTTTAGGCCCCTGCCATTCAAAAATCGCTTGCACCTTTTTTCGATCCATCCTCACTTGGTTTTGACTGACCCAATGTCCATGGAACTTGACTTTCTTGTAGGAAAACTCACATTTTTCCATCTTTGTATAAATTTTGTACTCCCTAAAACGGGATAGTACAAACTTTAAATGTTCCATGTGTTCATCAAGAGACCAACTATAAATGAATATGTCATCTAAATATACCATGATAAAATCATCTAGGTAATCATACAACACATCATTAATTAAGTTACAGAAAGTTTTTGGGGCGTTTGTCAACCCAAACAGCACAAAAAGAAACTTGTATGAACCATACGTTATCACTCACATGTTTTTGGATTTCTCTCCCTCTGTAATTTGGACCAGCTAATAACCCGATCATAGATTAAGCTTAGTAAACAAGCATGACTTTCTTAGCCTATCCAAGAGATCTTGCACCAGTGGGACAAGATACTTATCGTTCACAGTCACTTTATTCAATGCCTTGTAGTCAACACACATCCATATTGAACCTACCTTCTTCGTTTTGAACAAAATAGGAGCACCAAAAGGAGCCTTGGAAGGTTGAATCAAGCCTGCATCTAAAAATTCATTCAATTATTTCTATAGTTCATCCAAATTTTTAGGTGTCATTCTAAAAGGAACTTGTACAGGGTCAATCATACCTTGTAGTAACTCTATCTTATGATTAATGTACTTTATCGGTGGCAACTCATTTGGCAATTCTAGAGGCATCACATCAGCAAAATGCTTCAGTACATCAGCAACATAATCCAGCACCTCCACCTTTTCACCTGGCTTCTCTTCATCCATGGCTACAAGGAAAGTTTTATTACTTTTCTTTCACTTTTCAATCAAAATAGCAAAATGATAGGGGTATTGTACTTCTCTTTCTTGGCTTCTCCATAAGGATAAACAACCTTGACAAAACTCAAATTGGCCTCGTTCATAATCATCACTCCATCGAAGTAAGTAAAAGGAACAAAGAAGAATTTCCTAAGGAAATCGATCCCTAGAATTACTTAAAAATCACCCAATGGCATAGCCATTATGTTGTGTTTCCCCGTCCAATTTCCCGTCACCATCTGCACATCATAATCCATGCCTTCAATAGTTTGTGCCTTGGAACTCACAGTTTAGACATATGATGGACTTTTCTTCAACTTCAGTCCATACTTAATAGTAACCTTGCAATCCACAAATGTATGAGTGGCCCAATATCCACTATGGCCATCACACGATTGCCGTTAATATTTCTCTCTACGTGAATCAACACAACATGAGGGTTGAATGACTTTGAGGATTCACCCATAACATTCAACAAACTGATCCGATTGAGTGAAAAACCCAAAGGGTACGCTAACACAACAACAACTCCGCCATCCCTACTTTGATTCACATTCCCAGAAAGTATAACATTCACTCTTTTTTGATTAGGGAAACTGTTGGAGAAATGTGGTCCACCAAAAGTCCAATAACCTTTCATATTGCCATCCTTAGTCTTTGTGTTTCCAACATTCATTGATGCTTTCCATTTATCCCCCTTTACCTTTCGTCCCTCTTTCTTTCCTTCTCTTTTATTCTTAGCCTTTTTCTTAGACTTTGAAGAAGAGGGAATGTCCAAATCAGGACGAGTTGAGCAAAAATCTTCAATGAGTCAGTAGCAGCAATTGTACTAGGAAAGTCTTTGACATTTTACCTCCTTAACTCATTTTGGGCCCATGCCTAAATTCCAAAAATCAAGTTATGAAACTTGTCTTCATTAGACATGTTTTAGATGTCCAACATTAAAGAAGTAAATTCCTTGATATAGTCATGAGTAGTTCTATTTTTCCTCAACCTTTTGAACCGGTCTCTAGCAATCCATGAGGCATTGCTAGGAAGAAATTAGTCCCTTAGTTCTTTCTTCAACTTCTCCCAAGTATCAATTTTGTGTATGCCAGCACTTTCATCATCAGCATTCTGAGTCCGCCAGAATAATTTTGCATCACCGGTCAAGTACATTGTGGTAATGCTCAACTTGTCTCTTTGAGCAACTCGGGCAGTAGAGAAATACTGCTCTATGTCCCATAGGAAAGTTTCCAATTTGTTGGAATTTTTATCACCACCAAAAGGTTTGGGGTCAGGAATTTTCACTTTGGAACTACCTTCGTGAGAATGCCCAGAGCAGCCACTGCACGACACAAAACCAACTTTTCTGCCAGCAAATTTTCCACTACCTTACCCTAATCCTGTACCAGTGACATCAATGCCTCGCGTGTGTTCACAATTTTTTTAGATTGTTCATCATACTGGCTTGCGTTAGTGCTAGTTTTTCCTTCAAGGCATTGATCAGAGTTACCAGATCCACCAAGCCTTTGAATTGTTCATGTTTATCAGTAATGCTAACGAAGTTCCAAACTTGTGTAACATCTTCATTTAGTTGAGCGACAGTCACCATTTTCATAAAACAATGCTCTGATACTAGTTCAAACATGGGGCATTTTCTTTTTTGCAACATCACTGCTTAGAATTCGCACCATACTGCGCATATTTAGCCACACACACACTTCATAGTCTAAGTATAATAGACTAAGTTTGCAGAAACATAAAGCACTTAACAGATTTAAAGAAAACAAGTTCCCAGCGTTTTATTATTCTCTAAGAATAAAAAAGATAATGTCATACAAATTTTACAAAGGTATACAACACTCTCTGCCTTGTATAATTTCTAGAAACACTATAAATAGCCTGCACATGGGCAGTTACAACAATTACAACCAATGACACCTGCAAGCATGCCATTGGACAAGGCTGGATGCTTATCACATGACTCAATAACCTGATCAAAGCATTCCACTAACATTCTAAAAATGACACACATTTACAACATTCAAAATTCAAACTAAAAACTACCCCATTTGACTAGCATATAGGAAGCCTTGTCCCTTTAGCCAATTTTGACAATGTTAAACACTTAGCCAATTTCTAGCTTTTCAACACTAGATCATTTTGCCTTTGTGTTGTCATCCTTCTCAGCCATGTCTTACATTTCCAATATCATGCCTTGCCCGTGTCATGTCATTTCCTATGCCCGTACCATGCCACTGTCCATGTCATCCTACTATCTCCGCCATGCCACTACTTATTTCGTAACACTTTCTTGACCACGCCAATATCAACACATGTGCCATGACATCACTTCGGCCATGCCACTGACTTGGTCGATGTCATGCCAACCACATTGCCCGTGCCATGCCATTGCCTTGGCCACACCTTAGATGATCTCATGCCAATGCTAAACTGAGTTGGTCACTATTGTACGCATACCCGTATAGGTGCCATGGACCTATTGTTGTCGCTTGTTTCCAAGGCTATCTGGCCATCACCCCAAAAACCTTGGTCATCATCAACGGCATGAGATCTCTTAGCTAACACAATATCACGTTGCTTGCCTTAGCACATGTCAAGGCCAATGTGCAACTTGATATTACCTTGTCAACCATCAAGTCTTATACTGGAGTTCTAATAGTAGGCTACTATAGGTCCATTGATATTTGACTTTTGCTATGGCATTGCCCATGTCGGCGTTATATGCTGTTAATTTTGCCAGACATAAGAGCCTAAGTTATTTGACATGTCACTAGGATTGCACTCAATGGTTACAAAAATCACTAATTACGACATGCCTACACACACCGACATTAGCCTCAATGCATCGCTGGGCTCTTGGTATGCATTCTGCTCGTGGAAAACGTCTGATTGTGATGCCATTTTTTTCACGAATGGCCATTTAATATTATACTTAACTATTATTTGGAATGGAATGGACGCGACACTTGAAAAGCAAGTGGCGAACTCGGGTGACGCTATACCGTGGTGATGTTTTTGGCATTTGACGAAATATTTTAAGCCTTTTTCTTAGGATAATTATGTGTTTTCAAGTAACTATTATTGTATTTAGCAGTGTACTTTTGTGTTTTCAGAATAAGAACTGAGTATGAGGAATAACTTGGATAAATTGGGCCACATAAAGAAAAATTAATCAGCGACGGTTTAGGCGACAGACCGTTGACCTTGCAAAAAACCATCAACCTTAACCGTCACCCAAAAATAGAAGACAGTAACTACAGACATCCTGCGATGATCTAGGTGACGGACCATTGTCCATGCGATAAAACATCGGCCTAAACCGTCGCCAATAGACAGAATGCAAAATCACTGGAAGTTATGCGACATATCAGGCTATGGACCATCAGTCCTGTGATGAAATATTTCCCTAACCATCACCCAAAAGTAGAATATGGACTCACTGGAGCTCAAGCGACGATCTAGGTGATGGACTGTCGCCCCAGCGATGAACCATCCCTCAACCCATTGAGCCTAAAGCGACAACTCCAAGTTTAAATTTTAAAACCCAAGTTATGGAATCATATAAATACCAAGTACTAGGGTATATTCTGTAGTTTGGAATATTGGTTTTCACACTTTCTTTTCTATTGAGAGTTGTGTAACACTTTTTATTGAGATTGAAAGCTATAAATTAATAGTTGATTATTAGATTCTATAGTTTTCATTAAAGATTAAGAAGAACAATACTGTGACTTTTGTAAGTACTCTCTTGAATCTATTTATGAACTTCAATATATCTTTGATATCCTATATGGAGATGAGTAGCTAAACTCCCATAACTAAGGTTATGGGAGCCTTCATGTAGATAGTTGATTGGGATTGTGAATCAGCGTAGTTTCAAACATCTATCTAAATTGCATAAATCTCTGTTCATTAAAATGACATCTCTTGGTTGTAAACTTGAGATGTGAGCACATGAACACCACTTTTTTGACAAGAAATTGGATGTTGGGAAAAGATGTGATTCACATAAAATCCATAAGTCTACCCTTTAGGTTACTGGGTTGATTCCTTAATGGGGTTAACCCTAATTAGAGTGTTATTGAACAACACTGAACTCCTTTAAGTTCAAGAGAAATAAAGGGTGAAACACCCATGAGGTTGAGAAAAATGTGGGTAATTGTTAGAAGTCAATATTTCTTGCAATTGAATTTTTAATTTAGAATTTGAGCACAAATTCACAACCATAATTGTTTGAACATCTTGGTGAACATAACTCTAGTTAATTCATTCTCATTGAAATTATATTTACATTCACTCCCATTAACTGGACTTTTGTGTGATACAAGTATGAAAAAATATTGTTAACATTTTAAAAACCGCTTTACTCCAGAATCTTAGATCAACAGTCTAATAATAGTCACAATACTTAGTGAGCATGGTATTCCTTGTGGGATTTTACACCCAAACTAGTTGGGTTCTATATTTGACATCGACTACTTAAACTTTCATAAGAGAGTTATAATTTGGGCGTATCAAATTTTGGCACCGTTACTGTGGATGGTGTACGTGCATGTCTAGTTTGATGCTAAGTTTGTCTGCACTTTCTTTCTTTGTCTCGAAATTAACTGTAGGTTTGCATATTTCCTTTCTTAGGTTCTGTTCAATTGTTAATGTTATTGCATGAAATAAAAGTGCCATTTACGTTAGCATCGTGTTGTATATATGGATGACAAGTAATTGGGGCAAAGTTTTGTTCTAGATTTTTGTATAATTATTTCCTCTTACTATGTGGTAAAGTATTGTGCAACCATTTGTGACTCTGATACTGTCATTAGAAGTTAGTAGTGAAGTAAAGCATAGCTATGTGATCTTGATCCCAAGAATTAGTAGGATAGAAATTAACTCAGTGCCTGTGTGGGTGAGTATTTGTGTAGTTCTGGCATAAGTGCTACACCTAGAACTTTTCCTATTAATTAGATGTTGTTATCTGTTTTGACCCAATAAGCATAGGATAGTAGGCCTCCTTATTTTGTTAGTCCACTTAGCAAAAGTAATGACCCACCAAAAGCATTTTGTTTTCTTTGTCAACCCTGTTGAGCTGTGTTAGTGTTTATTCTATCCAAATAAGTTTGATTCACTCTCTATAAGGTGTTAACACTTATCTTTGGACCTAGTCTAATTTTTTGACACTATGCACTTTAACTTAGGCAAATTGCCTAAGTTGAGGGTGGCTACTATTGGATTATTGGTAGCTTAGGAGGTTGAGTTGAAATTCACCTGAGAGGTAGCATCCGACCCTGGTCTAGTTAGATGTCTAAATAGTTATTGTGCACCTCAAATATCTGCATCAGTATAAATTAAGGATGGATGATGTTGTTGTTTAACAACTAAAAAAATTGGGTTATGACATGGTTCCGGATGGATAGTAAGGATTGCAAATGGGGAAAGGAACATTAATTCTGGTGAGTAGCTACCAAAAAGAGGTAAAGAGAGTCAAGTTTTGTACTTTAAGTAACTTACCCAAATGAGTAACCTGCACCGAGCATAAAAAATCATTACAACCCTCAGCAAGTCCTATTTTATCTTGGCGAGTCAATCATAAGAGATCATTAGATTATAAGGGCAAGTTCATGGGTGTGCACAATGTTTGTTACTTCTTTTCTGAGAGTGACAGTCTTAGTTTCATCCATAATTTAATTATGTAATGTAAGGTTGACTTCTTTGACTGTGAGAGCATTTTGAGTTGTATCTGTTCTACTTATTTCTTCAGGCTGTGGTATCTGTGGCTATTAGTATGTTGATTATTAGTTAATGCCAATAGTAGATCCATGTGTGTTGAGATAACATAACAAAATGGGCAGTGGAATAATTGTATGATTGTGTTGGTTTTACTGTGAAATGCCCATCATGATATTGTTCATATATATATCTTGGTGTGGAGTTGCTTGAGGACAAGCAATTGCCTTAAGTTGAGGGTGTTGATGTTCCATCTTTTGACGGAACATTTTAGGCTTTTTTCTTAGGATAATTGTGTGTTTTCAAGTTAATATTGTTGTGTTTAATAGTGTACTTTAGTATTTTTAGGATAAGAACTAAGTATGAAGAATAACTTGGATAAACTGGGCCAAAAAACGAAAACTGATCAGCAACGACTTAGGCGACAGACCGTTGACCTTACAACGAACTGTCAGCCTGAACCATCACCCAAAAATAGAAGATACTAACTCTGGACATCCTGCAATGGTCTAGGTGATGGACCATCGGCCGTGCATTGGGCCTAAACCATCACCAACAGAAAGAATGCAGAATCACTGGAATTTATATGACGGATCAGGAGATGGACCGTTAGCCCTGCGACGAACCATCACCCTACCTGTCGCCTAAATGCAGAAGATGGACTCACTGGAGCTCCAACAATGGTATAGGCGATTGACTATTGCCCCAGTGATGAACCGTCGCTCGACCTGTCGAGCCTAAAATGGCAACTCTAAGTTTAAATTTTAAAACCCCATTTCTGGATCATATAAATAACAAGTACTAGGGTTTATTCTGCAGTTTGGGACATTTGTTTTCATACTTTCTCCTCTATTAAGAGTTGTGTAAAAGTTTTCATTGAGATTGAAAGCTACAAATTGAGAGCTGAATATTAGATTCTACAGTTTCCATTAAAGATTGAGAAGAACAATATTGTGACTTTTGTAAGTACTCTCTTGAATCTATTTATGAACATCA
This sequence comes from Capsicum chinense, assembly GCA_026120095.1. Taxonomy (NCBI): domain Eukaryota; kingdom Viridiplantae; phylum Streptophyta; class Magnoliopsida; order Solanales; family Solanaceae; genus Capsicum; species Capsicum chinense. The sequence goes on along the minus strand of JAPEIP010000006.1, from coordinate 96,707,093 downwards.
ATATATCTTTGATATCCTATATGGAGATGAGTAGATAAAATCCCATGACTGGGGTTATGAGAGCCTTGATGTAGAAAGTTGTTTGGAGTCGTGAATTAGTGTAGTTTCTAACGTCGATCTAAATTGCATAAATCTCTCTTCATTATAATGACATCTCTTAGTTGCAAACTTGAGAAGTGAGCCCATGAATACCACTTGTCTGACAAGAAAGTGGATGTTGGGAAAAGAAGTGATTCACACATGAAATCCATAAGTCTACCCTTTGGGTTAAAGGGTCGATTCCTTAATGGGATTAACTCTTATGAGAGTGTTATTGAACAACATGTAAATCCTTTAAGTTTGAGAGAAATAAAGGGTGAAACACCCATTAGGTTGAGAAACACATGGGTAATTCTTAGAAGTCAATATTTCTTGTAATTGAATCTTTAAGTTAGAATTCGAGCACAAATGCACAACCCTAATTGTTTGAACATCTTGGTGAACATAACTCTAGTTAATTCATTCTCATTGAAATTATATTTACATTCACTCCCATTAACTGGACTTCTGTGTGAAAAAGTATGAAAGAATATTATTAACATTTTAAAACCCCTTTACTCTGGAACCATAGATCAATAATTTAATAACAGTCACAATATTTAGTGAGCATGGTATTCCCTGTGGGATTCAACACACAACCCAGTTGGGTTCTATATTTGACATCAACCACTTATACTTTCTTAAGAGAGTTATAATTTGGGCATATCATGAGCATACTCGTGGGTGAGTTGAACTCACAACACTTGGTGTGGTTTTTCAAATAAGGATGCCCAAATCTCCTTCAGAGATAGACGAAAAAGTTATTGGATTGGAGGGAGAGGGACTAGCCAGAGTGACAAAGGGATGTATCTCATCCCTTCTATTGGCGATGCGCTCTTGGACTTAACTAGCTGGTCTGTGCCTCCAGCACTGTTACTTTAAAAAAATTAGAGTGCTCAAAGCAAACCTATGCTTCATATACATTAGCAAGGGATAACATTATAAGATTTTAGTCCCATTACATTGGCCTTTGAGATTGGTGTAATGGTTAAAAGGGATAGTTGGGGGCATTCGTATTTCATAGTCAAAGGTGGAATTCTGGGATTTATGAAAGACGAACAATTGCGGAAGAATTTGCCAAGGATGTTTTCATTAATCAAGAATGAAAATTGGGGGCTCGAAGATGATCAGATACCACTTGTAGATCCTTATTTTATGGTGTAGCTCAATAATGCAGCTGCGCTGTCCAACCTATTTAAAGTTTAAGAATAGGTCATTCGTTAATAAAATTAACCAAACAAATCACTCCACCCACTAAGAATGACCATGCACCACCACCCATAGAATCAATAAAGAACTCTCAGTCTATCAATCCTTACTATGTCTGGATCTAGTAAGTTTACTTGTATTGAGTCAAATTAAGCCACAGGCTCCACTACATGTGGTTCCCTTCTATCAATTCCTTTAAGTTTCATCCATGATACCATACTCTTTAAGTAAACATGAGATGGGTTTATAGCATCGTGAGATAGGTTAGTTTACCCTACTGATGAAAGTTTCAAAATAGTAATTCAACCTAGTACAAGAGAAACTGTTGATTCACAAAATTAATCATCACGCTTGTTTGAAAATCAAGTGGTGGGAAGCTACTGTGCTGGATTATGACTGAACGCCTCTAAGTCAGAATCTGGGCTAGAAGCAATGCATGCACTTGTCGTCCGCTTGCTGGCCCATAGTAAAGGCCTCGACCCCCAAGTACATGAGTTGTTGGCTAAGCCACTAGGGAAGAAGGGTCGTAGTGGCCTCCTTAATATATAATTTCTATCGAGCAGCGGGTAGAATACCTGGTAGATGACTTAGATAAGCGATGAGGTGTTGTAAGTGGTAGAATGGCCTTGCTGCCACAATCAACAAAAATTCATCCCTTTGTCGCTCTGGTTCGTCCCTCTCCATTTTATCTAATCATTTTTCTATCTATTTTCAAAGAAGGTTTATGCATCCATCCTTGAATCGGGTTAATATTCCTGAATTGGGACATGGCAGTCGATGGAAATATTAAAAGGTCTGCAGAAGTCAGTGAGAACCTCGGGAAGAGTTATCTTTTCTATTTAACAGCCTGGCCACCCTAGAATAGTCTCAACCAGATGTAAGGTCCAGTGGTTGGAAGAGAAACGCATGTTGCTTTCTATCCGATGCGTTGCCTGAAGCCATTGAAAATTTGGAGGACCGAATGCCGTCCTTACCCGATCATACTCATAACCTCATCAGGTCTCCAAGGTGAACAACCTCTAGTCGATGAAACTATATAGGCAAGGGAATTCGGAAAAACAGATTCATAACTTTGGGAAAAGGATTGGCTCTGACTGTTGGGCACATGAGTCACAGTCCTAAACCCATCGGCTGTCGATGGACTACTCAAACTGCTCCTACGGTAAGAGTGGGTCACTGCGTGCTAGCCAGGGTATGGTCTAGAGTAATTTCTTCCGAGGCCTTCCCTGTGCATCAAACATCTAACTCAGAACTGCCCAACCCTCAGAGCCAATCCTTTTCGCGAAGTTACTAATCTATTTTGCCAACTTCCCTTGCCTATATTTTTCCATCGACAAGAGGTTGTTCACCTTGGAGACCTGATGTTGTTATGAGTACGATCGGGCATGGAATAATTTTGGTCTTTCAGATTTTTAAAGGCCGCCGGGAGTGCACCGAACACTATGCTACGTGACATGCTTTTCCAGCCGCTGGACCCTTTCTCTGGCTAAGTTAATTCTAGGGTAGGAAGGCTGTTTCACAAAAAAGATAATACTTCTCGAGGCTCCTACCAATGCCTATAGACTTCCTAACATTACAGTCGACTACCATATCCCGATTAAAGAATTTTAACCAAATTTTCTATCGAAATACATGTGAAATGCACTATCTGTTGGGGTTTCCTCAACAAAAATACTCATACTCAAACCCTTCTCAGAAGATCAAGGTTAGTTTGTGCTGCAACCCTTAGGGGGATCCGCCAATCAACTTTCTTATGCCTTATAGGTTTACTCACTCGTTGACTCGCGACATATCAGACTCCTAGATTTGGGTTTTAAGATGGTTCAAATAGGGAGCCCACAGTCTAGCATCTATAATATGCAGATACCGAAGCATGCCAAAGGCGTGCGGTGTCTGCCTCAATTAAGAAGATGACGTTCTAGGAGTGTATCAAGAGATCGGTCTTTGGCTGACCCCTAATCCACGCTAGTCCATGCCTCGAGTCGATGGTGAAAGGAGAAGTCGTAACAAGGTTTCTGCAGGTGAACTTGTGAACGAATGATTGTTGAAACCTTCATAGCAGAATGGACCAAAAACTTGTTTAACAACTGGGGAGTCCGCAAAGGCGGGATGCTTTGGCCCTCTGCACGAGTGCCTTCCCCTCATCCCCGGCGCAGGCCAAGCATGTGCGTTAGGCGACTTATGATACCCAGCACAGAAAGTGCTAAGGAATACTAAAATTAATCACTTGCCTCTCACGCCCCATCCATGGTGTGCGTTAGGGGGACCTGTGCTTCTTTTGAAAATAACAATAACTCTCAGCAATAGATATATCATCTCTCTCATTAATAAAGAATGTAGAAAAATGTGATACTTGGTGTGAACTATAGAATCACGTGAACCATTGAGTATTTTAATTCAAGTTGCGGCTAAAGCCATTAGGTCGAGGGCATGCCTCCCTGTGCGTGATGTATTATGTCATCGCCCTCGCATCGTTCCTTAATTATAGGGTGCACTGTAATCGCAGGCGGATACTGGCCTCTCTGTACCCTTAGCTTGTGGCTAACCTAATATGAGTCCACTTCGATGGACGTCTTGGCAAGTAGTGATTGTAAATCAACTCTCTTTGTTATAGCGGCTACATCTTGTTGTACGTCTAGACTCTAAGACCCTTCCACGCTTAGAAACTCCGACCGCAACCCCAAGTCAGGTGGGATTACACACTGAGTTTAACTATATTAATAAGCAAAGGAGAAGAAACATACAACGGTTCCCTTAGTAACGGTGAGCGAACTGGGAACAACCCAACCTTAGAGTCGGGCAGATTTTTTATCCAAATTATAGTTTGGAGAAGCTTCCTAGGTGGTAAAATAGGTCCAAGTCCCCTAGAGGGGGCGCCAGAGATGGTTAGAGCCTTGTTGTTCGTGGACATTGTTGTACCATGAGGCACTATCTATTAGTTGGGGTATTTGGGAATGCATCTCAAATACGACGGTGAATTCCATCCAAGGTTAAATACGGGTGAGAGACCGATAGCGAACAAGTACTGCAAGGGAAATATGAAATGGACTTTGAAAAGAGAGTCAAAGAGTACTTGAAATTATTGGGAGGAAAGTGAATGAGGGCTGGTGATGCGCACCGGTCGGTCATAGAATAGTAATGAGTTAGTTCGCTGGTCGACTCAAGGCGTGGACCAACGTGGATTGGGAGGGCAGTTAAATCCCAAGCTCTCGATATGCTCATGGAATTTTTGTCTCCTAGATTGTGGTAGGAAGCACGTGCCTCTAACGTGCTTCAGAATTTGCATGCTCCAAACACTGGCTTGTGGGCTCCTCATTCCACCCATCTTAAAATATGGACCAAGGAGTCTGATATATATGCGAGTCAATATGTTTGTAAACATATAAGGCATAAGGAATATAGTTGGTAGGATCCCCCTAAGTGGTGCACCACAGACCGACCTTGATCTTTTGAGAAGGCTTTGAGTGTGACCATACCTGTCGGGACCCGAAAGAAGGTAAACTATGCCTGAGTGAGGTGAAGCTAGAGAAAACTTTGGTAAAGGCCTACAACGATAATGATGGGAAAATCATTCATCTGATTTGGGTATAGGGGTTAAAGATTAATCGAACTATCTAGTAGCAAGTTTGACCTATTCTCAAACTTTATATAGGAAGAACGGTGATGTTGTGTGTTTTTATCCATTCTAGTGTTACTATTCTATTCTATTTAGACTTGTTTTGAGGATGATTATTATTATATATGTGTTGATAATGATATAAATGAGCATTTATGTATCCAAGTATGTTTTTACAATGTTTAATGGTGCTTTCACATGAGTTTTGGTCCAATGTGATCATTTAGAGTTCAAAAGAGATAACTAGTGTAACTAGTTTGAGCTAGGTGTTCGTCTAGTCTATTGTGTTGGGTTTTAATGTGTTTTAATGAGTTTTTGAGGTTTTTATTGTGTATTTACATGTGAAACAACTTGTTGACAATCTTCTAGGGTCAATTTGATCAAACCAAAAGTCAAAACAATAAGCTTAAGATCAAAGTGAATGAAGCCTATGCTTAACTAGTGTTTCTAGTTCACCGTTGAGGATATTGTGTTGTTTTGATCGCCAAATTTTTGTGTTTAATGTTATAGTATTCTTGATTAATAGATTATGATTATATATGAAGGATGTAAAATTTTCAAATCAAGTGGAAAAACTCAAAAAGTCTTGGAATAGTCACGAAAGCACAAAATAGAGCTTGACGCAAATTTGGACACCTGAAATGTATTGGGAGAGTGAGAGTGCGTGCATATGTATATTGGTGCATTATGCACACCATTGGATTCAGAAGTGTCCTGAAATGGTAACCCACAACTCAGCGATGATCAGTCAATTGTCTTTTGGCCAAAAATATATGCTCACCGCAATTAGACCGCTCAGCGGTGAGCATCAAAATGGGAAAAAAATGCCCAGTGATGGCATTTCGCATGATACCGCATAGCGGTGGCAGTAAAAATGAAAAAAAAAAGTTCCTTGCTGAACAAGAACAATGTGGAAACCCAATATCATTCAATTTATGACTTATCTACTATAAATATAACATGTTAAATTCTATTTTGAACATCTTAGAACACCCTAGATCACTTGGAACAAGATTGGAGTCTACCACAACTTCTTTTTAGGTTTTTATTTATTTAATTTAGATTTATTTATTATTTTTATCATTCATACAAATATTTGGAAGTTGAATATGACTATGAGATGCTAAAAGCCCTCATTCCGGGTTTAAGGCTGAGAGCATGAGTACTACTATTCTGAATTAAGTTCATTTGATTTGCTTATCATTATTAGTTGTTTGTTTATTCTTGTTATAACTATTTCAAGGATTCTCAAACCTTATAATACATCAATTGTTTACCTGTTGGTCTTGGGAGAGGGAATAAAAAGATAGAACATGGGAATAAACATAGTATGGTTTGTACATCTGTATTAATTAAGGAATTCAAATTAGTATCTAGGACAGGGATGTACTTAGATTCCTTACTTGATTCAAACGTAGGATGATAGCTTTTAACAAATTAAGTTGACCATTATATCCCTGCTCAATGATTTAGTTCTAAGGTTTAACTTAAGTGAAGGATTAGAGGTTTGGAAATCATAATCATCCAAATAACCCAACGAATCAACAATCAAGATAAGAAAGTTAACGAATGAAATTCAATACATAGTATGATTGTTTTAAGTTCTTTAACCTTGGGTTTAATCCAATTGATTATTTCAAAATCTTTACTTTACACATTGTTTACTTTTCTCGAGTTATAAATTACAAAATCTCTTTTTGGTTATGCTTCCATCAAATAACTATAAATTGTGAACTGAAATAGAATTGTTGTTGAATCAAGTCTCCTTGGGATCGATTCTTGGTTTCTTAAAGGAAACTTTAACACTTGATAGACCACGTACACTTGCATGTGTGATTGGGAACTATAATGTTTTTGGCGCCATTGTGGATGAGTTAAAATTTTGCAACTGCTTATTTTTCTTTCACTTTTAGATTTATTTGGTGTTTTTACGCTTGGTCTTGGTTTTGTTTTTGCAGGAAACAGGTTTTAAGGTTAGAAAGATGGCAAGGGATAGGGATTTGGTTGAACCAAGCCCCAAACCTGAACAATACTTCCATCAATGAAGGAGAGACATAATTCATCTCGTTTAATTTCCAAAAATAGAAGAAGACCAATTAGTTTCAACTCAAATGGTTGCTAAACAACAAGCACGCTGGATAGTTAGGGAAGTGGCTATCCTACTTCCGATGAACTTGACTTCCCTAATTTAAAGACCGACTATTGGGGGTAACTTTGAGTAAAAGCATAATATGGTGCATCTTCTTATCAGTAGTGGGCAGTTTGCAGGGTTTTCACACGAGGATCCATAAGTCCACTTGCAAACATATATTGAGCTTACTGGCACATTTATTCAAACTAGGGTAAATACAGATTTTGTGAGGCTGCCACTTTTTCCCCATTCACTATTGGGGGAAGCTAAAAGGTGGTTGAATATAGAGATGGACAATTAAATCACATCATGGGATGACTTAGCCAGAAAGTTCCCCATCAGATTCTTTCTATCAGGAAAGACTGCGAGAATTTGTAGTAAGATAGTAAGCTACAAATAGAAGCCTGATGAAAACCTCTATCATGCTTGGGAATACTTCCAGACTATTCTTCGAGATTGTTCACACCCCCAACAGTCAAATAATGTACTTTCTTACACTTTTGTAGAAGCACTTGAACACAATACAAAGATTTTCCTAGATTCAGCCACAGGTGGTCAAGCACTGGAATTGACTTATGATAAATTGTACACATTGTTAAACTGTATATCATAAGGAAATCCTGAGTGTTATTCAGATGCTAGAAGTGCGATGAAAAGAATTGCAGATATATTGGAGGTGGAAAAATTCAAATCAGTATCAGCTCAAGTTTTTGTATTACAAAATTTGATAAACACTCAGTTCAGTAGCCTGAAAGTTTAAACCAACTAACCTGTGACCACTGCAAAAGCAATCCAATAAGTTGTAAGTTATGTGTGCAACGCTCAAAGGCCAAATTATGGTAATGCAAACAACATGAAGTGGCAGTCTCAATCGTGAAACACATAACAACAACAAATTCAGCAACCAAAAGCACAAGGAAATCAGTCAACTAGAAACATAGAAGAGATATTAAAGCAGATTTTAGCTAATCAAGCATAGTTGACTGCGGACATGAAAAATTTATAATCCACCCAGAGAAGCTTAGAGTTGAAGATGGGCTAGTTATAATAGGCGTTAAATACTAGGCTGGAAGGTTGTTTGCCAACAGATACAAAAAATCCAAAACATGTTATGGCAATAACCTTGAGAAGTGGTAAAGAGCTTAAAGTAAAACCTTAGAAAGTGACTAAGGGGTAGATGCTGAGGGGGTGAATCCATAAGTTTTTGAGAAAGTTGCTGAAGAATAACGAAAGTTTGAGTACTTAAAAGCTAAAGTTGCTGAACCAGAAGTAAAGAAGACACTGCAACTATCCTTCCTTCAGAGGTAAATTAAAGTAAAGGAGGATGTAATGTTTAAGAAGTTCTTTGACACGTTCAGAGAGATTTTCATTAACTTACCTTCATTAGATATTTTTTGTAGGGTATGCCCAAGTATGCAAAGTACTTGAGGGATGTGGTTACTAATAAGGTAAAACTTTAGGATGGAGGGTAATAACACTCACTTAAGAGTGTAGAGCTGTAATGACACAGAAAATCCCTAAAAAATTGAGAGATCCGGGGAAGTATACTCTACCTATCCAAATTGGGAGTAAAGTGGTCCATGCACTGAGTGACCTAGGGGCAAGCATAAATCTAATGCCCCTATCTCTATTTGACATATTAGGCTTGGGAAAGCCTAGATCGACCACTTTGGTTTTGTAGCTAGGAGACGGATCCAGGGCATATTTGGAAGAAATCATTGAGGATGTCCTCATAAACGTTGGGAAATTTGTTATTCCTACTGACTATATTATTCTTGATTTTACGGCAGATGAATAGGTACCAATCATCTTGCGACGTGCATTTTTAGAAACTGGAAAAGGGTTGATTGATGTTAGAGAAGGCATAATTAAAATAATGGTTAAGGATGAAGAGGTGGTATTGATTTTTAAAAAGAACCCACAATAACATCCCCCTATAAAGATTTGTGTATTATCAATGTGATTGAAGGGAAAAGTGTAAGGTGTTTAGTCTACCAAAGACGTCTTTGGACTACCTAATTGAGCAGCCTAAGCTTCTACCGCCTAAGCCTGATTTGATACTAATTTATGAGCCTGAAAAGGCTAAAGTTGAAAAAAAAATTTCTCTTAAAAATTCACACCAAAGAGTGGTGAAAAGAATAAGAAGACGGAGAACAAGCGAGATAAAACAAGGAAAGAGAATGACGAGGTCGTTAGTTAGGTCGTTTCGCAACACTAAATTGGGCGTTTATTGGGAGGCAACTCAAGTTAAGTAGGTATGATTTCTTTTCAGTTATTAATTTTTATTTCACATAGTTTTTGTTTTTGATTTTGTCACAAGTTTATGGGAAGTCTAAGTACCAAAAAACGGAGTTAAGAAGCAAGGCTTAAACTGAGTATGGGGTCGCATGGATCATATTAATGCAAAAGATGCTACTAACTAGGCCTAGAGGCCCCATGAAGAATTTCTATCTCTTGTTTTTAAATTTACTTTGGGGACTAAGTAGATTTTTAAGTGTTAGGTGGGGGAATTCCTAAATTTTAGCTCAATTTAAAATTTTTTGGTGTAAGATATTCTTGTTGGTGCTATTTTTAATTACATGGTGCTAGTGTTTTGGTTTGTGAAAGTATGTAGAATAAGTGAATTTCTACTTTAAAGACTCTTAGGCTCATTTTTGTTACACTTGTACTTGTTGGCTTAAATTTGAATTCATGCTATTCTTTGGTTGAGAGTTTATGATGATCCTATTGAGTTGAGCATGTACCATGTGTGTGTGAGGTATTTGTATATTCCATGATGTATGTGGTGTCTAAAACATATCCGGTGTGTGTGTAAAGTAAAATAAAGAGAGTGGGTTTGGGAGATGACTTAGGCATTTCTTTGATATCCTTGTTTTATACCTTCTATTTGTCCTATACTTTGTGCATTATCCTAGTTAACCTTTATTAAGCCTTTAGCCTTTTATTTAGTAGCTGCTTAAGTAGCCTAATCCCTTCTTTGATAGTCCATAATTTGATCCAAAATCTCCTAAGTGCTTTGATGAAAAATTGATTTTGTAAAGAGTTTGAGAAATTAAAGAAGAAAAAGGCAAAATTGATGCCACAAAATAATAGTTATTGGTGTTTATACTTGACGTGTGGTGTTTGGGAGTGATAAAAATCGTGTTATAAATATTTCCATGATTGTATAAAATGAGAAAAATTGAATTTTGAAGGAATAAACAATACACCCACCATGTGTTTGCGAAAATGCTCAAAAGTTATGGGGTAAAACAAAAGAATGGGGTCGACAAAAATGGTGTAATTTGGTTGTTGAAGATTGATTTTAATTGATAATGTAGTGTATTAAAGTTCTTAGAGATGTGAGTCACTATTCCCAAATAGTTCCTACCCGTCCCTTTGCCTACATTACAACCTGAAAAAGTCTTAATTGATCCTAAGTTCATCATTGTGATATTAGTGGAGCACTATACTAAGGGAAAACCTATGGTTTATTATGTGTACTTTGTGAATTTCTTATGAGAGTGCCCATTGTTATAAATTGCATTATTTGAAGTGATTATGGAAACTCTATTTTTGTGAGGGAACATGATTGATGAATATGGGAGATTCATGTCATGGCTTTAATTGAGAAATATGCATGATTCTACCATTTGTGGAGTCTATTCTTGAGGTTATGATGTTTTGAAGTAGGATTCTTGAGGTATCAATTGTGTTTAACATGCTTAGATTAGAAACTTACATTCTGTGTAGTCATTATAGTACTGGTTTAAGTGTCTTTCATGTATTATAAGTGCGGAGTCTTTTTATACCATGGTTTTTATTGTAAAGATTTGTTTGAGGACAAAGAAGGCGTTAAGTATGGGATGGTGATGTTGGGTGTATTTATCCATTCTAGAGTTACTATTCTAGCCAATTTAGTCTTGTTTTGAGGATAATTCTTAAGCTATACGTCTTGATAATATTATAAATGAGAATTTATGTGTCCAATTATGTGTTTACAATGTTTAATGGTTCTTTCACACGAGTTTGGGTCCAATGTGATCATGTATAGTTCAACCGAGAAAACATGTGTAACTAGCTTGAGCTAGGTGTTTGTCTTGTCTATTGTGTTGGGTTTTAATATTTTTAATGAGTTATTAAGGTTGTTATAGTGTATTTATATGTGAAACAACTTGTTTACAATGTTCAATGGTCAATTGGATCAAAACAAGAATCGAAACAATAAGCTTAAGATCATAGTGAATGAAGCCCATGCATAGATCGTGTTTCTAGTTCATCATTAAGGATGTCGTGTTATTTTGATCTATATTTGTTTTTTTAATGTTATAAGATTCTTTTTGAATGGATTATTATGATATATTAAGGATATAAAAGGTTCAAATCAAGTCTAAACAACTAAAAAAGGATTGGAATGGATAACGGAAGAACAAAACACAACTTGATGCTAATTTGGACACTTGAAATATATTGGGCGAGTAAAGGTGCGTGGATAATAATATTGGCACGTGATGCACACCATTGGATTCAGAATGGTCCCTAAATGGTAACCCACCTCTCAGCGGTGATTAGTCAATTGGAATTTGTCCGAAAACAAAATCTCACCGTGATTAGACCGCTCAGCGGTGAGCACAAAAATCAGAAAAAAAGGCCCAATGATGGTATTTTGCACTATACCGCTCAGCGGTGGCTATAAAAATAGTGAAAAAGTTCCTTGATGAACAAGAACAACGTAGAAACTCAATCCCATTGTGTTTATTAATAATCTACTATAAATATAACATGTTAAATTCTGTTTTGAACATCTTAGAACATTTTAGATCACTTGGAACAAGATTGGAGACTACCACAACTTCATTTTTGGTTTTTATTTCTTTAATTTAGTTTTATTTATGGTTTTATTCATTCATACAAATATTTTGACGTTAATTATGACTATGAGTGGCTAAAAACCCTCTTTTTCCAGGGTTAAAGCCGAGAACATGAGTACTATTATTTTGAATTAAGTTTTTTTGATTTTCTTATCATGATTGGTTGTTTGTTTATTCTTCTTATAACTATTTTAAGGATTCACAACCCTTATAATACATCAATTGTCTACCTTTTAATCTTGGGAGAGGGAATAGAGAGATAGAACATGGGAATAAATAAAGTATGGTTTTTATTTCTTTATGAAATATGGAATTCAAATTAGTATCTAGGACATGAATGCACTAAGATACCTTACTTGATTGAAATGTAGGATGATAGCTTTAAAGAACTTAAATTTAACATTACATCCCCTCTTAATGATGTAATTGTAAGGTTTAACTTAGTTGAAGTATTAGAGGTTGGAAAATCATAATCATGCAAATAACCCTACGAATCAACAACCAACATAAGCAAGTTAACGAATGAAATGCAATACAAAGTATGATTGTTTAATGTGCTTTAACCCTGGGTTTTATCCTATTGATTGTTTCAAGATATTTACTTTACACATTGTTTACTTTTCTCGAGTTTTAAATTGCAAACTCTATTTTTGGTTATGCTTGCATCAACTAAATCAAAATTGTGAACTAAAATAGAATTGTTGTCGAATCAAGTCTCTTTGGGATAGATACTTGGCTTCTTGAAGGACACTTTACTACTTGATAGACCATGTACACTTGCGTGTGCGCTTGGACACTGTCAAATTTTTGACGTCATTGATGGGGACTTAAAATTTGGCAACTGTTTATTTTAGTTTTAATTTTAGATTTATTTGATGTTTTTACGCTTGGTCTTGGTTTTGTTTTTATAGGAAATAGGTTTTATAGTTAGAAAGATAGCAAGGGATAGGAATTTGGTTGAACCAAGTCTTGAACTCAAACAAACACTTCCATCAATGAAGGAGAGACGCAATCCATCTCCCCCAATTTCCGCAAATAGAAGAAGACCAAGTAGTTCCTTCTCTAATGGTTGTTGAACAACAAGCACACAGGACATTAGGGAAGTGGCAGTCCCACTTTCGACAAACTTTATTTCCCTAACTCAAGGATGCTGGTAGGATTTTAAGTTAAAGCATAATATGGTACAACTTTTATCAGAAGTGGTAAGTTTGCACAGCTTTCGTACGAGGATACACAAGTCTAGTTGCAGAATTTCATTGAGCTTGCTAACATATTTATTCCGAATGGCGTGAATACAAATTAGGTGATGCTGACACTTTTTCCCTATTCACTATTGGGGGAAGCTAAAGATTGTTGAATGTTGAGCTAGACAATTCAATCACATCATAGGATGACTTAGCCAAAATGTTCCTTGTTAGATTATTTCCATCAAGTAAGACTGTAAGACTTCATAATGAGATAGTGAGCTTCAAATAGAAGACTTATATAAACCTCTATCATGCTTGGGGATATTTAAGGCCCTTCTTTGGGATTTTCCGCACCACCAATAGTCTAATAAGGTACTTGCGCACACTTTTGTAGAAGCACATGATCACAATACAAAGATTTTACTAGATTTAGCTGTAGGTGGTTAAGCGCTAGAATTCACTTATGATGATCTGTACATATTATTAAACTGCATAGCCCAAGGAAATCCCAAGTGGCATTCAGATGCAAGAAGTTCCACAAAAAGAATTGTATGTGTATTGGAGGTGGACCAATTCACAACATTATCAACTAAGGTTTCTATACTACAAAATTTGATAAACACTCAGTTCAGCAGCCTGAAAGGTGGAACCACATAACCTGCAGCCACCATAAGTACAATCCAACAAGTTGCATATTGGTGTGAATTTGTGGGAATAACGACCATACAACTGTCATGTGTGCTTCAAACCTGAAATAAGTAATATATGTGGGAAATTTTCAAAGGCCAAATTATGGTAATGCCTACAACATGAAGTGGCGGTCTCAATCATAGAACACACACAAACAATAAATTCAGCAACCACAGGCATAAGGGAATCAGTCAACTAGCAACATAGAAGAGATGTTGAAGGAACTTTTAGCTAATCAGGCATAGCTAACTACAGACATGAAAAATTTGCAAATGACCCAGAGAAGCTTAGAGTTGCATATGGGGAAGTTATATCCAGCATTAATACTAGGCCATAAGGTGGTTTTCTAGCAAATATAGAAAATTCAAAGTAGGTTATGGAAACCACCTTGAGGAGTGGTAAAGAGCTCAAAGGAAAACTCCGAAGGTAACTAACAAGGTAGATATTGCGAGGGTAACTCCACAGGTTTTTTAGAAAGTTATTGAAGAATTAGGGAAATCTGAGTACTTGAAAATTAAAGTTTATAAACCTGAAGTAAAAAAGACACTACCACTACCCTCCCCTCAGAGGAAAATTAAAGAGAAGAAGGATGCAATGTTCAAGAAGTTCTCTGACATATTTAGAGAACGGCACATTAACTTACCTTTGTTAGATGTTCTGTAGGGTAAGCCCAAGTATGCAATGTACTTGAGAGATGTGGCTGCTAATAAGATAAAAATGCAAGATGTGTGGGAAATAACACTCACTGAAGAGTGTAGCACTATAATGACACAGAAAATCTCTAAGAAATTGAGATATCTAGGAAAGTTTGCTCTGCCTATCCAAATTGGAAGTAAAGTGGTCCATGCACTAAGTGACTTAGGGAAAAGCATAAATCTAATGACCCTATCTCTGTTTGACACATTGGGCTTGGGAAATCCTAGATCGACCACTATGGTTTTGCATCTCTCAGACGGACCTATGGAATATTTGGAAGGAATCATTGTGGATGCTGTCATAAAGGTTGGTAAATTTGTTATTCCTACTAACTTTAAAGTTCTTGATTTTGAGGTAGGAAAACAATTACAATCATCTTGGGGCATCCATTCTTAGCAACTGGAGGAACGTTAATTGATTTTAGAAAAGACACTCTTAAAATAAAGGTAGATGATAAAGAGGTGGTATTTGATGTATACAAAGCACCCACAATAACATCCCACTATAAAGATTTATGTATGATCAATGTGATTATTGGGGACAAGTGTGGGGTGGTTAGTCCACCAAAGACCTTTTTGGACTACCTGATTGAGCAGCCTAAGCTTCAATCGCCTAAGCCTCATTTGATGCTAATTGATAAGCCCAAAAAGGCTGAAGTTGAAAAATTTGCTGCTCCAGAAAATTTACACCCAAGAGGGGTGAAAATAATAAGAAGATGGAAACAAAACATGACAAAAAGAAGGAAAAAGAATGACTAGGTCTTTAGTTGGGTCGTGCCACAACACTAAATTAGGCACTGCTTGGGAGGCAATCCAAGTTAAGTAGGTATGATTTCTTTTTCATTTTTCATTTTTATTTCATGTAGTTTTTGTTTTTGATTGAATCACAGGTTTATGGAATGTTTGACTATTGGAAAATTGAGCTAAGAAGCATGGCAAAAACTAAGTGTGGGGTCCCATGAATCTCATTAATGCAAAAGATGGTACTAGCTAGGCCTAGAGGCCTCCGGGAGTATTTCTATCTCTTACTTTTAAATTCACTTTGGGGACAAAGTAGATTTTTAAGTATGGGGTAGGGAAATACCTAATTTTTTGCTCAATTTAAAAATTTTTGGTGTAAGATATTCTTGTTAGTTGTATGTTTTATAACATGATGCAATTTTTTTGGTTGGTGAAAGCATGCGGAACAAGTGAATTGCTACTTTTAATACTCTTAGGCTCATATTTTTTACTCTTGTACTTGTTGGCATAGAGTTGAATTAATGCTATTGTTTTGTTGGGAGTTTATGATGATCCTATTGAGTCGAGCATGTGCCATGTGCATGTGAGGTATTTGTATATTCCGTATTGCATGCGATGTCTTGAACTTGCCCGGTGTGAGTGTAAAGTGAAATAAAGAGTGTGGGTTTAGGAGATGATTTAGGCATTTCTTTCATAGCCTTATTTTATACCTTCTATTTGTCCTACACTTTGTGCATTATCTTAGTTAACCCCCACTAAGCCTTTTACCTTTTCTTTTGTAGCTGAATAAGTAGCCTAATCTCTTCTTTGATAGACCAAAATTTGATCCAAAAAGCTCCTAAGTGCTTTGATGAAAAATAATTTAGTAAGGAGTTTGAGAAAATAAAGAAGAAAAAGGCAAAATTGATGCCCCAAGGAAATAGTTATTGGTATTTATATTTGATGTGAGATGGTTGTGAGTGATATAAATGGTGTTATAAATATTTTCATGATTGTAGAAAATTACAAAATTCAATTTTGAAGAAATAAACAATACGCCCTCCATGTGTTTGTGAAAATGCTTAAAAGAGATGGAAAATAAAAAGAATGGGGTAGACAAAAATGGTATAATTTGGTTGTTGAAGATTGTTTTTAAATGTATAATGTAGTGTATTAGAGCGCTTAGAGATGTTAGTTACTATTCCCTAATAGGTCCTACCCGTCCCTTAGCCTACATTACTATCCAAAAAGTCCTAATTGATCCTATGTTCATTATTCTTATATTAGTGGAGCACTACACTAAGGGAAAGCCTATGGTTCATTATGTGTAACTTGTGAGTTTCTTGTGAGAGTGAGCGGAATTTGATTCTTGTACCCATTGTTATAAATTGTATTATTGTGAGTGATTATGGGTAACTCTATTTTTGTAAGGGCACATGTTTGATTAATATGGGGGATTCATGTGACATATTTAATTTAGCTATATGCATGAGTCTTCCACTTGCGGAGTTCATTCTTGAGGTTAGCATGTTTTGAAGTACGATTCTTGAGCTATCAATTATGTATAAAAAGCTTAGTTTAGAAACTTCAATTCCATGTAGTCATTGTATTACTAGCTTGAGTGTCTTGTATATAGTAGAAGTGTGGAGTCTATTTAGCCCATGGTGTTTATATTGAAGAGTTGGTCGAGGATGAAAAAGCCTTTAAATGTGGGGTGGTGATGTTTGGTGTATTTATCCATTCTAGCGTTACTATTATAGCATATTTAGCCTTGTTTTTAGGATAATTCTTATTCTATATCTGTTCATAATTATATAAATAAGCATTTATGTGTCCAAGTATGTGTTTAGAATGTTTAATGGTTTTTTTCACATGAGTTTGGGTCCAATGTGATAATTTATAGTTCAACCCAGAAAACTAGTGCAACTAGCTTGAGCTAGGTGTTTGTCTAATCTATCGCGTTGGATTTTAATGTGTTTTAATAAGTTATTAAGGTTTTTATTGTATATTTATATGTGAAACAACTTGTTGATAATGTTCAAGGGTCAATTGGATCAAAACAAAAGTCAAAACAATAAGCTTAAGAGCAAAGTGAATGAAGCCTATGCTAAGCTCGTGTTTCTAGTTCATCATTGAGGATATTGTGTTGTTTTGAGCTCTAAATTGTTTTGTTTAATGTTGTAGGATTCTTGGTGAATGGATTATTATGATATATTAAGGATATACAAACTTCAAATGGAGTGGAAAAAACTCAAAAATGCTAGGAATGGATCACGGAAGCACAACACATAGTTTGACGCAAATTTGTACACCTGAAATGTATTGGGTGAGTGATGGAATATGGAAAAGAATCTTGGTGTATTCTAAACACCGTTGGATTCAGAAGGGTCCCTAAATGGTAATCCACCAATCAACGGTGATCAGTCAATTGGCATGTGTCCAAAAATAGAAACTCACCCCAATTAGACCGCTCAGCGGTAAGTACCAAGATAAAAAAAATGCCCAGTGATGGTATTTGGCAGAATACCACTCAGCGATGTCCATCAAAATGGGAAAAAAATTGCCTTCTAAACAAAAACAACGTGGAGACCCAATCCCATTTGGTTTATGAGTTATCTACTATTAATATAACATTCTAAATTCTGTTTTGAACATCTTTGAACACCCTAATTGCTTGGAACAAGATTAGAGGCTACCACAACTTCTTTTTTGTTTTTTATTTCTTTAACTTTGATTTATTTTTAGTTTTAATCATTCATACAAATATTAGGGTGTTGATTATCACTATGAGTGGCTAAAACCCTCTTTCCGGTGTTAAAAACGAGAACATGAGTACTATTGTTTTGAATTAAGTTTGTTTGATTTGCTTATAATTATTGGATGTTTTTTTATTGTTGTTATAACTGTTTAAAGGATTCATGAACCTTATAATACATAAATTGTCTACCTTTGTTCTTGGGAGAGGGAATAGGGAGATAGAACATATTTATAAATAAAGTTTGGTTTGTATTTCTATATGAAATATGGAATTAAAATTAGTATCTAGGACATGGATGTACTTAGATTCCTTATTTGATTCAAACGTAGGATGATATCTTTAAAGAACTTAAGTTGACCATTACATCCCCCCTCAATGATGTATTTGTAAGTTTTAACTTCGATGAAGAATTAGATGTTGGGAAACTATAATCATGCAAGTAACCCTACGAATCAACAACAAAGATAAATAAGTTAATGAATGAAATTCAATACATCGTGTTATTGTTGAAGAAAAGTCCATCTTTTGTCTAAACGGTAAGTTCCAAGGCACAATCCATTAAAGGCATGGCTTATGATGTGTAAATGGTGATTGGAAGTTGGACGGTGAAGCATAACTTGATGGCTATGCCATTGGATGATTTTGAAGTCATTCCAGGGATAGATTTCCTTAGAAAGTTTTGCTTTGTTCTATTTGCCACTTAGATGGAGTGATGATCATGGATGAATTCAATCCATGTTTCATCAAGGCTGCTCATCCTTATGGGGAAACGAAAAAAGTGAAGAACAAGGGCCCTATTATTTTTTCTATTTCAATTGAGAAAGGATTGAAGAAAGTTGATAAAACTTTCCTTGCTGCCATGATTGAAGTGAAACCAAATGTGAAGGCGGAGGTGCAAGATTGCGTTGCGGAAGTACTGAGGCAAATGCTGATATGATGCCTCCTGAATTGCCTAAAGATTCCTCACCAAGGAGGGACATTAATCACCAGATAGAGTTGTTTCCAGGTTTATTGCCCCTATACAAGCTCCTTATAGAATGGCTCCCAAAGAGTTGGCTGAATTGCAGAAATTATTGAATGAATTGCTAGAAGAGGACTTGATTTAGCCTTTCAAGGATCCTTATAGTGCTCCTATTTTGTTCTGAAAAAAGCAGGATGGTTTAATGAGGATGTGCGTAGACTATTGGGCATTGAATAAAGTGATTGTAAAGAATAGGTATCCTGTCCCATTGGTGCAGGATCTCATGGATAGGCTAAGCAAGGCATGTTGGTTCACGAAGCTTGATCTATGATTAGGTTATTGGCAGGTTCAAATAGTAGAAAGAGACAAACCAAAAACCACACATGTGATGAGGTATGGTTCATATGAGTTTCTTTTTATGCCGTTTGGGATAAAAAAATGCCCCAAAAACTTTCTGCAACTTGATGAATGATGTGTTGTTTGATTACTAGGACGATTTCGTTGTGGTACATCTAGATGACATAGTCATTTATAGTTTCTCCCTTGATGAACATTTGGAACATTTAAAGTTAGTATTATCCCATTTGAGGGAGTACAAACTTTATGTCAAGATGAAAAAATATGAGTTTGCTACAAAGGAAGTAAAGTTCCTTGGGTATTTGGCCAGTCAAAACCAAGTGAGGATGGATCCGAAGAAGGTGCAAGCAATTATTGAATAGAAGGCGCCTAGTGGGTCAAAGAATTGAGATCATTCTTGGGACTGACTAACTAATATCGCAAGTTTAATGCAGGTTTATCTAAGAAAGCTGCAGCTTTGAAGGATTTGCTAAAGAAAGATGTCAAGTGGTTATGGTATGATAAGTGCGATGCAACATTTCAGACATTAAAGGAAGCTATCGCTTTAGAACCTATTTCAAAGCTGCCAGACATTGTATGAAATTTTGAAGTACACACTGATGTGTCAGACAAGGCTGTTGGAGGCGTGATGATGCAAGAAGGCCTTCCTATGGCCTTTGAAAGTCAATAATTGAGTGATGCTGAGAAAAGATATTTGACCCATGAAAAAAGACGGTAGCAGTAGTGCATTGTTTATAGACATGGAGGGTGTACTTGCTGGGTACTCGATTTGTGGTACGGAGAGACAATATTGTGAACATGTTCTTTAAGATACAGAAAAACCTAAGTCCAAAGTAGGCCCGATGGCCGAAATTCCTTACTGAGTATGGCTTTATATGGGAACACAAACCAGGGAAGCACAACTAGGTTGCTGATAGACTAAGTTGGAAAGAGGTATTTGCTGCAGTATACTCTATTTCTAAACTTGAGACTAATTTTATGAACATACTTAAATTTTGTGCTGCAAATGACAAACTCTATGTCAAGTGGATGGGTCAAGTGAAAGATGGGACCATTCGAAGGTATTGGATAGAGGACGATCTCCTTTACTTTAAGGGGGGAGAATCGTGGTACCTCAAGGTAGTGGACTGCTTAAAGACATAATGAAAGAGGTGCATGACACTTCTTGGGATGGTCATCCAAGTGTTGAGCAGATGTTAGCCCTACTATCCTATGCATATTTCTGGCCAAAGATAGAAGACGACATTGAAGCATATGTAAAGACTTGTCAAGCATGTTAAAGAGATAAAACTGAATGTATGAAAGAGGAGAGACTGTTGCTGCCTCTTCATATTCCTGAAAGGCTATGGTTATCTATCTCTATGGACTTTACTTTTGGGTTTTCTAAAGTGGATGGCAATGAGTCCATAATGGTGATGGTGGACAAGTTCTCGAAGTATGCTATTTTTATTACTTCTCCAATTACTTGCTCATCAGAAGTTACTAATGGATTATTCTATAAGATTGTGGTAAAGCATTTTGGTTCGCCAAGTGATATCATGAGTGATAGATATGTGTGGTTCACTGGTCGGTTCTGGCATACATTGTTTAGCATGATGGGGAATAATCTGAAGTTTTTCATGGCAAATTATTCTCAAACTAATGGCCAAACTGATAGGATAAATCACTTGCTGTAAGAATACTTGAGGCACTATATGATAGCAAGTCAACAAAATTGGGTAGACTTGTTTGATACAACACAGTTTTGCTATAATCTGCACAAGTCGTCAGCAATGAAAAAGTGCCCATTTGAACTTGTTATAGGCATGCAGCCTATGACACCATTAGAGGTGGGGACGTTAATGGGTGAAGGCATTTTCCCTACCAAAAGACAAGCATGATAGACTTGTTGAGGCATAATACAGCTTGAGAAAGGCCCATAAATGCATGAAGAAGTATGCTGATTAGCATAGAAATGTAGTGGAGTTCAGTGTGGGAGACAAAGTGCTTCTGATTCTTACCCCACAAATTTAGAAACCGATTGTGAGCAAGAAGAGGCATAGGGTAGTGATCCCAAGGTACGATGGCCCATTTGAAGTTATTGAGAAGATTGAGGAAGTTTTTAATAAGTTGTCCTTGCCTGAAGGGTGAAAATTCACCATACCTTTTATGTCAGCTTTTTGGAAAGGTATAATAAAGATGCTGAAGACTCGGGCAGGAACAACTCCAAGAGGGCTCCTTCTTTGATTGTCAAATATTATAAATCCAAGATGGAGAAGATAATTGATCGTCGGATCATGGGGAATAGCAAAAAGAATACCAAGACAGAATTCCTCATTCAATGGAAAAGCTTAAGCAAAGAAATACTATTTGGGAGAAGGCTCCAAACTTGTGGCAGTTTGATAAGCAAATTGAGGACTACCTCAAAACAACCTTATGAGTGCATCGAGTTCATCTAGTAGGGGTGATTTGTTAGACCCCTAGTGTAAGACATGATGGATGACAAGCCATGTCAAGGTGCATATTGGCCTTGACATATAATAAGGCAAGCAACGTATTGCAGTGGTGGCTATGAGATAGCAGGCAACTTTTGATGACCAAGGTGGCTGGAGTGATAGCAAGGCAACCTTGGACTTATGGGGTGACGACAGGAATATGGAACCTATACGGGCATGCATGCAGGTAGAGACATAGGCATGGAATGGCACTATCATGATATTAGCACTGGCATGGAACAGTCGATGGGATGGCACAAGCGTTGGCATTAGCATGGTCAAGATAGTGTCACAACATAGGAAGTGCGTGGCCAAGGCAGTGACATGGCTGAGACAGCAGCATACTACAAGCAGTGTCATCGTACAGGTGTAGGAAACGACATGACAAGGGCACGGCATGATGCTGGCAAAGCAAGGCATGGATGATAAGCATGATAAGACAAAGATAAAATTGTCAAGTGTTGGAAAGCTGGAAATTGGCTAAGTGTTGAACATTGGCAAAATTGGCTAAAGGGAAAAAGATTCCCATGTGCTTGTCACATGGGGAAGTTGCTAAGTTTGAATTTTTAATGTTGTAAACATATGTAATTTTCATAATTTATTTGAATGCTTAGATTAGGTTGTTGAGTCATTTTATGAGCATACAGCTATGTCCAATGATATGTGGCCAGGTGTCATTAGCTTTAACTGTTGTACCTGCACATGTGCAGTCTATTTATAATGTTGATGGAAATTGTACAAGGCAGTGAGATTTATTGTAATGCCTTAGTACAATTCTTGTGACATTATCCTTTATAATTCTAAAAGAATAATATAGGTCGGGAACTTGTTTCCTATAAATTGTTAAGTTCTTTATGTTTCTACAAACTTAGTTTATTATTCTTAGATTGTGCAGTGTATGTATGGCTGAAGTTGTGTAATGTGGTACAACTTCCAAGCATTGGTATTCCGAAAAAGAAAATGCCTCTGTTTCACCTACCGTGGTGGTGGCATTGTCGAGTTGGGTGTCCATGGATCGACACCTACTCCCTCAACGCATCATGTATAAATTCCTCAAATCTTCATGGGCACCAAAGGCTACAACCGATGTCAAATACCAATGGACCTATAGTTGTCTACTATTAGACCCCCAGTCTAAGACATAATTTTTGGAAAGCTATGTTAAGGTGCATATTGGCCTTGACATGTGCTAAGGCATATAATATGATTTTATGTTGGCTATGAGATGCTAGGCAGCTGAAGATGACCAAGGTGATGGGGTATGGCCAGGCAACGTTGGATACAAGAGGCAGCGACAGGCGTATCACACCCATGTTAGAATGCATACAATAGTGACCGACTCAGCAATGCACTGGTATGACATCGGCCAAGGCAGTGGCGTGCCCCTGGCAATGGCATGGCATAGGCAAAGGAATTGGCATAGTCAAAGACAGTTTTAGGGCATAGGCAGTGGTGTTTCCTAAGCAATGACATGGCTGAGATAGCAGAATGGCATGGGCAGCAGCATGGCGCAGGTGCAGACGCAGGCGCAGGCAATGGCATAACACAGGTAAGGCATGATGCTGACAAGAGAAGGAATGGATAGGAAGCATAACAAGACAAAGAAAAAATGTTCTAAGTGTTTGTAAATTGAAATTCGACTAATTGTTGGACATAGAAAAATTAGCTATGGAGGGAGGCAAGGTTGCCCATGTGCTAGTCACATGGGGCAGTTGTTAGATTGAATTTTGAATGTTGTAAAAATGTGGGATTTTTTGAATGTTAGTGGAATTCTTAGATCAGAATGTTGAGTCATGCGATAAGCATGCATCCATGTCCAATGGCATGTTGTCAGGGGTCGTTGGTTGTAACTATTGGTACGCCCATGAGCACGCTATTTATTATGTTGCCAGAAATTGTACAAGGTAGAGAGTTTTGTATGCCTTTGTCTAATTTATGTGACATTATCCTTTTTTATTCTGAGAGAATAATAAAAAGGATGGGAACTTGTTTCCTATAAATCTTGTGAGTGCTTTACATTTCTTTAAAATTAATCTATTATACTTAGACTATAAAGTATATATGGCTAAAGTTGCGCAGTGTGGTGCGACAGCAAAGCAGTGGTGTTGCGAAAAAGAAAACACCTCTATCTCACCTACCATGGTTCTGTCTTGGTCGAGTTTGGTGTCTGTACACCGGCATATACGCCCCAAGGCACCATGCGCCAATGCTTCAAACCACAATGGGCACCAACGGCTATAAGGGACCATAGGATCATGGGCACCGATATACAATGACACCGTGCACCAAGGTAACAAGGGAACTTATACAAGCATGAGGAGCACCAAGAGCACAAGATATTGTCCAATGTTTAAGCTTCGAAATTGGCAAGCAATTGAAGTCCTTATTGGAGCATTTTGAAGCCTTATTCAAGAGAAGAAAAGAAAGAGGACTTATAAACTCAATAGGATCCTCAAGTGAAGGGCATTGGAGATATTTGGTACTCCAAAGTAACACTCAAGAGGCGACCCATTTCATCCCCCATTAAGGGTGTTTTTGTCTTTTACTTTGTAATAGTATAAATACATATTTTATCTTCCATTATCATTAGCTTTGATGAATATTGAAAGAATACTCTGTAGTTGATATCTTTAGTCTTTTAATTTAGGTTTAGAATCTAAAACTTAAGGGTTTTTATTCATTTGGAAGGTTTTTCACTTGTATTGAAATCTTGGCAAGAAAGGTGTAATTGAGTGGGTGTGAATCCCCTTTGGTTCACCTAATAGTGAGGTTTCATCTTACATTTGTGATGTGTGATTGAAGGTTTGATATGCCTTCTAGTGCTATTCATTAGTGGAAGTGAGGGTCTCTCTGCTATCCTTATTTTATGCATCTCTTCTTCATCTCTTTTCTTCTAGTTGTGTTGTTTTTCCTTTTGTGTGCTTGCTAATTTTTTCCTTCTAGTGTTTAATTTCATGTGTTGATAGTCCATTAGGCTATGATTTTGTAAAAAACCCTTGGTTAGGGTTGTTCCAACATCCCTAAATCTTGGTTTTAGTGTGCTTATTAAGAAAATCTCACAAAAAATAGCCAAAAAACTTGAAAAAACTAAAAAAAAAAATGGTGTCTAGTCTTGTGTTGTTGTAGATCCGATCTTAGAATCTTAGATCTGCATGTTTTTACCTTATCTGTGAAATTTCTTGTACTAGATCCTTGCTCTCTAGTGACTAGGGAGTCTAGATCTACTTTTAGAGTGAAGTTTGGTTGAGTTTGAGCTAAGATCAACCATGGCTTTCGTGTTTTGAAGCTTTTTGAGCTACATCCAAAATTGGCCTTGTGATTTGGACGTGTTTTGTTGTAGGTTTTTAGTTGGTTGAATTTTTTTTGGCCTATGGACCCTAAATCTAAAACAAAAATTAACATTAGGGTTCATTTGCTTGTTGGTCAAACTTGGTCAACACTTGAATATTTATCTTGTTCATCCATCATCTTCATATCTTAGTGAATAAGAATATTCAAAGTGTTTGTTTGATTCAAAAGGAGTGAGGAAAGAGAGTGTGCTTGTTGTTTGTACAAGAATATTCCCTAGTATATTCCTAAGTTATCCAAAAGAAAGGGGGGACCAAAGAACAAATCAAGTACACTTGCAAGTACAAGGGGGGACAATTTCATTCAATTTCAGTTAGAGGCTGAAAAGGGATCGAAATGGACTTCTTACCCCCTCAAATCCAAAAATCTTCTACCCTAAAGGTTGATACTTAGCCGAAACAAGATTTGGGAAATTAAAAATTTTAAAAAAAAGTGAAAACCAACCACGTTGTGCCACATCATCACTAGTGATCATCCAAATTAATCTCTAAATTTAGATTTCTTTGTTTCACATTTTTTATTCTAGTTTCTTTTAAGCTAATTCAAACACTAATTAGCAAGCAAGTAAGTTCCTACTAGATTGATAATTAGTCTAGAGTTTGTTTAATTTGTGTCTTCAATTTTTGTATGCTTTTCTCGTTTTTAATTCCTAGTATCTTGTTGGTTCAAGTCCGAAAGCTATTTTTCTTTTAGTTGTCTCAAAAATACTCTATTTTTGATCAAAGCTTATTCACCACTCAATTCACTTACCAAGTATTGCCAAGTATTCAACACTTGTGTGACCAAGTGTGAGGTGCGATTCGACTTTGAGAGTGTGAGGTTATTTGAACTAACTTGTTTGTTTTTTTGTAGGTGTTTTCTATTAGGTACCTTGACAATGGAAGGAAAAACATCATCTACCCCGGATAGTTATAGTATTTATACTACCTCACATCCTTTTGAAAATTCCATCGAAACCTTGAAGGTCTACGCGAATTGATTATTCAAGCATAACATCAAAGCCGAATCACCACTAACCAAGATACTAGCATTTTGCCAAGTATCAATTCTCCTTGTATGCAGGTTCATGAAACTATACTTCCACTGGATGATTCAAGGAGAGTTCCTCTAGAACACATGGTTGATGATCAAATGGAGCTCTTGGCTAAGAATTCCAACTTTGGGAAAATTACAAAAAGGTGATGCAAGGAAGAATTCTTGGCAAAATACCTTGTAATGAGAGCTTGCCAAAGGAACAAATGGGCTTCCATGATGCAAAACTTAGTGAAGAATACACTTCCCACAATTTACAAGGTAACAAAGCTATCTTTTACACCCCTAGAAACTTGAATTGTTGTGATGTGGCTAGTAGTGGCCGAAGTGGTGTAGTTCCGGATTTGCGTAGTGAAGAAAAGTATGAATATTCATTTTACTATACTCTTTCTTTTTAAGGTTGCATAAGGACCAAACTCTTGATGTGAGTGTACAAGCACTAGTTGATCCTTTAGATGACAAAATCAATTTTTTTCGTAAAAATGATTTGTGTCCATCTAGTAATAGCACTTGTAACCTGAATAAGGTTCCATTACCAAGAGATAATAGTGTTAACACACTAGTTGTACCTTGTGAAACTAAGGTGAGTCTACGTTGGTAGGTGAGTTGCCAACAACTACTGAGGATATGAATGATGATCAACTTACTAACGAAAAAAGTCCACTACTTGAGCATATGTGTGGTGTGTTTGATAAGTGTCAAGTTATTAATGATGTTGATAGAGTTGATCATGTTATTGGAGATAATTCTTCGAGAATTTTATATGATCAAAGCCATATTGATAGCTTTGATCAAAGAAACCAAGAAAAGGCATAATCGGGTGAAAATGACCTTGAATTTCTTGAATATTTAGGAAACCCAAATTATGATTGGTCTTGTGAAAATGTTTCTGTGTGTGATTCCTTTACTGCTCTTGGTGATTTATATCTATGTGGGGATCACTCTCTTAAATTATAAAGTGGTGCATGCTTAGAAATTCCATCTACTTCTTCTTTGTGTGTTTCCTATGATTGCATCCTAGTGGTGATGAACTTAGAACTAGTGAGTACTTTCATAAGGGCACCATAGTTGAAGTTGATTTGTGTGACACCTTTGTCCACTCTCTATTTGTGCTTGATGATGTGTATGCTATTATAGAGAGTATGCCTTTTAGATTGGGTGAAGCCTATGGGGAAAAAGTGTTGTCTAGATCCATGTTTAAGGCTACTCTTTCCATTTGACCCTAGTGCAAAATGTGGATATGATGATGTTTGCACAACCACCTTGTTGCTTGGTCTACATGACAAGAAAAATATTATTTTTAAAAACCCAAATGTAAAAGTGTCATTGTTATCTTGGGATAATGCTTATAAATTTGCATCCTTAATTGACACACTTGTGCTTGAATTTAGTGAATCCCAACTTGTGGATGTCAAGTTGATGTTTTACTTGAGGGGAAGAAGTCATATGTGCTTAATTAATTTAATTCCATCCTTGTGTGCCGTTTGTGCTATATCTTTTGGAACCAAAAATTTTTAAGTTGTGTTCCGTAGTTGGGGAATTTTAAAGCCTTGTTCAAGAGAAGAAAATGAGGAGGACTTATACACTCAATAGGCGCCTCAAGTGAAGGGCATTGAAAACATTTTGCACTCCAAAGTAACACTCAATAGGTGGCCCAATTCCTCCCTCATTAAGGGTGCTTTTGACATTTACTGTGTAATAGTATAAATAGACATTTTATCTTCCATTCTCATTAGCTTTGATTATTATTGAAAGGAAACTCTTTAGTTGAAATCTTTAGTCTTCTAATTTAGGTGTAGAATCCGAAACTTGAGGGTTTTTATGCATTTGGAAGGTTTTTCACTTGTATTGAACTCTTGGCAAGAAAGGTATAATTGAGGTAGTGTGAATTCCCTTTGGTTCAACTAAGAGTGATGTTTCATCTTACATTGGTGATGTGTGTTTGAAGGTTTGATACACCTTCTAGTGCTATTCATTAGTGGAAGTGAGGTTCTCTCGACTATCCTTATTTTATGCATCTCTTCTTCATCTCTTTTCTTCTACTTGTGTTGTTTTTCTTTGTATGTGCTTGCTGATTTTTGCCTTCTAGTGTTTAATTTTAGGAGTTGATAGTCCATTAGGCTATTAGGTACCATGCACCAAGGCACCATTGCATCTTGTACCATGAACCAAGTCACCATGTCACCGTGATCTATGGCACCAAGGCACTATGGCCCCGTGCACCATGGAACCAAGGCACCAAGGTACTATGTCACCATGGCACCGTGCACCATGGTACTATGCACCATGGAATCAAGGCGCCATGAAACCATGACACCCTTGCATCCTAAACTAGGTACTGTGTGCTTGGCACCCACGTACCCATCCACCCACGACGAGCGCACCAAGGCAGCATCACACCATGGGCACGGTGCACCACGGCACCATGGCACCGTACCAAAATCAAAAGAGCATAAAACTAGGTTATTATCAAAATATTTTCCTAACATTCATCCATCTTATTGACCGTTGCATACTCCTTTCATTACATAAACACTCTAAGTATTTTTTAAGCGATATTTCAATTTTACCTCATATGTTGGAACTGTTTTCAAATGTCCCCACGTTATTTTTATATTTTTTAAATTCTTTATTTAATATCCTTAAATATAAAATTTTTATATCATTACATTATATGTCCATGTATGCACTCAATTGTTGGTTTAAGGTTATTTAATGTGTTGGGAATATTTTTCTAATGTTTTTATATTTTTAAGTATTTTTTCAATTTATTATTTAGTTTTTGAATTTTCAGAAATAAATTTTGAAAAAAAACATTTTCTTAATGAAGAATATCATTTACAAATTACGTGACTCTTTTGTGATTGCATTGGCTTGGACTTACATCAAAACGTGTTGTTCTGGTCCGTACATGTCTAGTATGATTCTCTGGCAAAATCATGCCTACTATGGTTAGTTGGGTTTTTTAAGCATATATAAGGGGGTTAGAGGCGTTGAAGATACTTCAAGGCGACTGTCTATAGTTGGTACAGGCATTCATTGGTCATATCGGCGTGCAGTGTGGGCACGTGGATGCATGCATGGCAAGTCCGTACGAGCCGTCGGTGCCCGAGATCACATAAGGCTTTAGCACGTCAGTCATTTTTCCTAAAGTGGTATCAAGTTAATACTCACTCCAAGATCACATAAGGCTTTATCAAAATCAAGCGACCCAACAGTACAAGGGATGATAAACTCTCCTGGGTCTACTTTCTTTTATACCAAGGATCTTTATATAATTGCACCACAAAGGTAAATATTGTCCACAAGTTCGTAACTAAACATCCTCTTCTTTGTCATGAGATCCTTCATAAACATGGCATATCGAGGCATCTGCTCTAGTGCCTCCACCAAAGGCATATTCATGGTCAACTGCTTCAGTATTCCCATAAATTTGCTAAACTTTATGTCATCATCTTTCTTCTTCAAGCGATAAGGGAAAGGCGGCGGTGGTTTTGGGTGAGTAATAACCACTGGCTCCTTCTTCTTTTCCTTTTTTTTTCTACCTTATCAAGCATTTGATGCTTTGATGTACCTGTATTACCATCTAGATTCTCAGACTCCACTGGATGGTTTTCATCATCTTCTACATCTTCTTCAATCACATCCTTAATCATAGTTTTGCCCACAGAAGGACTAGGTAATACTTTACCACTTCGAGTGGTAACGGCCAGGCAAGATCCATCATTCTGAGGATTTTGTACTATATCACTCGGCAACATACCACTATTCCTCTAATTAAATATTGTCGAGAGTTGAGTCATCTATTGCTCCAACTATTTGATAGAAGTTGAATGCGAATCTACTAGCTGAGTCATAGAAGATAGGTCACTCTTCATTTTGGTCACCCCAGCATTGGTCATCTCAACCCCTTTTACCAGCTTCTCCATCATGTCCTCCATGAACATTTTTCCTTAACTGGTAGAAGCATTATCATGCCTTCTAGGGGGTACATACAGTCTACTCCTATCATTCTTATTTTTCCAACTCCCTTAATCCTTAACTTTGTAACCAGATTTGTTATAAAATTAATGAATTTTGTTCCCTTAGATATTGCCTTGAAAACCCCCATGATAATTTAGATAGTTAACCTCCTCTTCAGAATTAGACTCAGCTCTCCTTTGTGACCCAACAACTTTCATCTTCTCAGTCTTCCCAAATTACAAATGTTTAGTAAGCAGATCCATCTGGGTTTTCATATGTGTCATATCTTAGTCACGTTCTTCCTCTCTCTTGTGTTGTTCCACAGTCATTTCTCTAGAAATTATAGAGCTTTCTACCTCAGAATCTCTAGTATACATAGCTCTACTTTGTTTGGTCATCCTATCAAGAATTTCAAAAACTTTTAGAAAGATAAGATCCATAACTGCCCCTAATGCAGCATTATCAACAACTGGTTTTGTAATAGAATTCAAGGCTCTATACAGAGTCTCCATCAAATGGACGTTAGTCATTTTATAATTGGGATACTGCATCAACTTCTTCTTGAACCTTACCTAAGTCCCGAGAAGAGCCTTAGTCGGGAGCTGCCTACAATTACTGATCTCGTCTCTCAACTATAACACATGGTTGGTGGAAAAAAACTTTCTAGGAAAGCTCCTTTCAACTACCTCCAATTTGTTATAGAATCAGGAGTCAACCTATTAATCCATAGCGTTTCCTCCCCAAACAGAGATAATGTAAATAAGAACAGGCGGATGGCATTCTTCCCTACTCCTGCGTTATAAAAAAACTTGAAAATAGGGACTAAATTCACTAAATGCATATTCGGATTATCACCCGGAAGTCCACTAAATAGCCCCTTCAGATGAAGTAGTTGAATCATGGTACTCAAGATATTAAACTTTGCTCTAGGAGCCAAAGGTGGAGGAATAGTAGCTCTGGTTAAACCTACACCATCTATTTCGTCCTCATTCTTCACAAGATCAAATTGTATAGGCTGCCGATCTTGTATTACTTAAAAAGGATGATTTTTGTTCACAGGTGCAACCACATTCTATGCACCCCTTTGGTTAGCAGGATCTAACAAATCATCATCTCCTAAGTCCTCATCATCTAAATGAGTATGATGCGCTATTTGACCATTACTTTGTTGGTTCAGCTGAGCTCTACCCAGAGAAGCTAGTCTATCTTTTTCTTGTTGACCTGCCATTCTGCCAATTAACTGCGGTTCCGGATGTATAGGTAACAATAGTTCACCCGACCTCCTTGTGTTTGGCATACACAATAGTTACCCTACAAAGAACATAAACAACAAATAAAGGGAAAATTTAGGAAACCTGACCAATGGTCAATTAACAAACATAAAATTAATTGACAATCGTATTCCACGGCAATGGTGCCAAAATTTGATACACCCAAATTATGACTCACATTAGAAAGTATAAGTGTTTGTTGTTAAATATAGAACCCAACAAGGTTGGTGTCAAATCCCACCGGGAATACTATGCAAACTATGTGTTATGGTTGTTAATAGATTGTTGATCGAAGGTTCCTAATAAAAAGGAGGGGTTTGAATTGGTGGCAGTATTTAAATGATTATAGAAAGTATCATTCTAGCTAGAAAGTTTTATTGCAAGTACTAATTCATTGAGTGTAAACAAACAAGAGTTATGTTCTCCTAGATGTTGAAATAGATAGAGTTATAAATTACCTTAAATTCCTAATTTTTAACCTCAATTGTAAGACTTAGTGAACTCTAAAGTTTACCCATTTGTTTCTCAACCTAAATGGATAGTTTACCCTTTAATTCTTTCAAACCTAAGGAATGTATTGATTTATTCAACTAGTCCCTTATGGGAGTGAATCCTTATTAAGGCATCAACCCATAACCCAAAGGCTAAGGCCTTTAGATTTCATGTAAACTCCATTTTTCTCCCAACATATACTTTTCTTCTCAGATAAGTAATGTTCTTAGGCTCACCCTTCAAGTTTTCAACAAAGAAAGGTCATTAATGCAAAGAATGGTTTATACAATCTCAATCACATATGAAAATTAAGCATTTTCACAACCATAATCAGTTATTCACATCAACGCTTCCATAACCATAGTTATGGGAGCTTAGCCACAGATCTCAAAAGAAGAAGAAGAAAAAATCATTGTGTTCTTCATAAATGGATTCAGAGGATTGCTTACAAAATTACCGTAATTGTTCTTGAATCATCAATGAGAATATGAATAAAGATAACTATATCCACAATTATAGCTTGAATCATAGAGAATAATACGTACAATAACGTTTCTAGGTGGAAAATATGATAAGAGATACTTAAATAAAACCTAAACTAGGTATTTATATGTTCCCAGGTACTGAGGAATTGAAATTTGAATTCATTAAGTCCGCTTTAATGTTGACGGTCGCATTGACGGCCCATCGTTAGCCTGACGATCCATTACGTAGACCATTACTGATGGTCCTAAAGTGTCTCATTCTAGTTAAGGGCTGACATTTATGTTGGCAGACCGTTGTTGAACTGGCGGTCCGTCGCTGGATCCTCTGAAAAGCTATTCTCTATTTCAGCTTAGCGGCCAAGTTGGTGGTACGTCATAGATTCGAAGGTCCATCACTTGGACCATCGAAGGAGTCACTCACTTGTTCCTTTGTGTTTAACTATGATGGTCGATCGCATGACTGATGGTCCGCTAGTTCAACCATCAATGCCCTTTTTCTACTACTTTTCTAAGTTTCTTCTTCAGCTAACCCCTTGACCTGAAAACACTAAAATCCAGTATTATATACAACATCAGTTGCTTGAAAATGTATAATTATACCATGAAAAAGATGTAAAATATTCCATCAAAAGCCGTAACATCAACATCCTAAACTTAAGACAATTGCTTGTCCTCAAGTAACTCAGCACTAAATTGCATCCATGAATAATACAATTACACGCAATCAACTGCTGAACTAGATTTCACGTAACCATTCACTTTTCATCTCACTCATAAGGACTCAACACATCAGGATCTATAACCGGCATTGTTTATAATTTACAACACACACATAAATATGGATATAATATCCCACAGAGATCAGCAAAACTAGGTGTAACTCAAGTTTCCCTCACAGTCAATGAAGTCCACCACTCATTATATCTTGTGGACGAAAATCAAGACTTTTATAGTCATCAAAGAAGATACAAACATAGCATACATACCCATAGGCTTTCCCTTATCATCTAATGCTCCCTTATAGTTGATTTAAAAAAATCAAACAGGTCTTTTTCAGGCTTGTAATAAGGTTCCATGGCTAGGTGAGGACAATTTTTGGGGAATATTACTCAACGTACACACTTAACTCGCTTTGTCGTTAAATTTTACTCACCAAGGCTACTACTTTTTCAGCTCACTTACAATCTCTATTATTCATTCACACTTTGCCATAACCCTTCCCCCTCTATTTTTAAGCATTAGCCACCCTCAACTTATGCTGATGCAGTCAGTTGAGGTACACAATATCTTAAATAGATTAGGGCCGAATGCTTTATTTTATCTCTAAACCACTTTTTCGTTAAATTGCTAATGTCCTGACAGTAGCCTCCCTCAACTTAGGTGTTTTGCCTCAGTTAAGGTGCACAATGTCCAATATTGGAACAGGGCCAAAGTTAGGTGTTAACAACCTAAATAGAGTTAATTAGAGTTATTGGAAAATGAAGGAAAAACTAACATAAGCTCAAAAAGGGTTCAAAAATGGAAAAATCTTTTTGATGGGTCAGTTATTTCGGCTAAGTGGACTGAAAGTCCAAGGAGGCCGACTATCATATCTTATTGAATCAACCACAAAACAACAAAATAAACTGGGCAAGTTCTAAGTCTATAACTTTACAAGAACAAAAACAAATGCTCGCACACATATGTAAATGAATTACACTTATTTTAATACCTCTTAGGATTTACATCACATAGTCATACACACTTTACATCCTAATTTAAATTATAGAATCACCAATGGTTGTTCAACATATGCTAAACGATAAGAGAAAATAGTCATACAAACATGTTCATAGTCTTATGCCACAGTCATTCATTATCCGTATATACCAAAAGGTGCTAAAATAAAAGACACTTCATAAATAGTCATCAACAAATGGATATTTACATCACCCCCTAAGAAAATAAAATGCAATCCTAGACATGTCGGTTCTACTAGATAACACACGGGAGGAAAATAACACAAGCAACAAAAACCTCCCGTGGTATAAGTACACCTACCCCCATATAAAAATAAATATGTTGTCCTCAATGCATAAAATTAAAGTACAGAGAAGTGGAATACTTGTAAAGCCTCTTATTCAGATGAGGCATCAGTTATATGTGGTAAAGCTTTTTTGGCCTCACCTGCAGCAATGTTGACCCCTATGGTGGTAGGGGTACTCACAATATCTTCCTATAAAATTGGAGGTATGTCCACATAAGCGAGGTCTAGAGTGTGCCACCTAGATGGGATAGAACTAGTGGAAACACCTACAGCTTCATTTGTAGCCTTTTTTTCTCCTTGCTTTATCTCTCCTCGACCCCTTTGCAGCATTTTTTCATATCGTTGGCTTCTTTTTCTTCCGATGTCATCGCTTCTCGCCTCCTTTTACTAGCTTTTCTTTCTGCACTTTCATCTAGCTACTTGCGTTTGTCCATGGGACGCATCCACATCAAGTCAAGAATGCCCTTATCTTCATCACTGATAACTAATGTAGGATGAAATATTGGCTACTGTGGTTTTTTGCCATTTTAGCTTTGCTATGCCCGCCTGTGCTTGTTTGAATTCTTCCATGAACTTAGTAAAATCTTGTCTATCATGATCTGAATGTTTTGAAAGGGACGGATTGCCTCAGGTACAATACGATCAACAAAAGGCTTGAATTGTGAAGCCCATGTGTCTATCTGCTTCTAGAATTATTTTTGTAGTTTAATAGACTTGGCGAAATTTTCCTGTGTTACCTTGTACTCCGAATACTTGGGTGGGACAGATGCTTTGTCTGAAGTCCCACAAATTTATGGCATCGATGCGGAACCTGCAGAAGTACTCAGCGTCATATAAATTGGAGGCACATAAGTAGTGATATTAAATGACACACTTGCGGGAATCTCAGATGAATTGGGGATGATGCTGATTGTGTTTGGTAAGCCAGAGATTTATTGAATCGCATCTCAAACTTTGAGTCATCTTTTTATTTCTCAATGTCCTGCCTATGAGTATTCCAAACTTCATTGTCAACTCCTCAAATCAAAGGCACATTGGCCTTCCTGCATAATTTCGTGATCAAACACGGGAATAGTAGTGCGCTTGCCATTTTGTATGCACTCACAAATATTTTATCAACCATAATTTGGACAGAATCGATCCTTATCCCTGCAATCAGACAAGCCATCAGCACAGCCCTATCATTATCCAAATTAATATCACCCCCTATTGGCATCAACCACAATCGAACAATAGCCCACCAGAACTTAACTCGAAAGCTATGAGAGGATTTAGCAATATACTCTCGTAGGTTAAGTGCCCAAGAGTGGTTGTTATCATCTGTAAGTAGCCCAGGTAACCAAGGCCTTTGATTCGATGTTATTGTCAAAGGGTGCGCAAGCTCGGCAACCGCAGTCGGTGCTTCATAATCGGGCCCAAACAACATTCTGTTGATTGTTTGAG
The DNA here is from genome assembly GCA_026120095.1 of Capsicum chinense. NCBI lineage: Eukaryota > Viridiplantae > Streptophyta > Magnoliopsida > Solanales > Solanaceae > Capsicum > Capsicum chinense. The sequence continues at coordinate 96,671,307 of JAPEIP010000006.1, read as the reverse complement.
CCAATATATTAATGTTTACCCCTCTGACCAAAACTAACTCCCCATTGGGCAAATCTAAAATCTGTGAGCACTTGGGATAATCTTTCTCTGTCGTGCCAAATAATTGGCAAAAAAATCCATTACAAGATTCATTTGGTATGAACCGAGAAGCTTGTTCATCTAGGCTAACTCATACATATTGAACTTTTACTCAAGTTCTAGATACTCATGCAATTTAAATGTCACTATCTGATACTCTTCGGCTATTGGGCTCTTGATTAGCCTGGTTGCAGTTGGTTCCAAGCCGTCAAGGTATTTATCTCTTGCTCCCTCAACTTGCCACCTTAAAGCTTCCTTAGTTTGAGGGTCTTTTCACTTAATTACATTTGCATCCTTAATTTTCGATGCCGCAACTTGGTTGGGATTTAGTGCCTCGACCCCTTACTCCTTGCGGCTCGAACTTGTTCTATTGGAGATGTTGTTACTCTCCTTGTTAGACTGAGAGAGTGGTTGATTCATTCTCTTCTTTGCCTAGTGTTTAAAGTTAGGGCTTCCTCACTCAGAGTCGGTTCACCTCTTCCCCCCTGAGATTATCCCGTACCTCTTGTTAATGGAAGATTTCTTACCATATTACCTGAATATCATATTAAGAAAATAGTTGGATAAGAGTCTACAAGAAAATAGATGGCCATCAATTTTAACTTCCACTTTAAAACTTCAGGCCTTTTGTCAAACATCTGATATGCCTTCCCACTTTATAATACAACAATGGCATGAATTTAGTGTTTAAGCATAATTTTTCTCACTTTTAGCATATGGGCTACTCAGATTTCACCCAGAACAATGTATACCAAGGTTCGTTTTCAAAATTATAATTAGAATTAAAAGTAAAACAAGGTAGTATTTCTTTAACACCCAACAACCTATTTAACCCATTTTTGTTAATTCAAAGAAGAAGAATAAGGTTGTGATCATTCCTTGATGGTGCAGTAAACTTTACTATTCTGACTTGCAAACTTGAATAAAAGAAACTTAATGCCTTTCTCAGAGATTATTAACTTATCTTCTTATATGAGGAAGATAGGGATAAGGCTGTTTAAATAGGAGAAAAAGGGAAGAGGGAGAGTCCTAAGAGGAAATAATTGATCCTAGGTACTTTGAATGCAGAGGAAGTTAAATAGTTTTAGGATTTGAAAGGGTGGCAATGTATGAAACCGCTTCTTTTAATCGTTTTAAAACCATTTAAGTCAGATAAGCCCTATTTATTTGACATTTAATTGTACCCGACCTGACCCATAAACTAGTGTTAAGTTGACGGTTGACTTGACGGTCTGTCAGGACTCTGATGGTCCGTCAGGTTAGCCATCGCGACTTACCAAAATAATCTCACTTATTTGTTACTACGATGGTTGACCCGGCGGTTCGCCAGTGATGTGATGGTCCATCGGGTAACCCGTCAGTCCAAACCAGAAACTTGAAATTGTAGCTTACGGTTGATGGGGGACTTGTGATAACGCTCAACTTATACCTCAAATAAGTGCAAGGCGGTTGTCATCAATATATTTATCCCAACTTTGGAGTTGGGTTCGAATCCACAGGGAACAATGTGAGTGGCGATTAAACTAGTTCGAAACTATAGCTACAAGTTAAATTGAAATAAATAATAAGAAAAGACAAACTGGGGGTTTTTATCAATCAAACAAATTCTAACGTTTCAACTTATTTTAGAACTCAAAACTTAGATTTCAATATTTCGAAGCAATGATATAGAAAAACTAGGGTTGTGATCACTATGACAATTAATCTTTATCTAATAATAACCGTTCATGATTCTCGTGATAGGTGAGAACAACAGATTATCCTTGCCGATGATACTAACTGACTTATCTCTCAACCTCACTAGAAAAATTTATTATCTAATTCTGTTGAAATTAGATAACTTATCTATTTCCAATAGGATGTTATCTCAGGTAGATTAATCCAGTTACGACATTCATCATTAAACAGAAAGTTGGTAGCTTTCGAGTCCGTGTTGATAATTCACGACCTCTAGTTTATTTCTCCGTTAAAAGAAAATAAAACCTAAGGAATAACCAAATATTTGCAACCATTAAATTCAAGTTAAAACAAAAGAATTTCAAGACGTTCCCACAATCACTCAAACCCTAATCCAACTATTAAATCAATGAAATAATAATCATAGATTCCACAACCCTAGCTGTGGGTTTTAGTTGCTCATAAGATAGAAAGAGATAACAAAGATTGAATTCATAACTTAAAGCAAGTTAAATTACAAAAGATGAAATTCAAAGTTATTTCTCCTTCAAGTACAATAAGAATTTTCCACAACTAAATCAAAGGATGGAAAATTGAATTCTAAGTTAAGAGAGTCGAAAATAAGTGAACTCCCCTTTTTGAAGTTTCAAGATGTCAAAAGTTTCTTCCAAAATTATGAATGAAACCTTAAAGGCCAATATTTATAGCTGTAACTTAAGACAAATTCGAAATTAATTGGAAAACCCTAAACTATGCCTTAATACTTCAACCTAATTGTGAAAATAAAATAACAAAGTAAATAAAAGCTCGGATTAGGTGATGCCTTGGCTGACACCACGTTATGGTTCTGACGCCTTATTAGGGATGGCATCAGATTAGCTCCAGTTGTCTTTGAGTTCTGTCTAAAGCTGACGATGTTGTTGATGCCGCATCACGGATCTGACGGCGTTTCACTGTAGTCTTCAGATGTTTTCTCCTTTTGCTAATTCTCTACTTACGGCTGACGCCCTTATTGACACCTTATCACAACTTTGATGCCACATCACCAACATCGTCACAACTATTTCTCAGAATGCAACTCCCTAACTAAGGCTGACGCCAATGCTGATATCCTATCAGAAGGCTGACGACTTATCATGGTTGTCGTCAGCCATGTTTTCAGCTCTTTTTTGCTCAGATTTTTGCTCTTTTGCTCCATTGTTATTTATTTCCATACATCTTGACTTTCCTACAAAATCTTAAGAAATAATATCAAAAACACCAATAATTACTTAAGATCTTACAATTATTTCAAGTTAAAAAGTCTTAGATGTGCTACAAAAATCTAGCACATCAACACCCTCAACTTAAAATAATTTCTTGTCCTCAAGCAACTACATAACACCATACTACGATGCTTAACCAAGATACACATAAGATACCTGTTACAGTTGATTATCAAGTTTAGCTCAAAACTCGTGCCACTCTGCACGTTCAATTACTTATAAATCCAATTGTGCATATTAATGAAGATTAACAATGTGACCAAAAGGAATCAAGATATGGCATCAATTTAGTAACAATAACCATTGATATATACAAGTTACACTACCCAAACAAGTAAGCAGCTATCAATCCAACCGATGTTCCCTTACAACAAAGAAGTCCGTCCTCACTTATATATGAACTGAAGCATCTCAATGCGGGGATGGTCAAGAGACACTCACTCTCAAAAAGAAACTTCAATCAATGCATGTCAAATACCATATGCTTTCCCTTATTGTCATTACCAAGGTCTCCAAACAAGTAAGTTAGGATCACTAAAGTTCTTTTCTTCGGCCTGTAATGTAGGCTAAGCACTGGTATGATATTCAATAGCATTTAGAGTGACTAAGACTCCTTGGCACTTCCTTAACTTTTGGGGTTCACTTATTAACCTTGTTCTTCTATTTTTCCTTTCCTTGATCACACATTATTCAGGATGGATGTGGCTTTTCTTTTTCATTCTTTTTCTTTTCTGATTCTTCTTCCACACTACCCAACTTTTTAGTCTTTTTCACTTATACTTTTCCTTTTATTCTACCTTTCTTCATACCCAGTTTACATCATGCACCCCTATGATTGTCACCCTCGACTTAGGTTGTTTACCTAAGTCAAGGTGCTTAGTGTCTAAGCAGCATCAGGGCCAAAACAAGGTTATTATGATCTAAATAGCAGGGTGATAGGTGTCATAGAAAGAAATGGTCAATTTAGGCTCAAAATAGGGATCAAGAGATATCTGCATACAGGGAAGGTCATTTAGGGAAAAAAATTGACTTAAAAATCAAAACGGCCTATGATCCTTTCCTAACCCCTATCTTTCAACCAAGGTAAGACTAATCGGAAGAGTTCTAGATTCAACACACACAGGGAATTGAGTAAGACCTCACACACACATGGCACAATGGTACATCACAAGCTACTACCAATTCGGTTCATATAATTTTTAGTAGTGATTATCATGTCCCTAGTACCAATGCCATAAAAAGATTCATAGTAGCCATATATAAATGCATATCACATAGTTATAAAATAGACCAACGGAGAGGTGTTTATCATCTTAAAAATCAACAAAAATATGTCAAATGCTCTAGATACTTATTTTTCTCCAGTTAAGCACAACACGTCACAAAAAAAATACAATACACCTAAACATGGCGGCTCTACTAGGACCAATACTCCAAGTAAAAGAGGCACAACAACAAAAACCCCCGGAGGATATCACACCCACAAGTAGCCCTACCCTCAACTTAATACCAGGTAGTGTTACCAACGCGTCTATCCAAAATAAGAGAGTTAGAAATATACTTGTGGCACCATAGGTGAGAAGATCTGATGTCAATCGTACAATATAATTACAACAACAAAGTACCTTGGGTTGCCTCCCAAGAAGCGCCTAATTTAGTGTCGGGCATGACCTAACTCAACTTTTTCATCTATCTTGAGGATATGAACTTCACCCCCAACTTACAATCCATCTTTTTGCCTTGCTCATAGGGAGGTGTTACAAAGATTAAGAAGCCGAGTAATTGATGATGCATGGTAAACAACTCAGCTTTAAAGTGTGGTGTGTTTTTGTCTTGCTTATCAAGTGTAAAATAAAGAATATAGGATTCTTGTTCCTCATCCTCACATTCTTCCACTATTTTAGATGATTCTACTGACAAGATATCATCTAAACATAATGTGGAAAAATGTTTCGAGTGTGGCCCAAGAAATCCTACTTCAAAATTTACACTATCCTCTTCACACTTACTTTTATTCATCTTCTCAACATTTTTACTTTGAATTGGGCTAGAGTTTTCATAAGAGATTGGCTTGGCTTCTTCTTTTGCCTCTTGCACCATTTCCTTAATCTTGGCATCATCCCTCATGGTTGGATCGATTGGTTGGGAAATCTCCAAGGGTTGATCAACATCAAGCTCATCATCAGTATAGAAATCTTGTTCTTCATTTTCATACTCTTCCATTATTTTAAATGTTTCCACAGAGAAGATATCATCTAACCATAATGTAGCAAAGTGTTTTGGATGATTAACCTCAATATCCATCTCTTCTATCTTTTCTCCTCCCTTGTTAAATGACCTAATGTTTTGACTTATGTCACATAAGGTATCATTCGTTGTGTCTATACGATCCAACATTGGTTGAAGCATAGCTTCAATGTCACTCTTTCTAGTGCTGCGTTCTTTCTTTTCTTGACCATAAGACTATCATACTCATAAGAAGAACTAAAACTTGGGTTAGCACAATAAGGGGAGAGGGAATTTGAGCAATCACTCCAATGTCCATCTTCACCACCATATAAAAAACAATTATACTTTTGGTCGGGTGGAGATGGTGCACATATCTCTCTCCGAGGAGCATATCTACAGTCATGCCAAAAGTGGGGTCCATCATAATATGGACATGGATCATCCAGATAAGATTTCCAACCATCAAACGTACATTCATTCCATGATGCCACAGTAAGAAAAAACAAAAATAAAGAAAATCTACCTAACACAAGAAACAAAGGAAATAACAAACAAATATTTACAAGTTTGAATTCAAGCAAGTAAGCTAAAATTCCAAACTAACTCAATACGCCAAATTGTTCCCCAAAAATGGCGCAATTTTTGATAACGCTCAACTTACACCTCAAATAAGTGCAAGGCGGTCGACATCAATATATTTACCCAACTTCGGAGGTGGGGTCAAATCCACAGGGAACAATGTGAGTGGCGATTAAACTAGTTCAAAACTATAGCTACAAGTTAAATTCAAATAAATAATAAGAAAAGACAAACTGGGGGTTTTTATCAATCAAACAAATTCTAACATTTCAACTTATTTTAGAAATCAAAAATTATATTTCAATATTTCAAATCAATGATATAGAAAAACTAGGGTTGTGATCACTATGACTATTAATATCCATTGAATAATAACTGTCCATGATTCTCGTGATAGGTGGGAACAACAAATTATCTCTGCCGATGATACTATTAGACTTATCTCTCGACCTCACCAAACAATTTATTATTTAATTCTCTCGAACTTAGATAGCTTATCTATTTCCAATAGGATATTATCTCAGGTAGATTAATCTAGTTATGACTTAATCATTAAACAGAAGGTTGGTAGCTTCCGAGTCACTATTGATAATTCACGACCTCTAGTCTATTTCTCTATTAGAAGCAAATAAAACCTAAGGCCTAACCTAATGTTTACAACCAATAGATTCAACTTAAAACAACAGAATTTTAAGATGTTCCCACAATCACTCAAACCCTAATCCAACTATTAAATTAATGAAAAAATAATCATAGATCCCACAACCCTAGTTGTGGGTTTTAGTTGCTCATAAGATAGAAAGAGATAACAAAGATTGAATTCATAACATAAAGCAAATGAACTTACAAAAGATGAAATTCAAAGTTGTTTCTCCTTCAAGTACAATAAGAATTTCCCACAACTAAATCAAAGGATGGAAAATTGAATTGTAAGTTAAGAGAGTAGAAAACAAGTGAACTCCGCTTTTTTAAGTTACAAGATGTCAAAAGTTACTTCCAAAATTATGAATGAAACCTTAAAGGCCGTTATTTATAGTCGTAACTTAAGACAAATACAAAATTAATTGGAAAACCCTAAACTATGCCTTAAATACTTCAACCTAATTGTGGAAATAAAATAACAAAGTGAATAAATTCTAACATTAGGTGACGCCCTAGCTAATGCCATGTTAAGGGTCTGACGCCTTATCACGGATGGCATCAGATTAGCTCCAGTTGTCTTCAAGTTCTTTCTATAGTTGATGATGTTGATGTTGATGCATCACAGATCTGATGGTGTTTCACTGTCGTCATCAGATGTCTTCTATTTTTGCTAATTCTCTACTTAAGGCTGACGCCCTTATTGATGCCTTATCACAACTTTCACGCCATGTGACCAACATCTTCAGAACTACTTCTCAGACTGCAACTCCTTGGTTAAGGCTGACGCCAATGCTGATACCTATCACTGACGACTTATCACAGTTGTCGTCAGCCATGTTTTTAACTCTTATTTACTCAGATTTCAGCTCTTTTGCACCATTGTTATTTATTTCCATGCATCTTGACTTTCCTACAAAATCTTAAGAAATAACATCAAAAACACCAATAATTACTTAGGAATTTACAATTATTTCAAGTTAAAAAGTCTTAAATGTGCTATAAAAATCTAGCACATCAACTTGTTGGTCCGTTGGGCATGCAAAGTTCTACCAACTTATTTGTTAAGCCGTATCCAGAATGTTACATTTTTTCCTATGATTTTGACGGTTACATTGATGGTTCGTCGTAGCCTTGATGGTCCATCGACATTCCTATCACCCTCGCTTAGCTGGAGAAAATCCTTTATTTCTGCATTCTCAGTCCTGCACACTTCACAAACACATTAAATTGCACAAAAACAACAAGTAAACTTTTATTATGGTTACAACAACACTTTGTGGGTTGCCTCCCACTAGCGCCTAATTTATTGTCGTGGTATGAATCACTTATCTTGATTACTAAGACTTCATCGAGATAGATAGTAGCTATGCACTTTACTGAGTCCATTGGACCGATATACAGCTTCACGGATTGCCCGTTAACCTTGAAGACACTTCTATCCTAATTTTTAGGTTTAACTACTCCATATGAGTAGACTAGGTTAACTTTGAATGGGACAGATCATTTTGAATTATCCTAATTCTCATTTTCTACAATTATGGGAATATTTGTAACAGTATTTATATCACTCCCAACCACCACACATCAAATGTAAGCAACGAAAACTATTACCTTGGGTTATCAACTTCACCTTTTCCTTCTTTAAATTTCTTAATTCCTTACTAATTCAATTTTTTATTAAAGAATTAGGAGCTTTTGGATGTAATTAAGGTCCATAAAAGAAGGGATTAGGCTACTTATATGTCTACAAAAGGAAAGGACGAAGGCTTAATTGGGTTAACTAGGAGAATGCACAAAGGGTAGGACAAATAGACGGTCTAAAACAAGGCTATCAAATAAATGCCTATATCATCTCCTAAACCCACACTCATTATTTTGCTTTGCACACACTCCGGTAAAGTTCTAGACATCACATGAAATAAGGAATATACAAAAAATCTCACATGCATATGGCATATGCTCTAATCAATAGGATCGTATAGACTCCTAACCAAATAATAGCATGAATTTAAATTTAAGACAAAAAGTACAAGAGTCATAAAAATGAGCCTAAGAGTCTCAAAAGTAGCAATTCACTTATTCCACATGCTTTTACCAAACAAAGCACTTGCACCATGTAATAAAAAATAGCACCAACAATAATATCTTACACCTCAAATTTTAAATTGAGACAAAATTTAGGAATTTCCCCACCCCACACTTAAATACCTACTTTGTCCTCAAAGTAAACTTAAAATTAAGAGATAGAAATACTCCCTGAGGCCTCTAGGCCTAGATAGTAGCATCTTTACACATAAATGAGATTTGTGGGACCCCACACACTATTTTTACCATGCTTCTTAGCTCAGGTTTCCGGTACTCAGACTTCTCATCAACCTGTGACTCAATCAGGAACCAAAACTACATGAAATAAAAATTAAAAACTAAAAAGAAAAACATACCTACTTAATTTGGGTTGCCTCCTAAGCAGCGCCAAATTTAGTGTCACAACACAACCTAACTAATGACCTATGAGCTCTCTTTCCTTCTTTTTCTCATGCTTGGTTCTATCTTTTTATTCTCTTCACCCCTATTGGGTGTGAATTTTCAAGAGCAATAGATTCCTCAACTTTATACTTCTCAGGCTTATCAATTAGCATCAAATCAGGCTTAGGTGGTAGAAGCTTATGCTTATCAATCAGATAGTCCAAAGAGGTCTTTGCTGGACTAACCACCTCACACTTGTCCCCTTTAATAACATTGACATATATAAATATTTATAATGGGATGTTATTTTGGGTGCTTTGTAAATATCAAATACCAACTCTTTATCCTCTACCCTCATTTTGAGCGTGCCTTCTCTAACATCAATCAATGCTCCTCCAATTGCTAAGAATGGATGCCCCAAGATGATTGGCACCTATTAATCTTCCTCAAAATCAAGAAAAATAAATTCAGCAATAATATTTACCAATATTTATGAGGACATCCTTAATGATTCCTTCTGGATATTCCATAGATCCGTCTGCTAGCTACAAAGCCACCTTGGTCGATTTAGTCTTTCCTAAGCCCAATGTTTCAAATAAAGATAAGGGGATCAGATTTATGCTCGCCCCTAAGTCACTCAATGTATGGACCACTTTACTCCCAATTTGAATAGGTAAAGTAAATTTCCTCAGATCTCTCAATTTCTTAAGTATTTTCTATGTCATAATACTGCGACACTCATCTGTGGGTGTTATCGCCGCCACATCCTACAATTTCTCCTTATTAGCAACCACATCCCTTAAGTACTTTGCATACTTAGGCATACCTTATAAAATATCTTACAAAGCTAAATTAATGTACAGCTCTCTGAAGGTATCAAAGAATTTTTTAAACATTGCATCCTCCTTTGCTTTAATTTTCCGCTAAGGAAAGGGTAGTGGCGGCGTCTTCTTCACTTCTTCTGCAATAACTTTATCTTTCAAGTACTCAGACTTCCTTAATTTTTTAGCAACTTCTTTATTTACCTGTTCAGTCACCATATCAGAATGTACCTCCTTAGTTGCCTTTGGAGGTTCTCGTTAAAGCTCTTTACCACTCCACAAAGTAATTGCCATAACCTTCTTTGGATTTTCTATATCTTCTAGCAAACCACCTTGTGGCATAGTATTTAATGCTTCCTACAACTACCTAATCGCAACACTAAACTTCTCTAGGTCGCTTGTGAATTTTTGATGTCCACAGTCAATTGTGCTTGATTAGCCACAAGCTACTTCAACATTTCTTCCATGTTACTAGTTAACAGATTCCCTTGTGCTTGTAGTTGTTGAATATATTATTGTTGTGCATTCCAAGGCTGAGTCTACCACTTCATGTTATCGGCATTACCATAATTTGGCCCTTGAGAATTTCCTACATACATCACCAATTCTAGATTTGAAGAACACATAGCTGCTAGGTGACCACTATTACTGCACACTTCACACCAACCTACAGCTTATTGGATGGCATTGATTATGGATCTAGGTTGTGCTGCTCCTAATTTTAGTCTACTGAATAGAGCATTTATCATATTTTGTAGTGCTGCAACCTGAGCTGATAAGGCACTGAATTGGTCCACCTCCAATACACCCACAATTCTTTTTGTGGCACTTCTAGAATCTGATTGTCACTCTAGATTTATTTGTTCTATTTAGTTCAATAATGTGTACATCTCATCATAATTCAATTCCATCGCTTGACCACCTGCTGCTAAATCTAGTAAAATCTTTGTATTGTGATCAAGTATTTCTACAAAAGTGTGAGCAAGTACCTTGTTAAACTGATGGTGGTATGGAAAATCCCTAAGTAGAGCCTTGAAGTATTTCCAAGTATAATAGATGTTTTCATCTAACTTCTATTTGAATATAATTATCTCACTCCAAATCCTCGCAGTCTTGCCAGAAGGAAAGAATCTAATGAGGAACTTTTTGGCTAAGTAATCCCATGAAATGATTGAATTGGATAGCTCTGCATTCAACCACCTTTTAGCATCCCCTAACAGTGAATAACTCTGCAAGTAGACTTGTGCTTTAACTCAAAATTCCCCCAGCAGTTGGTCATTGAATTAGGGAAATCAAGTTCTTTAGATATGGGACTAACACTTCCCTAACTGTCCTGCATGCTACTTATTTTTCTATTTATAGAAATTAGGGGATACGGAATATGTCTCTCCTTGATAACGCTCAAATTACACTCTTAAATGGGTGTAAGCGATCATTGTCAATATAAAACCCAACTAGGTGGGGGTCCAATCCCACAGGGAATAGGGTGTGAACTTTGATTTGTTTATGAAATACTTTACTGGTAGGTTACTATTTCCAAAATGGGGGTTTGAGTTTCACAGAGAGTCAATTTTCACTTTCAATATTTTAGTGTTTGTAACCAAGATAAATGGGAAACAAAAGTTATGTTAACCATGGGTTTTTGGAAGTTGACAGATGCTAGGTAATGCTTAAGACTCTTGAAGTAGGTAGAAATGGCAGAATATCCCTGACGACGATACTATCTGATGGCGTGTCACTTATGTGACATCGTATGTAAAATGTCATCACATCTTCATTAGAAATCATCATGTTCTTCTTTTAGTTGACGGCAATTTTAACACCTTATCATAGTTGTGACGGTACTTTAAAAAGGTCGTCACACGTCACTTTAATTCTTTAGATTCTGTTTGCACTTAACAGTGACTTTGACAACCTTTCACATATCTAACGGTGCTTCAGAAAATGTTGTCAGCTTTACCTCTGCTTATTTGCACCAGATTCCAACTGGTTTGTTCTTCTTTCCTTTTGTTTCCTCCCCTTTCACTCGTATCTGCATTAACACGATAAAAATAATCAAAAACAACAAAAGTTGCTTAAGACTTTACAATTATTCTGAGTTAAAAGCCTCAAATGTGTTAGCATCTACTCACACATCAACACCCTCAACTTAAAACAATTGCTTGTCCTCAAGCAACGAAAACATAACTAGGAGTATACAAAGTACAATTTTGCAGCTAATTACTCCTATCAGCTCAGAATACATGCACCATCTCTATGATCATTCAAAGTATGATCAGCTGTGTTTATTGTTTTAAAACAACCATGCAACTCATTGGTATCTAGATATGGAAAAATCTTCAGTAATAACAACCCTACACATACCCAAATCACATTATCCGAATAAAGCAGTTATTAGCAACATACCTAGTGTGCCCTCACAACAAAGAAATCCCTTTTTCACTCAGATTTACATGTATTACATAGGGATGAACATAAGATTCACTCTTAGAATGAAATTCCAACACTGCACCTCAAATGGCAAAGGCTTTCCCTTATAGTTAGTACCTAAGTCTTCAGACAAGTCAGTTGGGATCACTATAGGGCTTTTCTTCAGCTTGTAACGTAGGCTAGGGGCTGGTATGATATTCATGGGTATTTCATAGTGGTTACACCTCCTTGGCACTACATTAACTCTTAGGGTTACACCTTTTGACTTTCTTTACTTCCCTCTTTTATTTGCCAAGCCTGCTCAAGATGGATGTTGTTTGTTCAAGCATCAGATTATCTTTTCTCAACTAGTTTTTTTTTTTTAGTTTTCCCCTTTCCTATTTCTTTTTTTTAGTGCACCCAACTTCTTATTCATTTTCTTTCTTTTACCTCTCTTCATACTCATAATGCATCACGCACCCTTATAGTAGTCACCCTCAAGTTAGGTTATTTTTCTATGTCAAGTTACACAGTGCCCAAGGAGGACCAAGGCCAAAATAGGTTCATTGTGATGTAATGGGAAGGTGAAAAGTGTACAAGAAAGAACTAGGCTATTTAGGCTAAAAAAGGGATCAAGGGATATTATTCACATTTGGATGATCATTTAAGCTAAAGTTGGTTAACATGCAAGAACGGCCTATGATCATTTCCTAACGCTTATCCTATGACTATGACATGACTAACTGGGAAAGTTCTAGATTCAACGCACAACGGGAACTGAGTAAGACTTTACACGCACATTGCATACAAGTATATCACATATCACTACTCATTTATTTCATGCCTTTGTTTTCTACAGGTTATTTATTTGCCATACTAATGCCACAAACAGATACACAATGGTCACAATAGATGCAATGCACACAGTACACAACAGATTAGTCCACTAGAGAGGTACTAAAAATTCACAAAATAAGCTAACTGCCTCAACTAATTGTACTACTACTAATTAACTATAGAATATGTTACAACAACAGTTTACCCTACACCCTCAACTTAAAATAAAAAATAAAATGCACTAAGGTTTAGGATATACCTGAAGATAGTCAAGCATGTGGATCCTGGGTCTTCGACCATGCTACTGTATCATCTGCTGTCTTCTCCCCACTCGTAGCATCTGGCCTTGCAGTGCTTGGATCCTGGCTAAATGAAGCACCTGCAGTCCTAGCTGTGATGGTTGCTTCCCATTTTTCTATGTCAGCCAGAGACTCCAATCTTACCTTTTTCAATTCTTCCTTTTCTGCAATCTTAATTGCCTTCTTTTTAGCTTTTCTCTCTTCTTCTCTATTTGGCTCATCTCTCTTATTCTTGTCTTTTTTTCTCCTTTTTTCTTCTTTTTCTTCAGGGAGTCCACAGTGATATCAAGTATAGGAATTTCTTCCTCCACATCATGTATAGCTAATTTTCCCGATACTTTAATAGGGCAATGAAGGTAGGTGAAGTGGCTCAAGGGACGAAGGTTGGCCAATAAAGAAACCTTTTTATGGTGCCGTCTGATACATCCACCCTCACCTCACGTACTGCAACTTTGGTCAGTAGAGGCTTATCTAAAGTTCAATCCCCATATTTGCACATATTTTCCACCGTAGCCTTGTTGTTTGCGTAGAACTCCTAGACTAACGAAGGATAGTAAACACCGCTTCCACTAGTAGTCCATTCCAGGACATAATCTTTGAGTTTTTACATCACCTTAGGGTATCTGATCAATCCTTTAGTGATAATCTTCTTTTCCTCTAAAATTGGCCTTCTAGCACTTCTTCGATCAGTTCTGCGAAGTCCTTTCCAAAAGATCTTTTCAGCCCTAGGGATTTGCCATCTCACATTGTTCCTAATTTTGGTGTTTTTTCATTTCACCAAAGTTCCCCGTACTGTAGAATCCTTATAACCTTGCTACTCTGATGATTGTTATTTCAACTCAGTTTCTTCAGAAGCCCTCTCTGCATCCTTATCTTCAAATTCTTGTTCAGTGTCCTCAGACTCTTGCTCAGTGTATTCTGATCCTTGTTCCTCCGACTCTTGCTCAGATGGGGTTATTTCCTTAGTATCACCAGTATCCTCTACCTCAATAGGCTTAGGTGAAGGTGGTACCTTTGGAATATCCCTCTTTCTTGTCCATCTGAGTAATGGTTCATTGTCTTCATAATCAGAGTCCTTATCGACAAGTTTTCGAGGTACACACTCTTAACCACTTTTTTTATTATGGTTGGATTCTTTTTCTTAGGTGCCATGCTCAGTTCTGCAACAACATAAAAATTTCACAATTAGTGTCCATAATTAAATAAGAGAAGAAGAAGGATCACCTAAGTTTAACATCATTACTGTTTTTAGTTCAAAGGTTTGATGGACTTTCTAATTTGCCATCACTTGTGTGACGGTGCTTCAAAACTGTCATCAACCATATCCAGAATCTACAATATTTCTCAACTTTTTAATATCCATCACACAGGTGCAAGGTCGTAAAAATTATCGTCAGACAAAATTATAACTTCCAACTCCTGTTTTCTTGATTTCTCATCTACCATTATTCTCAATTTCAACTTAGGTCATGATATTTAAATGAAATTTCAGTGAAATTGTACAGTATAACCCTATAAACCCTAGTTTTTTAAGGAGCTTGAAACATGTTAATCGGTTTAGCTCATTCCTCTTGAAACCAAGGTTTCTTGCAGTTCACAATTTCTTGAAATAAAGATAAAGTTGAAGTTTTTCTTATGCCTAAATGTCAACACTTAGTGGGTGTACCTTGAGCACTTAGAATTGTGAGTGAGAGAAGACTGATATGAGAGAGAGGGAAGGTTTCTTGACTTAACTCTCAAGCTTCAACATACAAGGAAAGTTTAAAATTTGCCTTAGATGGAAATAAATTTGAAAAAAGAAAGGAAATAACTCAATAAGGAAAGAAAACCAAAACTAAAAGGAAAATATCTATAGTATGCGGGAATGTGAAAAGTTGTTGCTGGGCGGGGTTAGGTTGAAATTTTTAACTGGGCCCAACCCGTTTGATGGCATTTTTAATGGCTCGTCAGAGGCCGGACGGTGCTTCAAAGTTGTCGTCAGCCTTAATAGTATAAGGCTTCAACTTGCTTGTTTTGACGATATTTCTCTCATCTTGTCATACTTGTGATAGCCCGTCAAAAATTATGGTCAACCTTCTTAAGCTGACTGCAACCAGTTCACCTCTTTTGTACAACTCTTAGCTAATAAAATTAAAAACTCTAGTGCAATAAAATTAAAATATTCGGTTGCCTCCAAAATAGCGCCTGATTTAACATCACGGCATGACTTGATTATCTCGACTGCTCAGACTTCATCAAGTAACCGTATCAATACCTCATTACCATTTTCCTGGAATACATCCACAACCAAAAAGATATGCATTTCCTCTAACTGCTTCATAGAAGGGTGCATTTTGAATTTGGCCTCCCTTTTTCCATAACTGAACTTTAGCTCATTGAGCTACATATCAACCAATACTTTTATCGTGTCTAATAGTGGTCTACCCAAAATGGTGGGTACCTCAAAATCAACATCACAATCCAATATCATAAAATTAGTATGCTGAATAAAGTCATCCACCTTTACCAGCACATCATTCAATATACTAACTGGTCGTTTCACCGATCTGTCTGCCATCACAAGACGGATCATTGTGGGGGTAGGTTCCCCCAATCCAAGATTCTTGTAGATATCTAGTGGATTCAAATTAATACTTGCTCCGAAGTCACATAAAGCTTTGGTAAACTTCATGGACCCAACTATGCACGGTATGGTAAATGCTCTAGGTTCAGGCTTTTTCTGCACTAAGGATTGTGAAGAAATAGAAGTACAGTGGTGGATGTTGTCCACCGGATCACATCTTACCTTTCTCTTCTTGGTGACTAGGTCTTTCATGAACTTGGCATAACCTGAAATTTGCTCAAGTGCCTCAACCAAAGACATATTAATCGTCAATTACTTGAGCATAGATGTGAACTTAACAAATTTTACATCATCAACCTTTTTCTTCAATCGTTGAGAAAAGGAGGTGGTAGTCTAGGGATAGTCCTCAACACCACTTCCTTTTTTTTCTCGTCTTCTTTCTCTGAAATATCAACCTAACTATATAGCTTCTCAAACTCCACTGTACTACTTCCTTCGGGTTCATCAATCGATGAAATTAGTGTTACTAGCTTGAGCTAGATGCTTGTGTAGTCTCCTCTGTTGGATTCTATTGTGTTTAATGTGTTATAAATGGTTTTAATGGTGTTATTATATGTGTAAAAACTTGTTGATAGTGTACAAAGTTCAAGTGATTCAAGTAAAGAGTCAAAACATGAAGTGAAAGTTCATGGAAATTTGCCTTGTTTTAGCTCTTGTACTTGATTCATCATGATGGATATTGTGTTGTTTGAACATCTAATTTATGTGGTATGTTCTTGTATTATATTTTATTATCCTAATATCATGATATATATATGATTTGGAGGCTGTAAAACCATTGGAAATATACCACAAAGACTTGGGTAGAAGGAGGAGCATTCAACACTTAACCAAATTTTAAGATGCAATTTTTCCGGAGAGGCGTCGCAATGAGATCTCGATGTGACTTCCACACACATCTTCATAAATTGAGACACAACTTCCACATATGTTTGCTAAACTCTCAACTCAACTTCCACAAACGTTTCTATCTTGTGCATCCCGAGGTCCAATCCATACACGACAAAAAAGTGCAATTTGAATCCTATAAGGCTTGGGACTTGTTGTCCACTATAAAGACATCGTTGTACTTGTTATTAATCATATTTGGACGTATTGGAGCATCAAGGATTCTGATACAACTTCATAACTTAGGTTTTTATCATTTTAATTTAGTTCATTAATGTCCTTTGTTGTTAATTACAATCTAATGATTATGATTATGACTATGCGTGGCTAAATGCCCTCTTTTCCTGGTTGAAGCCGAATACATGAGTACTCTTGATTTGATTTTCGTTTATTGATTTGATTATCATTTTTGGTTGTATGTTAAATCTTATTTTTACTATTTTAAAGATTGGTCACTCTTAGAATACACTCATTGTCAACCTTGTGAACTCGAGAGAGGGGATAAGGAGATAAAATGTGGGATTGAACAAAGTATTGTTCGTATTTTTTTTATGAAGTAAGGAATACGGATTAGTTTCTAGAATAGGGATGTACCGTTATGCCTTACTTGATTCAAAAGTTGGATGATATCTTAAAGAACTTAATTGGATTATTACATCCTTGTTCAACAATGTAGTTGTAATTTCCACATTAGGTAGTTGTTTACAAGTTGGGAGACCATGATCATGCATTAACCCTACGAATCGACAGCAAAGATAAGTGAATTGATGAATGAAAGTCAATAAAATAGTATGATTGTTCAAAGTTCTTTAACCCTGGATTTTATTCCTATTGATTCTCCAGATCTTTACTTTATGCACTATTTATTTTACTTGCAATTTACAAAATCCAATCTCTCTTTGTGTTACATTTGCACTAGTTGAATCTAAATTGTGAACTGAAATCTAACAGTTGTTTAGCAAAGTCCATGTGTACCGATACTTGGATTTTATTTGGCCACTTTACTACTTTATATGACCACGTACACTTGCGTGTGTGCTTGGGCGTTGTCGCGCAACCAATAAGAGAGTTTGTAATTTATAACTAAAGAAAGTAAATAATGCATAAATAAGATCTCAAAACAATCAATAGGAGAAAACTCAGGGTTAACGCACTTAAAAAAATCATACTATATATTGAATTTCATTCACTAACTTGCTTTCCTTGGTTTTAGATTTGTAGGGTTAATTGCTTGATCATGGTCTCCCGACCTCTAGCCTTTTACCTAAGTTAAACCTTACAAGTACATCGTAGAGCAGGGATGTAATAGTCCACTTAAGTTCTTTAAGTTATCATCCTACATATGACTCAAGGTATCTAAGTACATCCCTGTCTTTAACACTAATTAGAATTCCTTATTTCATAAAGGAATAGAAACCATACTTTGTTTATCTCCTTATTCTATCCCCTATTCTCTCTTCCTAGATCACAAGGTAGAGAATTGATGAATTCTAAGGGTCGCGAATCCTTAAAATAGTTAAATCAAAGATGAACGCACAACCAATAATGATAAATAAAGTTAAACAAATTCAATTCAAAACAATAGTACTCATGTCTTTGGCTTTAACGCCAGAAAAGGACGTTCAGCCACGCATAGTCATAATCGTAACCACAAAGTGGTAAGTAATAACTAAAAACATGAATGAACTAATTCAAAATAAAAAAAACTGATTATGAAGTTGTATCAGCCCCTTTCTCTCCAAAATATGTTCAAATATATGTAAAAAAGTGATATAACATGTATTTATAGTATAGGAGTAAGCCAAGTCCATGTTGGAATTGAATTGTAGTAGTTTGTGAGCACCAAAATGGAGAGGGTGCCGCCTTGAGTTAAGCCCCTATCAAGGTGAGTCATCACCCTGGATAGAGCGCCACTCTATGTGAGGCTGAACCGTGCCCATAGCCCTTCTCTAGGTGGGGCATCACCTCCATATAGCCTTAAGCCTCTGCAATTTGTTCTCCGAATTTTGGTTAAGTGTTGAGTCTCTCTTCTTAGTCCCTTGTCTTGTGGTGTCTTACCCATGGATTTCCAGCTTTTTTAACATCAAAATATCATCATATTCATTTCCAAAATTAACCTACACAGTCACACACCATGATTAGCAATTTCAAACAACACTACATTAATAATGATTAATCAAAATAAGATTTAAGCTAGGCTAGTTCGCATTGATCTTTCACTTAGTGTTCCAGCTGTAAACTCACTCAAATTGAACTTTATAACTACCAACAAGTTATTCCACTCATAATAACACATTTAAATCATAAGGAACTCATTAAACACAGTAGAATCCAACTGGATTAACTAAACAAGCACCTAGCTCAAGCTAGTAACACTAGTTTTCCAGGTTGAACTCTAAATAAATTTTTTAGGTACAAAATTGTTTGGAATTCACTTTGAAAATTATAAACACATGTTTTAAAAATTTGATACAAATTTATGTCATTATCAACCTATGTAGCATACAAATCATCCTCAAAATAAGTCTTAAAAGGCTAGAATAATGACACTAGAATGCATAAATACACCCAACATCGCCTGTTGACTTTATTGTTCTTGCTTTTGAGGTATTAAAATAGGTACCAATTATCTTGGGGCATTCATTCTTAGCAATTGGAGAAGCGTTGATTGATGTGAGAGAAGGCATGCTAAAAATAAGGGTAGAGGATGAAGAGGTAGTATTTGATGTTTACAAAGCACCCAATATAATATCTCATTATAAATATTTGTGTATGATCAATGTTATTGAAGGGGACAATTTTGGGGTATTTATTCCACTAAAAATCTCTTTGGATACCCATAGGGAGCATCCTATGTTTCCACAGTCTAAGCCTGACATAATGCAAGTTGATAAGCCTAAAAAGGCTAAATTTGAAAAATATGCTAATTATGAAAATTTGCACCTATGAGGTATGAAAATAATAAGAAGATAGCCTCCAAGTGTGAGGAAAAAGATGAAGGAATTTTGTTGAGTTAAGTTGGGTCGTGCCGCGATACTAAATTAGGCGTTGCTCAGGAGGTAACCCAAGTTAATTAGGTATGTTTTATTTTTAGTTTTATGTAGGTTTTAATCCACGTAGTTTTTGTTTTTTATTGATTCACAGGTTAATGGGAAGTTTGAGTACCAGAAACTTAAGTTAAGGAGCATGACAAGAATGAGTATGGGGTCCACTGACCTTTTTCATGCAAAAAGATGCTAATAGCTAGGCCTAGAGGCCTCACGGAGTATTTATATCTCTTAGTTTTAAGTTCACTTTGGGACAGAGTAGATTTTTAAGTATGGAGTGGAAAATTCCAAATTTTGGCTAAATTTAAAACTTTTTGTGTAAGATATTCTTGTTGGAGGTATTTTTTATTACGTGGGGAAAGTGTTTTAGTTGTAAAAGCTTGTTGAATTGTGCTAATTACTACTGTTGAGACTCCTAGGCTCATGTTATGACTCTTGTACTTTTTGGCTTAAATTTAAATTCATGTTATTATTTGGTTGAGAGTCTATGATGATCCTATGTGAGTTGAGCATGTGCCACATGTGATGTGAGCTTCTGGATGTTCCTTGTTACATATGATGTCTAGAACTTTCCCGGTGTGTGTAAAGAGAAATAAAGAGTGTGGGTTTAGGAGATGATAAAGGAATTGTTTGATACCCTTAATTTATACCTTCTTTTTTATCTCCCTTTGTGCTTAATCCTATTTAGATCCTTTAGATTTTTATTTAGAAGAATCATATGTAGCTTAATCCCTTCTTTTATTAACCTTAATTTGATCGAAAAAGCTTCTAGGAACTTTAATGAAAAATTAATTGAGTAAGGAGCTTGAGAAATAAGAGGGAAAAGGTGAATTTGATACCCCAAAGTAATATTTATTGGTGTGGATAATCATGTGTGGTGGGTGGATGTGAAAGAAAGTATGCTAGAAATATTACCATGGTTATGAAAAGGAAAAAGAAAAAGTTTTGTGGTAATAAGCTATACTTTCATCATATGTTTGTGAAAATTCTTAAAAGAGATAGGACAAAACAAAAGATATGGGTAGAAAAAATAGTGTAATTTGGTTGTTGGAGCTTGGTTTTCAATGTATAATGTAGTGTATTAAAATGCTAAGTGAGGTTAGTTACTATTCCCTAATAGTTCCTACCAGTCCCTTAGCCTACATTACAACCCAAAAAAGACCTAACTGATCATAAGTTCATCATTCCGATATTAGTGCAGCACTACACTAAGGGAAAGCCTATGGTTCATTGTGTGTAACTTGTTAATTCCTTGTGAGAGTGAGCATAATTTGATTCTTGTACGTATTATGTGATAAATTGCATTTATAGGAGTTATTATGGGTAACTCTCTTGTTGTGAGAGGCATATGTTTGATGAATGTGGGTGATTTGTATGATATCCTCGATTAAATAATATGCATGAGTTTTCAAACTAGGTGAGTCAATTCTGGAGGCTAGGATGTTTTGGAGTAGTGTTCATGAGCTTTCAATTGACTAAGTAACATGCTTAGTGTAGAAACTTACATTTTGTGTAATAATTGTAGTTCTAGCTTGAGTGTCTTACAGGTAGTAGAAGTGTAGAGTCCTATTAATGTATGATGATTATAGTTAAGAGTTTTTCGAGGACAAACAAGTCTATAACTGTGTGCATTCTAGTGTCATGATTTTAGTCATTTTTGCCTGGTTTTGAGGATTATTAGTATGTTATATGGGTTGATAATAAGATGAATGAGCATATAAGTGTTCAAGCACGTGATTACAGGGGGTCAAAGTGTTCTCAAACAAGTTTGTGTGTAATTGAGTCATTTAGAGTTCATGCTAGAATACTAGTCTAACTAGCTTGACCTAGATGTTTGTCTAGTTGATCCCATTTGATTCTATTGTGTTTATGGATTTCCTTAGGGTTTAAATTTTTGACTATGAGTGGAATAACTTGTTAATAACTTGCAAAGTTCAATTTGATTAAGTATAAAGTCAGAACAATAAGTTAAATATCAACATGAACTAGCCTTGTCTTAGATCTTATTTTGATTTGACATTATGGACTTTGTGTTGTTTAAATCTCAAATTCATGTGTTGTGATTATGTAGGATGCTTTGTGAGCTGAATCTTATTATATTTTTATCAGAGAAAGGCTAGAAATCCATGGGAAATAGACCACAAGACAACGGACAAAAGATTCGACGAGAAAGACTTAACCAAAATTCAGGACGTAACTTCCAGTGCTTGCCCACAGTGAGTGCCCGCGATAAGCCCTCAACGCGGGTTTTACTCCGGCAAAATAGAGTCTGCGATGCGCCATCTAGAACGGTGCAATGGAGTCCACAGTGCGCCTTCTGTTCAAGGCCTGACTTGCACGCTAAATCCTTGTCCAATACGGCTTTCGCTAACCCTTTTTCTTTAAATACATCATAATACATGTTTTTAATTATCTTTGGACATATTATGGAGATTGAGGGGCTGCTACAACTTCATAATTAGGTTTTTATTATATTAATTTAGTTTATTCATGTTTTTAGTCGTTAATTACAATTTTTTTATCACGAATATGACTATGCGTGGCTAAACGCCTTCTTTTTGGGGTTAAATCTAAGAACATGAGCAATACTATTTTGAATTGATTTCGTTTAAGTTGCTTATCATTATTGGTTGAATGTTTATTCTTGTTTTAATTATTTAAGGATTAGATACCTTTAGAATACAACGATGAAACATAGGAATAAACAGAGTACAGTTTGTATTCTTTTATAAAATAAGGAATTCAACTTAGCGTTTAGGAAAGGGATGTACTTAGATGCCTTACTTGATTCACACATAGGATGTAGCATAAAGAACTTAGGTGGACTATTAAATCCCCGCTCAATGATGTAGTTGTAAGGTTCAACTTAGGTAAAGGATTAGAGGTCAAGAGACCATGATCATGATATTAACTCTACGAACCAACAACTAAGGTACGCAAATTAATGAATGAGGTTCAATAACATAGTATGATTGTTCAAAGTACTTTAACCTTGGTTTTTCTCCTATTATTGTTCCAAGACTTTTATTTTCAGCAATTTTGATGTTAATTTCAATTACAATTCACAAACTCTCTTTTTGATTACTCTTGCACTAAATTAATCTAAATTATGAACTAGAATAGAAACTTTGTAGAGTCAAGTCCCTGTGGGATAGATACTTAGCTTCTTGAAGGCCACTTTACTACTTGATAAGAAGACGTATACTTGCATGTGCGCTTGGGCGCTGTCTGTAGGTGAACCTGCAGAAGGATCATTGTCGAAACCTGCAAAATAGAATTACTCTTAATCATGTTTAATAACTGGGGAGTCCGCACGACAGGGATGCTTCGGCCCTCCGCACGATTTCCTCCCCATCGTCCCCAAAGTACGCACCCAACGTGCACACCAGGCGACTAACGAACCCCAGTACAGAAAATGCCAATGAATACTTAAATTGATAACCAGACCCTCGCACCCTGTCTGTGTGTTGGGGATACCTGTGCTTCTTTTGCAAATAAAAATTACTCTCCACAATAGATATCTCGACTCTCAAATCATTGAAGAACATAGTGAAATGCGATACTTGGTGTGAATTATAGAATCTTGTAAAATATCAAGTCTTTGAGTTCAAGTTGTACCCGAAGCTATTAGGCTAAGGGGACATCTCCCTAGGCATCACGAATCGCACCTCAATCATGGGGTACACTGTTATTGCGGGGTGGATACTGCCCTCCCATGTGCCCCCAGTTTGCATCTAGCCCGAATTCTTTTTCACATCAATGGACACTGTAGCAAGTGGTGGTTGTAACTCAATTCTCTTTGTTGTTGCAGCTACAGCCCATTATGCATCCGAACTCCAGGACCATCCATGCTTAGGCGCTCTGACTGTGACCCCAGGTTAGGCGGGATTACCCGCTGATTTTAAGCATATTAATAAGTGGAGGAAAATAAACTTACAAGGATTCCCTTAGTAATGGTGAGAGAATCAAGAATGGCCTAGCCATTGGGCAGCTTCATCATCTGAATTATAGTTTGGAGAAGCATCCTCAACGGTAAACTGGGCCTAAGTTCCCTAGAAGGGGATGCCATAGAGGGTGAGAGCCTCATTCTGTCCAAACCCTGTTACACTATGAGGCACTAGCTACGATTTGGGTTATTTAGGAATGCAAACTAAATCAGGTAGTGAATTCTATCCAAGGCTAAATACGAGCGAGACAATGATAGCGAATAAGTACCGCAAGGGAAAGATGATTTGAAAAGAGTGTCAAAGAGTGTTTGAAATTATTGGGATAGAAGTGGATGAGGGATAGCGATGCACCCAAGTCGGATATTTAACATTGGCAAGCCAGTCTACCGATCGACTTGAGGCATGGACCAGCATGGTGTCTCATTAATTATGGTAGAAAGTGCGCACCTCTGGCATGCTTCAACATCTATGCGCTCCAACTTTGGCCTGTGGGCTCCCCATTCAACTGCCTTAAAATATGGACCAAGGAGTATGACATGTGTGCGAGTCAACGAGCGAGTAAACCCATAAGGTGTCAGGAAGCTTACTGGTGGGATCCCCGTAAGGGGTGCACCACCGATCAACCATGATCTTCTGAGGAGTGTTTGAGTGTGAATATACCTCTTGGGACCAGAAAGATGGTGAACTTTGCCTAAGGGGGTAAAGCCAGAGGAAACTCTGGTGGAGGCCCACAGTAATACTTACGTCCAAATCATTCATCTGACTTGGGTATAGGGGTGAAAGACTAATTGAACCATCTAATAGTTGGTTCCCTCCGAATTTTCCCTTAGGATAGATGGAGATCGCGGATGAGTTCTATTAGATAAAGCTAATGATTAGAGGCCTCAGGGCGCAACACCGTCGACCTATTCTCAATCTTTAAATAGGTAGGATGACGCGGATTCTTTGTTGAGTCATGCCATAGAATCAAGATCCCTAAGTGGGCAATTTATGGTAAGCAGAACTGGCAGTGCACGATGAACTGGTAGCCACATTATGGTTCCAAACAGAGTGCTAACCTAGATTTCACAAAGGGTGTTGGTAAAATAAGACGGTAGGACGGTGGTCATGGAAGTCAAAATCTATTAAGAAGTGTGTAACAAGTCACCTACTGAATCAAATAGCCCCAAAAATGGATGGTGCTTAAGAGTTCGACCTACACCCATCTATCAGGATAAGTGCCAGGCCCCAATAAGTAGGAGAGCGCGCCGTTCACTGCAAAACCTTGGGCGCGACCCCGGGAGGACGATTGTCGGTGCAGATCTTGGTGGTAGTAGAAAATATTCAAATGAGAAATTTGAATGCCAAAGAGGGGAAAGTTTCACATGGGTTAGTCGATCTTAAGGGTCGGGGGAAGCCTAAAAGATAACTCTTTTTGCACGTACTCTGAAAACGAATCAAGTTAAAATTCTTAAGCCGAGACATGACGGTCTATGGAAATATTTGGAAATCCAAATAAATCGGTGGAAGAATCAGAAAGAATTATCTACTTTGTTTAACAGCCTGCCCAACCTGGAATCGGCTCAGCCAGAGGTAGGGTCCAGCCGCTAGAAGAGCACTACACGTCACATAATGTCTGATATGCTCCCTGCTGTCCTTGAAAATACGAAGGACCAAATGACCTCCATACTTGGTCATACTCATAACCTCATCAGTTCTATAAGGTGAACAACCTCTAGTCGATGGAATAATATAGGAAAAAAAAGTTGGCAAAATGGATCTATAACTTCGAGAAAAGGATTGGCTCTGAAGGATGGGAACGGGGGTCCCAGTCCCGAACTCATTGGCTGTCGGTGAACTTCTTAAGCTGCTTTTATGATGAGAGTAGGTCTTCACTTACCGGTTAGGGGATGGACTAGGAACGGTTCCTTCGGGGGCCTTCCCCGTTTGTTGAACAGCCAACTTAGAACTGGTACGGAGGAGATTCTGACTGTTTAATTAAAACAAAGCATTGTGTGGTCCCAATGGATATCCACCTAATATAATTTTTGCCCACTACTCTAAATGTCAAAGTGAAGAAATTCAACCAAGCCCGAGTAAACGATGTGAGTAACTATGACTCTCTTAAGGTATCTAAATGCCTTATCATCTAATTAGTGATGTTTATGAATGGATTAACGAGATTTCCACTATTCCTATCAAAGATCCAGAAAAACCACATCCAAGGGAACGGGCTTGGTAGAATCATTGGGGAAAGAAGACCCTGTTATGCTTAACTCTAGTCCAACTTTGTGAAATAACTTGAGAGGTGTAGTATAAATGGGAGTAGAATGGAAAAAGTTAAATACCACTACTTTTAGTGTTATTTTACTTATTTCGTGAATCGGAAGTGGGGTACTACCTCTCTTTTTGGACCCAAGGCTCGCTATGTGGGCTAATCTAGGTGGAAGACATTGTCAGGTGGGGAGTGATACGCCCAAATTACAACTCTCAGTAGAAAGTGTAAGCGGTCGCTGTCAAATATAAAAGCCAACTCTGTTAGGAGTCGAATGCCATAGGGAATACTGTGCTCACTAAGTGTCGTAATTATTATTAGACTGTTGATCAGAGTGTCATCACCATAATGGGGGTTTGGTTTTTTCTTTAATTTATATAATGATAAATTGTAACAAGATTAGTTCAACTTATGATTATCTCCGTATTTTGTAACTTTATAAGATTAATCAAACAAGGGTTATGATCACCAAAATGCCAGCATCATTTGGGTTGTGAATTATTTATGACTTCCACTTAACAAATTCAATTGTAAGAAAGGTTGAATCCTATTCTATATCCATTAGTTTCTCAACCTAAATGGATAGGTTATCCTATAATTTTCTCAAACTCATAGGATGCTTTATTCTTTCAACCTAAATCTTATGTAAGCTAATCCTTTTAGGGCATTAGCTATTACTCTAAAGGTTAAGGCCCTTAGAATTCATGTAAACACCTTCTTTTCCCCACAAACAATTTTGTCTCAGACAAGTGGTGTTGTAGGTCTTACTCCTCAAGTTTGCAACCAAGAAAAGTCATGAAATTGATGAAAGGTTTACGCCATGTTATTCAATTATGGAACTCAAATTGATTCCCAACCCATAGATGCATTTCACATTAAGGATTCCATAACCCTAGTTATGAGATTTAGCCACAACACTCCATAAAAGATAAAGAATTCATTCTTGTATTATTCATTAATAAATGGAAAGTTTACTTACAAAGAACCCCAAGAATCAGTTCTTGAATCTTCAACGATCAGTTGTTTGATACTAAAATTCCCCAAAGTACTTGGATACCAAGAAGTTCAATAGATGAAAAGAAAACTTGTAAAAAGATAAAAGATGCGTTATTAACCCTAAAAGTAGGTATTTATATGTCCCAGCTAAAGAATAATTTAAAATTTAAAAAACGAAAAAACCGCGTCCCATTTGACAGCCATATGACGAACTGTCAAAGATCTGACAGTCCACCATCTTTCCCATCACTTGATTCATCTGAATGGCAGTTTCCAGATAACATCTGATGGTCCACCTGGTGGTCCGTTGATGGACTGATGGTTCACCATCTTTACCATCGTGGAGTCCTTTTGGAAGGCAGCTTCTGGATAAGAACTAATGGTTAATCTGGTGGTCCATCCCAAAATTGATGGTCCACCACTTTGACCTTCACAGAGTTCCTCTAGAGAACAGGTTCTGGATAAGTGTTGACGATCAATCTGGTGGTCTGTCCCATGTATTACGGTCCACCACCTTGATCGTCACCAAGTCCTTCTGAGAAGTAGTTTTTGGATAAATGTTAACGGTCCATCTAGTGGTCTATCACATGCCTGATGGTATGCCATATTTTCCATCACTCGAATCCTCTGGAGGCCTTGTTCTGGTTCAAATTGATGATATATATGGCGATCAGTCGTAAACCTGACGGTCTGTCATTTTGACCGTCAATTTTCTTTTTCTGCTACTTTTTCCAATTTTCTTCTGTGGTTATCTCCTTTCACTGAAAAACTAAAAACCTTCATTAAATATCACTTTGGTTACTTGAAAACGTACAATTTTCCTAAGAAAATGATGCTAAATATTATGTAAAGCACCAGAACATCACACCCTCAACATAAGATCATTGCTTGTCCTCAAGCAACTCAACACCAAGTTGCGCACATGAACAATAAAATGAACGGCAACCAACCATTAAAATATTCTCTTATGCAAACATTTACTCATAAGCTTAATCTCATTCATTTAACATAACAGAATCCACACCCAGCATTTTTTTATAATTCAGTACACAAGCATGACTGTTACATCCCACGAATAAAAGAAAATTCAGTAAAACATCGATTGACCTCACAACAAAGAAGTCCACCACTCATTATATGATGTGGAAACTGTCCAGCTCTCACACTCACA
Organism: Capsicum chinense; assembly: GCA_026120095.1. Classification (NCBI taxonomy): domain Eukaryota; kingdom Viridiplantae; phylum Streptophyta; class Magnoliopsida; order Solanales; family Solanaceae; genus Capsicum; species Capsicum chinense. The sequence continues at coordinate 96,643,079 of JAPEIP010000006.1, read as the reverse complement.
AAAAAAAGTTTCAAATATAGCCTAAGTACCCATAGGCTTGCCCTGGTCATATGACAGGTCCTCATAGTTGACTCACTAGGATCAAACAGGTCTTTTCAAAGCTTACAACAAGGTTTAGGATTAGGTGAGGTATGTTTCCGGTTGAAGTGACTCGTTGAAAATTAACTCTCCTTGCCTTAGCATATTTTCACCCTTAATCTGCTACTTATGTCATTTTTTTTTAATAAAAGAACCAGTCACCCTCAACTTATGCTGATGCAGGCAGTGACCAATTGTTTCTAATTGGTTTCTAGCTCACACTCCATTGAGGTCTTTCAGTTTTTTACACTAGCCACCCTCAACTTAGATGCTTCGTCTAAGTTAAAATATACATTATTAGCATTTGGCTAAGTTTAGAGATAAGTGTTAAAGTCCTATGGACAGTTACTGACAACGACAGGAGGTTAAACCAATTCATAGAGGTACAAGATTGGTTCAAACAGGAACAATATTTCAGGAAGGGTTGCTTCTTTAGGTTAGAAGGTTTAGAACTTCAAGGAGGCCTATTATCCTATCCTAATGACTCCACTAGAAGACTATATCCATGGCTCGCACAAGTTCTAGGTTTTATCCTGTGAAAGAACTGCAAGTAAATCTTCACACCCATTGGCATCGAAGTTAAATATCCTTTACAATTCTCAGAATGTTCATTAAATGATTCATGCACTTTTTATAGACCAATGCTGAATCCAGAATTACTAATGGTTATTTGCACATTCTTAACTGAAAAAGTAATTAATTACAGACACATGTTCAACGTCTTATGCCAATATCATTCATTCTCCATATTTATAACTTTGTGCTGAAATAGAACCAATTCATAGATTGTCATTAAACACTTGTATTTACATTACGCTTTGCAAAATTTAAATGCAAAAATAAAAACAACCTAGACATGCCTCTTCTACTAGATAGCACATGATTGGATTCATAATATCGTCAACAACATCCCACCATGGTGTAAATACCCCCACCCCCACACAGAAAACTATGCATTTCCTCAAAGAAATAAATTACCATACATGAGAATTGGGATATTTATGTGGCCTCTCACTCCTCTGAGGCAACTTTCAAGTGTGGTAAGTCTCCATCATCCTTACCCTGCAAAATTTTGGCCCCTATGGTGGTAGGATCACTCACAACTTCACCCTCGACATTTTGAGGGATGGTTTCCCGAATTGAACTTGCACTTCGCCCCCTTTCTGGGGTAGCACTAGTAGAAACTCTTGCCACTTTATTTTCTTGTTATCTTTGATTCCTTTCAGTTTCCTTCATTGATTTCTTCAAAGCTCCCCTCAGGTTGTGCTGGTCTAACTCCTCAGGTTACATTGCTTCTCTCTTTCTCTTTTTTTCTTCTTTCCTTGCTGTTTGTTTATCCATTTGCTGCTTGAATTTATCCTTCACTGGTCTATCCATCAGATCCAAAATACCCTCATCATCATCATTTACTGCCAGAGTCAGATGAAATGTAGGTGGTTATGATTGTTTCTTCTTTAACTCAGCTAAGTCAGCCTTTGCCTGCTCAAATTCAGCCATGATCTTGGCAAGATCAGGAAAAGATAGTGAATATTGCCTTTTTTTATGCGAGCTTCCATGTTATCCATCCTCACTTGAATAGTTTGAAATGGGCTGACTTCTTCGGCCACAATTTCATCCACAAAAGGTTTGAAATCTCCAGCCCACTTTTCTAACTGCTTCTGGAACGGCTTTTGATTCTTCACAATTTTGAAAAAATTCACCAGGTTAAATCTGTATTTCGCAAAATCTTCTCTACAAGCAAAATGCGTAGAATCTGATCCTACAGACATACCCTGGGGCACATAATCAGGAAGCACATATGTAGTAATGGGTAAAGGCATACCTTTAGGCATTTTTGTGGCTTCGGGAACTGGTAAAGACTGAGACTAATGTGCTAGAGGCTTGTTCACTCGAATGTCAAACTTTGACTCATCTCTGAACTTCTCAATGTTCTATTTATGAGTGGCTGAAACTTCATTATCAATGCCTCGAATCAGCGGCACACCAGCTTATTTTCATAATGCAGTAATCAAACATGGGAAAGGTATGGAAGTAGTTTGCTTATGTGCCCTCATAAATGTCTCATCTGTAATTAGCTGGAAAAAATCAATATCCAAACCTGAAATCAAACTAGCTACCGTCACGACCCTATGATTATCAAGGTTTAAATCTCTTTTAGTTGGCATTAACCTGAATCGAACAACAGCCCACCAGAACTTAGCCTTAAAAGTAAAAATATAATTTGCAAAGAATTCCCTTACCCAGTTTGGTTAGTACTCCCCTGGTGGTGTGCTCATCCATTCCAATCCATAACAATTGAATCGGTGTTCCAGTTTCAGATATTCATGAATCTCCGTGGCCATAATCTGATGTTCTTTAGAGAATTATCTCCGGATCCATCGAGCAATGGGATGTAACCCATCATAGAACTTTTTTTTTTCTCCCTCAATTTGCCACCTAATAGCATCTCGTACTTGGGGATCCTTTCAAGAGATCATGTTTTCAGCTTCAGGTTCAAGGACTTCTTCTTTGTTCTCCACATTAGCCACTTCAGTTTCCTCTTCTATAGGTAATGGTCGAGTTGATGCAACTGTTGCTTCATCTGGGCTTCAATCGATAAAAATAATGTTATTGTCACTCCCCTCCTCAGATTGGTGGATTATGATGGATTATCTTTTTGTTTGCCTGGTGTTATAGGCCGGTGCGGATGTGTTTCTACCTCACTGAGATTTTCCTCCCCTGGTTTGTGTATTTTTAGGAACCATGTCACCTAATAATGGATTAAGAAATCAGTGCAAGGTAAAACATAGGCAAAATAGTTCACAGTGAGGCCTGACGGGAGATTTGACGATCCACCAGTGGTTGGATGGTCCGTCAGATCCACCATCATATTTATCCAGTATGTTTCATTTTTGTGACTTTTGGGATGGTCAACTTGGTGGTCTGTCAAAAACTTGACGGTCCACCAGTTTGATCGTCAAATACAATCCAGAAACTCATTGTCATTGACCTTTGGGAAGGTCAAATTTGTGGTCCGTTACAAAGTTGACAGTCCACCATATTGACCGTTAGACCTTTATCCTTTGGCACATTTATGGGTTCAACTGATTTTCAGCGCAGCTTAAGATCAAATCAATTTTTAGCTTGAGCAACAGCGTTAAAACCACATTTTAAGCAAGACTTCATCCACTAAATCAAACTTAAGAATAAAGCATTCAAACTCAACACCATTAGACTAAATCATGAAACAATCCATACCCTTACTCTTCAAATGAATAAGAGGAAAGAAATAAATTCTCATACCTTGATGTTCCAGTATTCTACTTGCTTGAGACTTCAGAGACTTAACTCCTTGTAACTTCTATCACTTCTGTTACTCTTTAGTTTGTGATGGGGATACGTAAAGAATGACCTAGCTTAAATAGAAAAATAATAGAGGAGTGGAGGAGTCTCAGATAGGATAACTCAATTCAGGTTCTTTGAATCTAAGAGAAGTGGATCAATCAAAGGTCATGGAACAGTTACAATTAGTGTACCCACTCAAGTTTATTCCTAAAATCTCATTTCGGGTCAAATACGGAGTACGTATAAAGAGTACCGATTTAACCCAACCTAATTCAGAATTAGGGTTAAAGTGACTGTCGAATTGACGATCCGCCATAAGTGTGATGGACCATAACAGGGAACATCACCCCTCAGCTGAGTCAATGAGTTTCTATTTTGGTGTGATGGTTAATAGGACGGTGAACCACAGTCATGATGGTCCACCAAATTAGCCATCACTACTTACCAGAATGCAGGTCAGCAGTCTCATTTCTGATGGTTTCTTTGACGGTCCACCATATACTTGACGGTCCGCCACTCATGTTGTCATGCCCTATCCAGTGAATGCATTTTCCTTTCTATCTTTGATGGTTAAGTGTGGTGGTCCGTCAAGTGTACCATCGCAACTTTCCAGTAGCTCAAATACACCCAATTTTTCTCTTTACAGTACTTCTGGTCCTGCACACTTCATAAACACATAAAAATTGCCTAAAAAACATAAAATAGACTCTACCTATGGTTACAATAAAATGTTGTGGGTTGCCTCCTGCTAGCACCTAATTTTACGTCGTGGCACGACTTAGGTATCTCGAATATTCAGAATTCATCGAGGTAAAAGACATCAACACTTTTTATTAGGTCTTTTGGACCAATATAAAGTTTGATTATTTGCCTGTTCACTTTGAAGACACTACCATATTAGTTTTCAAGCTCGATTACTCCAGATGCGTAGACTTGGCTAATTTTAAATGGGCCTGACCATTTAGACTTCAACTTACTCGGAAATAGCTTCAGTCTGGAGTTGAAAAGAAGGAACAAATCACCTTTCATATATTCTCTCTGTGTAATCCTTTGGTCATAGTATTTCTTCATCCTTTCTTTGTACAAGTCAGCTCTTTCATAAGCTCTATGACAGAATTTGTCCATCTCGTTAATCTGCTTCAATCCTAGATCAGCTTCTTCCTTCCAATGTATATTCAGCCTTTTTAGAGCCCACAAGGCCTTATGTTCCAGCTCAATTGGCAAATGACATACCTTCCCATAAACTAGCTGATATGGTGACAAGCCAATTGGTTTCTTAAAAGAAGTTTGATACGCCCACAAGGCATTAGAGAACTTTCGAGACCAATCTTGTCTACTGGCATTCACCATTTCAGTGAGAATAGCCTTGATATCGTGATTCGACACCTCCACTTGCCCACTAGTTTGTGGGTGACAAGGAGTTGCTACACGGTGTTGTTTTACTCTGTACTTTGCCAGCATAGCCCTAAAGAATTTATTGCAGAAATGGGATTCCCTATCACCTATGATTGTTCTTGGTACTCCAAAGCAGGAGAATATGTTCTTTTTCAGAATTGCCACAGCTCTTTTTCCTTTATTGTCAGCCAACGCCACCGCTTCTATCCATTTTGATACATAGTCTACAGCTACTAGGATGTATTTTATCCCATACAAGCTTACAAATGGTCCTATGAAGTCAATGCCCCATACATCAAATAACTGTACTTCCATAATCTTGGACATTGGCATCTCATGACGTCTTGAGATTGATCCTTGTCTCTGACATTGATCAGATCTATAAACGAGCTCATATGCATCTCTGAATAGTGTGGGGCAATAGTAGCCACTCTGCAATAATTTTTGAGTTGTGTGGTCGCCTGCATGGTGACCATCAATAGGTGAAGCATGGTATGCTTCCAAAATATTCAGCATCTCCACATCTGGTACACAGCGCCTAAGAACACCATCTGCACATAACCGAAAAAGATAGGGATCATCCCAAAAATACTGGGTAACATCATGAAGGAACTTTTTTATTTGATGAAAGGAAATATTATCTAGCATTACCTCACTTACCACGTAGTTTGCGGAATCAGCATACCACAGAATTTGCTCGAACTTAGCAGCTAATATCTTCTCATCTAAAAAGGAATCATCAATTTCTAACTTGTCCTTGATTGTTTGTTCGCATTCAAGTCTGGATAAGTGATCAGCCACCTGATTTTCGAACCCCTTGTGATCCTTTACCTCAAAGTCGAATTCATGAAGCAATAATAACCACCGGATCAATCTTGGCTTCGCATCTTTCTTGGCCATTAAGTACCTCAGAGCTGCATGATCTGTGTGGACCACTACCTTAGTTCCTAACAAATACGCCCTTAACTTCTCAAAGGCGTAAACCACAGCTAGAAGTTCTTGTTCAGTGATAGTGTAGTAGTGTAGTTCTTTTGAACCCCATTCAGGGCTTTGCTGGCATAGTAGATATGATGAAACAACTTATCCTTTTTCCGGCCCAACACAGCTCCAAGTGCCACCCTGCTAGCATCCCACATTAATTCAAATGGCTTTGTCCAGTCGGGAGAAATAATAACTGGAGCCTCCACTAACTTCAGCTTAATGCATTCAAACGCCTGTCTACAGTCATCATCAAAAGAGAACTTGGCCTCTTTTTTAAGAAGTTTGCACAATGGGTTTCAAACCTTTGAGAAATCCTTTATAAATTTGCGATAGAATCCTGTATGTCCAAGAAAGTTATGCACACTTTTTATAGAGATGGGGGGAGGTAGTTTCTCGATAACCTCAACTTTGGCCTTATCCACCTCAATACCATTCACAAAAATTTTATGACCGAGAACAATGCCTTGTTTCACCATGAAGTGACATTTTTCCAGTAAGGACCAGGTTAAACTCTTTACACCGCAGTAATTCTTCACTTACATTCAGCAAGCATAAGTCAAAGGAATCTCTAACCACTGAAAAATAATCCATAAACACCTTCAAGGTTTCTTCAACCATATTAGAGAAAATCAGCATCATGCACCTATGGAATGGAGCCGGTGCACTACATAATCCAAAGGGCATCCTTTTAAAAGCAAATGTGCCATATGGGCATGTGAACGTTGTTTTTTCCTGATCCTCAGAAGCAATGGAGATCTGATTATACCCAGAATGCCCATCCAAGAAATTGTACCAGCCTCCGCCTGCCAATCGATCAAGCATCTGATCCATGAATAGCATTAGAAAGTGATCTTTTAGTGTCTGCAAATTTAGCTTTCGGTAGTCCATACACACCCTCTAACCTGTGATAGGACTGAGTGGAATTAGATCTTTCTTCTCATTGGCCACTACCGTCATGCCCCCTTTCTTTGGCACACACTATACAGGACTCACCATTTACTATCTGAGATTGGGTACACCACCCCTGCATCTAGCCACTAGATGACTTTTTTCTTTACCACCTCTTATATAGGTGGATTTAGGCAACACTGATGCTCAATAGTAGGTATACAATCTTCCTCTAACTGAATCTTGCGCATACATATGCCAGGAGGATACCAATGATATCTGGAATAGTCCAACCAATAGCTCTCTTGTATCTCCTAAGAATAGAGATGAGAGCTTCCACCTATTATTCGCTGAGATCAGCAGCAATAACAACTGGCAGCGTATTTCCACTACCCAAGAACACAAACCTCAGATGACTTGGTAACTCCTTCAAGTCTAACATTGGTGGCTTTTCAATGGATGGCTTCGCCGGTGGTGAAGGCTGATTCTTAAGGTCAAGATCCAGCTTCTTGGGGGCATTAAAGACAACCCTATTCCTATCAAACCACAGATAGTTTCTTCATACTCATCAATATCCTCACGATCAAAGTTCATGAGCACAGCGGCCAATCGATCAACAGTAAACTGCTCCTCCAAAGATAATTCCAGCTCTTCCTTATAATAAATATCAACTATAATGAACACATTCATTTCTTTGGGCTGCTTTATTGATTTGCATACATCGAAACGTACCACTTCATCGTTCATTCAAAATAAAAGCTCATTTACTCGCAGATCAATAAGCACACTTCCAGTTGCGAGGAAAGGTCGACCCAAGATTATGGGCACCTTGAAGTCCACCTCGTAATCCAAAATAACAAAATCTGCAGGAAAAATAAAGGTAGCCACCTTCACTAATACATCATATAGAACCCCAATAGGCTATTTTACCAACCTATCTGCTATTACAAGTTGCATGTTGGTTGGTGTAGGATCTCCTAACCCCCAACTATTTATAAATGGCTAGCGGCATCAAATTAATGCTATCCAAGAGATCACACAAGGCCATGGAAAAATCCAAAGACCCCATCGGACAAGGAATAGTGATGGCTCCCGGATCTGCCTTCTTCTAAACTAATGACCTTGTAGCAATCGCACTATAATGATAGAGATTATCAACTGGTTCATAACTTGCTTCTCTCTTCTTTTTCAAAAGGTCCTTCATAAATTTGGCATACCCTAGCATTTGCTCCAATACCTCAACCAAAGGAACATTTATAGTCAGCTACTTCAACATAGATATGAATCTACTAAACTTTGTGTCGTTAGACTTATTTTTCAATCTTTGAGGAAAGGGAAGTAGTGGTTTTGGCAAAGTTTTAACCACAACTTCCTTATCTTTGTCCTTCTTTTGTTGAAATGTAACGGTCTGCTGACAATCAGGTACAGTATCTAGAATAACCCAATCTGATCCTGCAGATTCCATAGAATTATTAATACCAGCTTTATTCGAATCTTCTGCTATCACATCAACTACCGTCTTATCCACAGATTGGCTTTCCAACACCTTACCACTTCTAGTGGTAATTCCCATGCACGATCCATCCTTATTAGTATTTTGGACTATGTCACTAGGTAACGTACCGTCCTTCCTTTAATTAAGTGCCGATGACAATTGGCCCATTTGCTGCTCCAATTGTTTGATCGACATAGAATGTGAGTCAACCATTTTGTTCATCGAAGATAAATCATTTTTTACCTCAAGTACTCCAGTGTTGTTTTCTTTTACTCCCTTCAATATCTTGGCTATCATGTTCTCCATGGACATCTTCCCAGAACTAGACGTAGCTGCATCATGACTTCCAGGGGAAATATACAACCAACTCCTATCATTTTTTCTTTTTCAATTTTCTTGGTCATAATTCTTGTATCCAGTTTGATTATAATAGTTCCGACCTTGGTTTCCTTGGCCACTGCCTCGAAAACCCCCCTGATTGTTTAATTAATTCACTTTCTTTTTGGAATCGGAGTCAGCTCTTCTTTGTGATACAACAACTTTAACCTTCTCTATCTTCCCTAATAATAAATGCTTAGTAAGAAGGTCCATCTATATTTTCATATGAGCCATATCTTGGTCACATTACTCTTCCCTTCGCCTCTGTTTTATAGTCATACCAATAGATACAGTAGAGCTTGTTACCTCAGAATCCCTGGTATGCCAATATTTACTCTGCTTTGTCATACGATCTAGCATCTCAGTTGCCTCAATAAAGGTGACATCCATGAATGACCCTCCTGCAGCATTATCTACCACTGGCTTGGACATCGAATTCAAGGATCTATATAATATCTCCATCAAATGGTCATTTATAATCTGATGAGATGTAGTTCAGGATTTATAGGTAATACTAGTTGACCCGATCTCCAAGTATTTGGCATGCAGAAGAGTCAACCTATTCAAAACAAAAACAACAAACAAAAAGTAAAGTTTGAGAATCTTTGACCAAATGGTCTATTAACTATCACAAACTTAGTTGACAACCATATTCCTCGGCAATGGTGCCAAAATTTGATTCGCCCAAATTACAAATCTTAGTAGAAAGTGTAAGCGGTCACTGTCCAGTATAGAACCCAACTCGGTTGAGTATCGAATACCACAGGGAATACTGTGCTCACTAAGTGTCCTAATTGTTATTAGACTGTTGATCAAAGTTTCTAAACCAAAATGGGGGTTTGGTTTTTTCTTTAATTTGTAAAATTATAAATTGTAATAAGATTAGTTCAACTAATGATTTGCTCTGTATTTCATAACTTTATAAGATTAATCAAACCAGGGTTATGATCACCAAAATGCCAGCATCATTTGGGTTATGAATTATTTATGACTTCCACTTAACAAATTCAATTACAAGAAAGGCTGAATTCTATTCTATATCCATTAGTTTCTCTACATAAATGGATAGGTTATCCTATAATTTTCTCAAAATCATCGGATGCCGTATTCCTTCAACCTAATTCTCATGTAAGCTAATTTTAGTAGGGAATTAGCTATTACTCTAAAGGTTAAGGCCCTTAGAATTCATGTAAACACCTTTTATCCCAACAAACAATATTCTCTTAGACAAGTGGTGTTCTAGGGTTTACTCCTCAAATTTACAACCAAGAAAAGTTATGAAATTGAAGAAAGGTTTATGCAATTTTATTCAATTATGGAACTCAAATTGATTCCTAACTCATAGATGTATTTAACATTAAGGATCCCATAACCCTAGTTATAAGATTTAGCCACAACACTCCATAGAAGATAAAGAATTTATTCTTGTATTATTCATAAATAAATGGAAAGTTTACTTACAAAGAACCCCAAGAATCAGTTCTTAAATCTTCAATGTTTAGTTGTTTGATACTAAAATTCCCCAAAGTACTTGGATACCAAGAAGTTCAATAGATGAAAAGAAAACTTGTAAAAAGATAAAAGATGTGTTCTTAACCCTAAAAGTTGGTATTTATATGTCCCAGCTAAAAAAGAATTTAAAATTTTAAAAATGAAAAAACCGCATCCCATTTGATGGTCCATATGATGGAGCATAAAATATATGACTGTCCACCATTTTCTTCGTCACTCCATTCATCCAAATGGCAATTTCTGGATAACATCTGACAGTCCACCTGGTGGTTCGTCGATGGTCTGATGGTCCACCATAGTTACCGTCGTGGAGTCCTTTTGGAAGACAACTTCTGGATCAGAACAGACGATTAATCTGGTGGTCCGTCCCAATATTGATGGTCCACCACTTTGACCATCATGGATTTCCTCCAGAGAACAGGTTTTGGATAAGCGTTGATAGTCAATCTGGTGGTCTGTCCTATGTCTGACAGTCTACCACCTTGATCGTCCCCAAGTCCCTCTGAGAAGTAGTTTCTAGATAAGTGTTGATGGTCTATCTGGTGGTTCATCACATGTCTGACAGTCCACCATATTGTCTGTCACTCGACTCTTCTGGAGGCCTTGTTCTGGTTAAACCTAACAGTATATATGGCAGTCCGTCGTAAACCTGACGGTCCATTATTTTGATCGTCAATTCCTCTTTTCTGCTACTTTTTCTAGTTTTCTTCTAGAATTATCTCCTTTCACTAAAACACTAAAAAACTTTATTAAATATCACTTTAGTTGCCTCAAAACATACAATTTTCCTAAGAAAATAATGCTAAATATTTCGTAAAACATCGAAACATCAGGGAGTTTGGCTGGGGTGGCACATCTGTTAAAATATAATGCAGGTGTACTAAGTTAAGCTCAATACGAACAGAAATCTCATTAGGAACAAAAGGGTAAAAACTCATTTGATTTTGATTTCCAGTATGAATACAAAACGTGAAAATACGGCCTAATAATCCTTTAAACCATCGGAGTTTGAAGCTAGAGGTGTTAGAAAAGTTACCAAAGGGATAACTGGCTTGTGGCAGCCAAGAGTTCATAGCGATGTTGCTTTTTTATCCTTTGATGTCGACTCTTACATTATTGTGAAGTAGAATTCACCAAATTTTGGATTGTTCACCCACCAATAGGGAACATGAGCTGGGTTTAGATCATCATGAGATAGGTTAGTTTTACCCTATTGATGATAGTGTCACAATAATAATTCATCCAAGTATGAGAGGAATTGTTGATTCCCATAATTGGTCATCGCACTTCATTCAAAATCTAGTGGAGTGAAGCTACCTTGTCCTGGATTATGATTGAATGCCTCTAAGTTAGAATTTGGGCTAAAGGTGACACATGCGCCCGCTATCCATTTGCCGACATACAGTAAGGGCGGCATCCCACAAAGGCATGTGTCATTGGCTAAGCCACCATGGCGGAAGGGTCGGGGTGGCCACTTTAAAGTATAATTTCCACCGAGCAACAGGTAGAATCCTTTAGAGATAACTTAAATATTCGATGGCGTTTTATAAGTTGTAGTGTGGCCTTGCTGCCACGATCTACTAAGATTCATCCCTTTGTTGCTCCAGTTTGTCCCTTCCCCTCCAATCCAATCATTTTTTTCATTTATGTCTAAAGGAGGTTTGTGCATTTGTCCTTGAAAAATCGCACTAAGTATTGTGATTTCACCCTACCCTCGAGCATGCTGCGGCATAGCCTCACCCGATTTCTCCGCTTGTTTTTCAAGTGTCGCGTGTGCTCTATTCAAAACAAATAGTTAAGTATGATATCAAGTAGTCTTTCGTGCAAAACTATGGTTGATACAATTAGAGGTTTCCCACGATGTGAAGTGTAGATCAAGAGCCTATTGATGTATCGAGGCCAACTTTGGAGTGTGGTGGCATGTTCCAATTAGAGGTTGTCATAAACATCAAGTACAATCCTAGCTACACGTCCAATGACTCGGGCTTTGATGATCGGCAAAATCTGCAGGACACAGTGTTGACATAGGCAACACCATGGCTGATGTCTAACACTGATGGACCTATAGTGTCCTACCATGGTGGTGTCATTGTCGAGTTGAGTGTCTGTGCACCGACACTTACGCCCTCAAGGAACCATGCACCAATGCCTCAAATCACCATAGGTACTAACAACCACAATCGATGTGAAACACCAATAGACCTATAGTGGCCTACTGAGATAGGGGCATTTTTTTTGCAATACCATTGCTTGGTAATTGCACCATACTGCACAACTTCAGCCACATACACACTGCACAGTATAAGTATAATATACTAAGTTTGCAAAAACATAAACTACTAATAGAATTACAGGAAACAACTTCCCATTATTTTATTATTCTCTCAGAATCAAAAAGGATAATGTCACACAAATTGTACACAGGCATACAGTACTCTCTCTGCCTTGTAAAATTTCTAGTAAAACTATAAATAGCCTACGCATGGGCAGTTACAATATTTACAACCAATGATACCTGGCAGCATTCCATTAGACATGGTTGTATGCTTATCACATGACTCAACAACTTGATCTAAGAATTCTACTAACATTCTGAAAATCACACTTGTTTACAATATTCAAAATTCAAAATAACAACTGTCCCATATGACTAGCACATGGGCAGCCTTTCCCCTTTAGCCAATTTTGCTATGTTCAACATTTAGTTGAATTTTAGTTTTCAAACAATTAGATCATTTTGTGTTTGTCTTGTCATGCTTCCCAGCCATGTCTTTCCGTGCCAGCATCATGCCTTGCCTGTGATATGTCATTGCCTACATCTATGCCATTCCACTACCTATGCCATACTGTTGTCTCGGCTATGTCACTGCCTTAGCATGCCACTGCCTATGCCTTGAAACTGTCTTTACCATTCCAATGCCTTGGCCTATGCCATGCCATCACCTAGGCTATCCCACTGCCTTGGTCGATGTCATGCCTATCACATTGCCTATGCCATGCCATTACCTTAGGAACCCCTTAGATGATTTCATTCTGGCTTATGGATTTTTAAAATGCCCTGAGAGTACACCTTAGGTATCATATGGTGCGTACAATCCCGAAAGACCATAAGCTAACCCATGAGCGTGTACCTGCTATGAGCACTGGATAACAAGATCATAAATGTTGAAGAATACTGACAATTCATAAGGTTTTAATAATAGAATTCAACATTGTATCTTGAGGGTTTTTATTCATTTGGAAGGTTTCTCACTTGTATTGAAATCTTGGCAAGAAAGGTGTAATTGAGGGGGTGTGATTCCCCTTTGGTTCACCTAATAGTGAGGTTTCATCTTACATTGGTGATGTGTGATTGAAGTTTTGATATACCTTCTAGTACGATTCATTAGTGGAAGTGAGGGTCTCTCTACTATCCTTATTTTATGCATCTCTTCTTCATCTCTTTTCTTCTACTTGTGTTGTTTTTCCTTGTGTGTGGTTGCTAATTTTTTCCTTCTAGTGTTTAATTTCATGTGTTGATAGTCCATTAGGCTATGATTTTGTAACAAACCCTTGGTTAGGGTTGTTCCAACATCCCTAAATCTTGGTTTTAGTGTCCTTATTAAGAAAATCTCACAAAAAAGAGCCAAAAAACTTGAAAAAACTCAAAAAAAAATGGTGTCTAGTCTTGTGTTGTTGTAGATCCGATCTTAGAATCTTAGATCTGCATGTCTTTACCTTATCTTTGAAATTTTTTGTACTAGATCCTTGCTCTCTAGTGACTAGGGAGTCTAGATCTACTTTTAGAGTGAAGTTTGGTTGAGTTTGAGCTAAGATCCACCATGGCTTTGGTGTTTTGAAGCTTTTTGAGCTAGATCCAAAATTGTCCTTGTGATTTGGACGTGTTTTGTTGCTGTTTTTTAGTTGGTTGAATTTTTTTTGGCCTATGGACCCTAAATCTAAAACAAAAATTAACATTAGGGTTCATTTGCTTGTTGGTCAAACTTGGTCAACACTTGAATATTCATCTTGTTCATCCATCATCTTCATATCTTAGTGAATAAGAATATTCAAAGTGTTTGTCTGATTCAAAAGGAGTGAGGAAAAAGAGTGTGCTTGTTGTTTGTACAAGAATATTCCCAAGTATATTCCTAAGTCATCCAAAAGAAAGGGGGGACCAAAGAACAAATCAAGTACACTTGCAAGTACAAGGGGGGACCATTTCATTCAATTTCAGTTAGAGGCTTAAAAGGGATCTAAATGGACTTCTTACTCCCTCAAATCCAAAAATCTTCTACCCCAAAGGTTGATACTAGGCCGAAACAAGATTTGGGAAATTAAAAATTTGAAAAAAAAGTGACAACCAACCACGTTGTAACACATCATCACTAGTGATCATCCAAATTACTCTCTAAATTTAGATTTCTTAGTTTCACCTTTTTTATTCTAGTTTCTTTTAAGCTAATTCAAACACGAATTAGCAAGTAAGTTCCTACTAGATTGATAATTAGTCTAGAGTTTGTTTAATTCGTGTCTTCAATTTTTGTGTTCTTTTCTCATTTTTAATTCGTAGTATCTTGTTGGTTCAAGTACGAAAGCTATTTTTCTCTTAGTTGTCTCAAAAATACTCTATTTTGGATCAAAGCTTATTCACCACTCAATTCACTTACCAAGTATTGCCAAGTATTCAACACTTGTGTGACCAAGTGTGAGGTGAGATTCGACTTTGAGAGTGTGAGGTTATTTGAACTAACTTGTTTGTTTTTTGTAGGTGTTTTCTATTAGGTACCTTGACTATGGAAGGAAAAACATCATCTACCCCGGATAGTTATAGTATTTATACTACCTCACATCCTTTTGAAAATACCATCGAAACCTTTAAGGTCTACACGAATTGATTATTCAAGCATGCCATCAAAGCCGAATCACCACTAAAAAAGATACTACCATTTTTCCTAGTATCAATTCTCCTTGTATGCAGGTTCATGAAACTATACTTCCACTGGATGATTCAAGGAGAGTTCCTCAAGAACACATGGTTGATGATCAAATGGAGCTCTTGGCTATGAATTCCAACTTTGGGAAAATTACAAAAAGGTGATGCAAGGAAGAATTCTTGGCAAAATCCCTTGTAATGAGAGCTCCCCAAAGAAATAAATGGGCTTCCATGATGCAAAACTAAGTGAAGAATACACTTCCCACAATTTACAAGGTAACAAAGCTATCTTTTACACCCCTAGAAACTTGAATTGTTGTGATGTGGCTAGTAGTGGCCGAAGTGGTGTAGTTCTGGATTTGCTTAGTGTAGAAAAGTACGAATATTCCTTTTATTATACTCTTTGTTTTTAAGTTTGCATAAGTACCAAACTCTTGATGTGAGTGTGCAAGCACTAGTTGATCCTTTAGATGACAAAATCAATTCTTTTCGTAAGAATGATTTGTGTCCATCTAGTAATAGCACTTGTAACCTGAATAAGGTTCCATTACCAAGTGATAATAGTGTTAACACACTATTTGTACCTTGTGAAACTAAGCTGAGTCTACGTTGGTATGTGAGTTGCCAACAACTACTGAGGATGTGAATGATGATCAACTTACTAACGAAAAAAGTCCACTACTTGAGCATATGTGTGGTGTGTTTGATAAGTCTCAAGTTATTAATGATGTTGATAGAGTTGATCACGGTATTGGAGATAATTCTTTGAGAATGTTGTATGATCAAAGACATATTGATAGTTTTGCTCAAAGAAACCAAGAAAAGGCATAATCGGGTGAAAATGACCTTGAATTTCTTGAATATTTAGGAAACCCAAATTGTGATTGGTCTTGTGAAAATGTTTTTTTGTGTGATTCCTTTACTTCTCTTGGTGATTTATATCTATGTGGGGATTACTCTCTTAAATTAGAAAGTGGTGCATGCTTAGAAATTTCATCTACTTCTTCTTTGTGTGTTTCCTATGATGAGCATCCTAGTGGTGATGAACTTAGAACTAGTGAGTACTTTCATAAGGGCACCATAGTTGAAGTTGATTTGTGTGACACCTTTCTCCACTCTCTATTTGCATTTGATGATGTGTATGCTATTGTAGAGAGTATGTCTTTTAGATTGGGTGAAGCCTATGGGGAAAAAGTGTTGTCTAGATCCATGTCTAAGGCTACTTTTTCCATTTGACCATAGTTCAAAATGTGGATATGATGATGTTCACACAACCACCTTGTTTCTTGGTCTACATGACAAGAAAAGTATTATTTTTGAAAACCCGAAGGTAAAAGTGTCATTGTTATCTTGGGATAATGCTTCTAAATTTGCATCTTTATTTGACACACTTATGCTTGAATTGGGTGAATCCCAACTTGTGGATGTCAAGTTGATGTTTTACTTGAGGGGAAGAAGTCATATGTACTTAATTAATTTAATTCCATCCTTGTGTGCCGTATGTGCTATATCTTTTGGAATAAGTGACCCTCTTGTAGATGATAGCACCATGGATGATGTCTTCACACATGATTCCTTCCTATACTACCTCTTTGCCTATGATGATAACTATGTTAATTTTGAATTTGTATTATGTAGAGGTAGTAAGTTTGGTGACTAGTTTCCTTGCTTGAATGATGATCCTTTTGAGTTTTGTAGCCTAGTGAAAGAAGTGGGTCACCTCGGATTAACCCCTTGTTTTCTACTTCCATTTCACCCTGAAATAATTTTAAGTTGTGGAAGGTGTAGTTTTGGTTCATGCTCAATTCCTTTTGATGTTTATGACATCCAATTCTTTATACACTTTTATGCAAAGCTTTTCATGTCAAATTTTAACGATATATGGGTGTATGTTAAGCGTGAGCAACCATGTGTCGATGATATATTGTTGTACTAAAACTAACCCTCCTACCAAGAGGATTATGTTCTTGTTTTGAAATATATTAATTTGAGGAAAAATTCCTTTCAAGATGAAGAGGATGTTACAAGCTTGAGGATCACCAAGGGAACGAGATATTGTCGAAGGTTCAAGCTTTGGAATGGGCAACCAATTGAAGTGCTTTTTGGGGAATTTTAAAGCCTTGTTCAAGAGAAGAAAATGAGAAGGACTTATACACGCAATAGGCGCCTCAAGTGAAGGGCATTGAAAACATTTTGCACTCCAAAGTAACACTCAATAGGCGGCCCAATTCCTTCCTCATTAAGGGTGTTTTTGACATTTACTGTGTAATAGTATAAATAGACATTTTATCTTCCATTCTCATTAGCTTTGATGATTATTGAAAGGAAAATCTTTAGTTGAAATATTTAGTCTTCTAATTTGGGTGTAGAATCCGAAACTTGAGGGTTTTTATGCATTTGGAAAGTTTTTCACTTGTATTGAACTCTTGGCAAGAAAGGTATAATTGAGGGAGTGTGAATTCCCTTTGGTTCATCTAAGAGTGATGTTTGATCTTAGATTGGTGATGTGTGTTTGAAGGTTTGATACACCTTCTAGTGTTATTCATTAGTGGAAGTGAGGTTCACTCGACTATCCTTATTTTGTGCATCTCTTCTTCATCTCTTTTCTTCTACTTGTGTTGTTTTTCTTTGTATGTGCTTGCTGATTTTTGCCTTCTAGTGTTTAATTTCATGAGTTGATAGTCCATTAGGCTATCAGGTACCATGCACCAAGGCACCATTGCATCGTATACCATGGAACCAAGTCACCATGTCACTGTGATCCATGGCACCAAGGCACGATGGCCCGGTGCACCATGGAACCAAGGCACCAAGGTACCATCTCACTGCGGCACCGTGCACCATGGTACTATGCTCCATGGAATCAAGGCACCATGAAACCATGATACCCTTGCATCCTAAACTAGGTACTGTGTGCTTGGCACCCATGCACCCACGACGAGCGCACCAAGGCAGCATCACACCATGGGCACGGTGCACCAAGGCACCATGGCACCGTACCAAAATCAAAAGAGCTTAAAACAAGGTTATTATCAAAATATTTTCCTAAAATTCATCCATCTTATTCACCGTTGCATGCTCCTTTCATTACATAAACACTCTAAGTATTTTTTAAACGATATTTCAATTTTACCTCATATGTTGGAACGGTTTTAAAATGTTCCCACGTTATTTTTATATTTTTTTTATTCTTTATTTAATATCCTTAAATATAAAATTTTTATATCATTGCATTATATGTACAAGTATGCACTCAATTGTTGGTTCAAGGTTATTTCATGTGTTGGGAATATTTTTCTAATATTTTTATTTTTTTAACTATTTTTTCAATTTATTATTTAGTTTTTTAATTTTCATAAATAGATTTTGAAAAAAAACATTTTCTTAATGAAAAACATCATTTACAAATTACGTGACTCTTTTGTGAGTGCATTGGCTTAGACTTACATCAAAACGTGTTGTTCTGGTCCGTACATGTCTAATATGATTCTCTGGCAAAATCATGCCTACTCTGGTTGGTTGGGTTTTTTAAGCATATATAAGGGGGTTAGAGGTGTTGAAGGTACTTCAAGGCGACTGTTTATAGTTGGTACATGCATTCATTGGTCATATCGGCGTGCAGTGTGGGCACGTGGATGCATGCATGGCAAGTCCGTACGAGCCATTGGTGCCCAAGATCACATAAGGCTTTAGCACATCAGTCATTTTTCCTAAAGTGGCATCGAGTTAATACACACTCCAAGATCACATAAGGCTTTATCAAAATCAAGTAACCCAACAGTACAAGGGATAATAAACTCTCTTGTGTCTACTTTCTTTTATACCAAGGATCTTGACATAATTGCGCCACAAAGGTAAAGATTGTCCACCAGTTCGTAGCTAACTATCCTCTTCTTTGTCATGATATCCTTCATAAACATGGCATATCCAGGCATCTGCTCTAGTGCCTCTACCAAAGGCACATTCATGGTCAACTACTTCAGTATTCCCATAAATTTACTAAACTTTATGTCATCAGCTTTCTTCTTCAAGCGATAAGGGAAGGGCGGCAGTGGTTTTGGGTGAGTAATAACCACTGCCTCCTTCTTTTTTTTTTCTACCTTATCAAGTTGTTGATGCTTTGATGTACCTTCATTACCATCTACATTCTCAGACTCCCCTGGATGGTTTTCATCATCTTCTATATCTTTTTCAATCACATCCTTAATCATAGTTTTGCCCACAGAAGGACTAGGTAATACTTTACCACTTCGAGTGGTAACGGCCAGGAAAAATCCATCATTCTGAGGATTTTTTACTATATCACTCGGCAACATACCACTATTTCTCTAATTAAATATTTTTTAGAGTTGAGTCATCTATTGCTCCAACTATTTGATAGAAGTTGAATGCAAATCTACTAGCTGAGTCATGGAAGATAGGTCACTCTTCATTTTGGTCACCCCAGCATTGGTCATCTCAACCCCTTTTACTAGCTTCTCCATCATGTCCTCCATGAACATTTTTCCTTAACTGGTAGAAGCATTATCATGACTTCTAGGAGGTACATACAATCCACTCCTATCATTCTTATTTTTCGAACTCCCTTAATCCTTATCTTTGTAACCAGATTTGTCATAATATTTATGAATTTTGTTCCCTTAGCTATTGCCTTGGAAACCTCCATGATAATTTAGATAGTTAACCTCCTCTTCAGAGTTAGACTCAGATCTACTTTGTGACCCAACAACTTTCATCTTCTCAGTCTTCCCAAATTACAAATGTTTAGTAAGCAGATCCATCTGGGTTTTCACGTGTGTCATATTTTAGTCACGTTCTTTCTCTCTCCTGTGTTGTTGCACAGTCATTTTTCTAGAAACAGTAGAGCTTTCTACCTCAGAATCCCTAGTATACGTAGATCTACTTTGTTTGGTCATCCTATCAAGCATTTCAAAAGCTTCTGGAATGGTAAGATCCATAATTTTCCTAATGCAGCATTATCAACAACTGGTTTTGTAATAGAATTCAAGGCTCTATACAAAGTCTCCATCAAATGGACGTTAGTCATTTTATGATTGGGATACTACATCAACTTCTTCTTGAACGTCACCTAAGTCCTGAGAAGAGCCTCAGTCGGGAGCTGCCTAAAATTACTGATCTCGTCTCTCAACTATAACATCATGGTTTGTGGAAAAAATCTTTCTAGGAAAGCTTCTTTCAACTACCTCCAATTTTTTATAGAATCACGAGTCAACCTATTAATCCATAGCGTTTCCTCCCCAAATATAGATAATGTAAATAAGAATAGACGGATGGCATTCTTCCCTACTCCTGTGTTATAGAAAAACTTGAAAATAGGGACAAAATTCACTAAATGCATATTAGGATCATCACCCAGAAGTCCACTAAATAGCCCCTTCAGATGAAGTAGTTGAATCATGGTACTCAAGATGTTAAACTTTTCTCCAGGAGCCAAAGGTGGAGGAATAATAGCTCTGGTTGAACCTACACCATCTATTTCGTCCTCATCCTTCACAAGATCAAATTGTATAGGCTGTCGATCTTGTATTACTTAAAAAGGATGATTTTTGTTCACATTATGGTTCACAGGTACAACCACATTCTCTGCACTCCTTTGGTTAGCAGGATCTAACAAATCATTATCTCCTAAGTCCTCATCATCTAAATAAGGATGATGTGCTAGTTGACCATTATTTTGTTGGTTCAACAGAGCTCTACCCAAAGAAGCTAGTCTATCTTTTTCTTGTTGACCTGCCATTCTGCCAATTAACTGCGGTTCCGGATGTATAGGTAACAATGGTTCACCCAACCTCCTTGTGTTTGGCAGACACAATAGTTACCCTACAAAGAAAATAAACAACAAATAAAGAGAAAATTTAGGAAACTTGACCAATGGTCAATTAACAAACACAAACTTAATTGACAATTGTATTCCTCGGCAATGGTGCCAAAATTTGATACACCCAAATTATGACTCACATTAGAAAGTATAAACGGTCGTTGTTAAATATAGAACCCAACAAGGTTGGTGTCAAATCCCACAAGGAATACAATGCAAACTATGTGTTATGGTTGTTAATAGATTGTTGATCGAAGGTTCCTAATAAAAAGGAGGGGTTTTGAATTGGTGGCAGTATTTAAATTATTATAGAAAGTATCGTTCTAGCTAGAAAGTTTTATTGCAAGTTTAATTCATTGAGTGTAAACAAACAAGAGTTATGTTCTCCTAGATGTTGAAATAGATAGAGTTATAAATTACCTTAAATTCCCAATTTTTAACCTCAATTGCAAGAGTTATTGAACTCTAAAGTTTACCCATTTGTTTCTCAACCTAAATGGATAGTTTACCCTTTAATTATGTCAAACCTAAAGAATGTATTGATCTATTAAACTAGTCCCTCATAGGAGTCAATCCTTGTTAAGGCATCAACCCATAACCCAAAGGCTAAGGCCTATAGATTTCATGTAAACTCCATTTTTCTCCCAATATATACTTTTCTTGTCAGATAAGTAATGTTCTTAGGCTCACCCTTCAAGTTTTCAACAAAGAAAGGTCATTAATTCAAAGAAGGGTTTATACAATCTCAATCATATATGAAAATTAAGCATTTTCACAACGCTAATCAGTTATTCACATCAACGCTTCCATAACCCTAGTTATGGGAGCTTAGCCACAGATCTCAAAAGAAGAAGAAGAAGAAATCATTGTGTTCTTCATAAATGGATTCAGAGGATTGCTTACAAAATTACCATAATTGTTCTTGAATCATCAATGAGAATATGAATAAAGATAACTATATCCACAATTATATCTTGAATCACAGAGAATAATAAGTACAATAAGGTTTCTAGGTGGAAAATATGATAAGAGATACTTAAATAAAACCTAAACTAGGTATTTATATGTTCCCAGGTACTGAGGATTTGAAATTTGAATTTATTAAATCCGCTTCAATGTTGACGGTCGCATTGACAGCGCATCGTTAGCCTGACGATCCATCACGTAGACCATTACTGATGGTCCTAAAGTTTCTCATTCTAGTTAAGGGCTGACGTTTATATTGGCAGACCGTTGCTGAACTGGCGGTCCGTCGCTGGATCCTCCGAAAAGCTATTCTCTGTTTCAGCTTGGCGGCCAAGTTGGTGGTCCGTCATAGATCCGAAGGTCCATCACTTAGACCGTAGAAGGAGTCACTTATGTGTTCCTTTGTGTTTAACTATGATGGTTGATCGCATGGCTGATGGTCCGCTAGTTCAACCATCAATGCCCTTTTTCTACTACTTTTCTAAGTTTCTTCTTCAGCTAACCCCTTGAGCTGAAAACACTAAAATCCAGTATTATATACAACATCAGTTGCTTGAAAATGTATAATTATCCCTTGAAAAAGATGTCAAATATTCCATCAAAAGCCGTAACATCAACATCCTAAACTTAAGAAAATTGCTTGTCCTCGAGTAACTCAGCACTAAATTGCATCCATGAATAATACAATGACAGGCAATCAACTGCTGAACTAGATTTCACGCAACCATTCACTTTTCATCTCACTCATAAGGGCTCAACACATCTGGATCTATAACCGGGGTTGTTTATAATTTACCACACACACATAAATATGGATATAATATCCCACAGAGATCAGCAAAACTAAGTGTAACTCAAGTTTCCCTCACAGTCAATGAAATCCACCACTCATTATATCTTGTGGATGAAAATCAAGACTTTTATAGTCATCGAAGAAGTTACAAACATAGCATACATACCCATAGGCTTTCCCTTATCATCTAATGCTCCCTTATGGTTGATTTAAAAAAAATCAAATAGGTCTTTTTCAGGCTTGTAATAAGGTTCCAGAGCTAGGTGAGGACAAATTTTGGGAAATATGACTCAACGTACAGACTTAACTCGCTTTGCCGTTAAATTCTACTCACCAAGGCTACTACTTTTTCAGCTCACTTACAATCTCTATTATTCATTCACACTTTGCCATAACCCTTCCCCCTCATTTTTTAAGCATTAGCCACCCTCAACTTTTGTTGATGCAGTCATTTGAGGTACAGAATATCTTAAATAGATTAGGGCCGAATGCTTTATTTTATCTCTAAACTAGTTTTTCGTTAAACTGCTAATGTCCTGACAGTAACCTCTCTCAACTTAGGAGTTTTGCCTAAGTTAAGGTGCACAATGTCCGATATTGGAATAGGACCAAAGTTAGGTGTTAACAACCTAAATAGAGTTAATTAGAGTTATTGGGAAATGAAGAAAAAACCAACATAAGCTCAAAAAAGGTTCAAAAATGGAAAAATCTTTTTGATGGGTCAGTTATTTCGGCTAAGTGGACTGAAAGTACAAGGAGGCTCACTATCATATCTTATTGAATCAACCGCAAAACAACATAAATAAACTGTCCAAGTTCTAATTCTATAACTTTACAAGAACTAAAACAAATGCTCGCACTCACATGCAAATGAATTACACTTATTTTAATAACTCTTAGGATTTACATCACATAGTCATACACACTTTACATCCTAATTCCAATTAGAGAATCACCAATGGTTGTTCAACATATGCTAAACGACAAGAGAAAATAGTCATACAAACATGGTCATATTCTTATGCCACAGTCATTCATCATCCGTATATACCAAAAGGTGCTAAAATAAAAGGCACTTTATAAATAGTCATCAAGAAATGGATATTTACATCACCCCCTGAGAAAAGAAAATGCAATCCTAGACATGCCAGTTCTACTAGATAACACACTGGAGGAAAATAACACAGGCAACAAAAACCTTCCATGGTATAAGTATACCTACCCCCCATATGAAAATAAATGTGTTGTCCTCAATGCATAAAATTAAAGTACAGAGAAGGGGAATACTTGTAAAGCCTGTTATTCAGATAAGGCATCAGTTAGATGTGGTAAAGATTTTTTGGCCTCACCTGCAGCAATGTTGACCCCTATGGTGGTAGGGGTACTCATAATATCTTTCTCTAAAATTGGAGGTATGTCCACATAAGCGAGGTCTGGAGTGGGCCCCCTAGATGGGATAGAACTAGTGGAAACACTTGCAACTTCATTTGTAGCCTTTTTTCTCTCCTTGCTTTATCTATCCTCGACCCCTTTGCAGTATTTTTTCATATCCTTGGCTTCTTTTTATTCCGGTGTCATCGCTTCTTGCCTCCTTCTTTTACTAGCTTTTCTTTCTGCACTTTCATTTAGCTACTTGTGTTTGTCCATGGGCGGCATCCACATCAAGTTAAGAATGCCCTTATCTTCATCACTATTAACTAATGTAGGATAAAATATGGGCTACTGTGTTTTTTACCTTTTTAGCTTTGCTATGCCCGCCTGTGCTTGTTTGAATTCTTGCATGAACTTAGCAAAACCTGGACTATACATCTCATCCAACCTTTTGTTGATATGCTTTTACATATGGTCTATCATGATCTAAATGTTTTGAAAGGGACGGATTGCCTCAGGTACAATACGATCAACAAAAGGCTTGAATTGTGAAGCCCATGTGTCTATCAGCTTCTAGAATTATTTTTATAGTTTAATAGACTTGGCAAAATTTTCCTGTGTTACCTTGTACTCCGAATACTTGGGTGGGATAGATTCTTTGTCTGAAGTTCCACCAATTTACGGCATCAATACGGAACCTGCAGAAGTACTCAGCGTCATATAAAAAGGAGGCACATAAGTAGTGATAGGAAATGACACACTTGCGAGAATCTCAGATGTATTGGGGATGGTGCTGATTGTGTTTGGCAAGCTAGAGATTTATTGACTCGCACCTCAAACTTTGAGTCATCTTTTGATTTCTCAATCTCCTGCCTATAAGTATTCCGAACTTTATTTTCAACTCCTTAAATCAAAGGCACATTGGCCTTCCTGCATAATTTCGTGATCAAACATGGGAATAGTAGTGTGCTTGCCACTTTGTATGCCCTCACAAATATTTCATCAACAATAATTTGGCCAGAATCGATCCTTATCCCTGCAATTAGACTAGCCACCAGCACAACCCCATGATTATCCAAATTTGCATCACCCTCTATTGGCATCAACCTCAACCGAACAATGGCCCACCAAAACTTAACTCGAAAGCTATGGGAGGATTTAGCAATATTCCCTCATAGGTTGAGTGCCCAAGAGGGGTTGTTATCATCTGTAAGTAGCCTAGATAACCAAGGCATTTGATTCGATGTTATGGTCAAAGGGTGCTCAAGCTTGGCAACCGTAGTCGGTGCTTGTTAATCGGGCCCAAACAATATTCTGTTGATTGTTTGAGCCAATATATTAATGTTTACCCCTCCGACCAAAACTGAATCCCCATTGGGCAAATCTAAAATCTTTGAGCCCTTGGGATAATCTTTCTCTGCCGTGCAAAATAATTGGCAAAAAACTCCATTACAAGATTTATTTGGTATGAACCGAGAGGCTTGTTAATCTAGGCTAACTCATACTTATTGAAATTTTACTCAAGTTCTAGATACTCATGCAATTCAAATGTCACTATCTGATACTCTTCGGCTATTGGGCTCTTGATTAGCCTGGTTGCAGTTGGTTCCAAGCCGTCAAGGTATTTATCTCTTGGTCCCTCAAATTGCCACCATAAAGCTTCCTTCGTTTGAGGGTCTTTTCACTTAATTACATTTGCATCCTTAGTTTCCGATGCCACAACTTGGTTGGGATTTAGTTCCTCGACTCCTTACTCATTGGGCTCGAACTTGTTCTATTGGAGATGTTGTCACTTTCCTTGTTAGACTGGGAGAGTGGTTGATTTATTCTTTTCCTTTGCCTAGTGTTGAAAGTTAGGGCTTCTTCACTCAGAGTCGGTTCATCTCTTCCCCCCTGAGATCATCCCGTACCTCTTGTTAATGGAAGATTTCTTACCATATTGCCTGAATATCATATTAAGAAAATAGTTGGATGAGAGTCAACAAGAAAAAGTACTACAAACAAGACTGGATGGAAGGGTTGACGATCCATCGAGCCTGCGATGGTCCATCACCCTAGCCGTCGTGCCTAAAATAGTATCTCACATATCAGCCAGGATAGCAACGGTCGATCTGACGGTCCGTGAAGAGGCTGATGGTCATTTATGTAGTCCATTGCAGCTTATCCAGTAACTTCCAATTTTGGCAACCTTTTGATGGTTAATCTAACAGTCCATCGGTGGTTCAAATGACTGTCAAGATGGCCATCAATTTTAACTTCCACTTTAAAACTTCACTTAGGCATTTTGTCAAACATCTGATATGCCTTCCCACTTTATAATACAACAATGGCATAAATTTAAGCATAATTTTTCTCACTTTTAGCATATGGGCTACTCAGATTTCACCTAGAACAATGTACACCAAGGTTCGTTTTCAAAATTATAATAAGAATCAAAAGTAAAACAAGGTAGTATTTCTTTAACAACCAACAACCTATTTAACCCATTTTTGTTAATTCAAAGAAGAAGAAGAAGGTTGTGATCATTCCTTGATGGTGCAGTAAACTTTACTATTCTGATTTGCA
>JAPEIP010000006.1:96593358-96610233 GCA_026120095.1 Capsicum chinense | reverse complement strand
CCATTGTTATTTATTTCCATGCATCTTGACTTTCCTACAAAATCTTAAGAAATAACATCAAAAACACCAATAATTACTTAAGAACTTACAATTATTTCAAGTTAAAAAGTCTTAAATGTGCTATAAAAATCTAGCACATCAACTTATTGGTCGGTTGGGCATGCAAAGTTCTGCCAACTTGTTCATTAAGCCGTATCCAGAATGTCACATTTTTTCCTATGATTTTGACGGTTACATTGATGGTTCGTCATAGCCTTGATGGTCCATCGGCATTCCTATCATCCTCTCTTAGCTGGAGAAAATCCTTTATTTCTGCATTCTCAGTCCTGCACACTTCACAAACACATCAAATTGCACAAAAACAACAAGTAAACCTTTATTATGGTTACAACAACACTTTGTGGGTTGCCTCCCACTAGCGCCTGATTTATTGTCGCGGTACGACTCACTTAGCTTAATTACTGAGACTTCATCAAGATAGATAGTAGCTATGCACTTTACTGAGTCCATTGGACCGATATACAGCTTCACGGATTGCCCGTTAACCTTGAAGACACTTCTATCCTAATTTTTAGGTTTAGCTACTCCAGATGAGTAGACTAGGATAACTTTGAATGGGACAGATCATTTTGAATTATCCTAATTCTCATTTTCTACAATTATGGGAATATTTGTAACACTATTTATATCACTCCCAACCACCACACATCAAATATAAGCACCCAAAACTATTACCTTGGGTTATCAACTTCTGCTTTTCCTTCTTTAATTTCTTAATTCCTTACTAATTCATTTTTTTATTAAAGAATTAGGAGCTTTTGGATGTAATTAAGGTCCATAAAAGAAGGGATTAGGCTACATATATGTCTACAAAAGGAAAGGACGAAGGCTTAATTGGGTTAACTAGGAGAATGCACAAAGTATAGGACAAATAGACAGTCCAAAACAAGGCTATAAAATAAATGTCTATATCATCTCCTAAACCCACACTCTTTATTTTGCTTTGTACACACACCGGTAAAGTTCTAGACATAACATGCGACAAGGAATAAACAAAAAATCTCACATGCATATGGCATATGCTCTAATCAATAGGATCATATAGACTCCTAACAAAATAATAGCATGAATTTAAATTTAAGCCAAAAAGTACAAGAGTCATAAAAAGGAGCCTAGGAGTCTCAAAAGTAGCAATTCACTTATTCCACATGCTTTTACCAAACAAAACACTTGCACCATGTAATAAAAAATAGCACCAACAAGAATATCTTACACCTCAAATTTTAAATTGAGGCAAAATTTAGGAATTTCCCCACCCCACAATTAAATATCTACTTTGTCCTCAAAGTAAACTTAAAATTAAGAGATAGAAATACTCCCTGAGGCCTCTAGGCCTAGATAGTAGCATCTTTACACATAAATGAGATTTGTGGGACCCCACGCACAGTTTTTGTCATGCTCCTTAGCTCAGGTTTCCGGTACTCAGACTTCTCATCAACCTTTGACTCAATCAAAAATCCAAACTACATGAAATAAAAATTAAAAACTAAAAAGAAAAACATACCTGCTTAATTTGGGTTGCCTCCCAAGCAGCGCCTAATTTAGTGTCACAGCACGACCTAACTAATGACCTAGGATCTCTCTTTCCTTCTCTTACTCATGCTTGGTTCCATCTTTTTATTCTTTTCACCCCTATTGGGTGTGAATTTTCAAGAGTAGTAGATTCCTTAACTTTACCCTTTTCAGGCTTATCAATTAGCATCAAATCAAGCTCAGGTGGTAGAAGCTTATGCTTATCAATCAGATAGTCCAAAGAGGTCTTTAGTGGACTAACCACCTCACACTTGTCCCCTTTAATAACATTGACATATATAAATATTTATAAATGGATGTTATTTTGGGTGCTTTGTAAATATCAAATACCAACTATTCATCCTCTACCCTCATTTTGAGCGTGCCTTCTCTAACATCAATCAATGCTCCTCCAGTTGCTAAGAATGGATGCCCCAAGATGATTGGTACCTATTAATCTGCCTCAAAATTAAGAAAAATAAAGTTAGCAAGAATATTTACCAATATTTATGATTACATCCTTAATGATTCCTTCTGGATATTCCATAGATCCGTCTGCCAGCTACAAAGCCACCTTGGTCGATTTAGTCTTTCCTAAGACCAATGTTTCAAATAAAGATAGGGGCACCAGATTTATGCTCGCCCCTAAGTCACTCAGTGTTTGGACCACTTTACTCCCAATTTGGATAGGTAAAGTAAATTTCTCAGATCTCTCAATTTCTTAAGTATTTTCTATGTCATAACAGTGCTACACTCATCTGTGGGTGTTATTGCCTCCACATCCTACAATTTCTCCTTATTAGCAACCACATCCCTTAAGTACTTTGCATACTTTGGCATACCTTATAAAATATCTTACAAATCTAAATTAATGTGCATCTCTCGGAAGGTGTCGAAGAATTTTTTAAACATTGCATCCTCATTTACTTTAATTTTCCTCTTAGGAAAGGGTAGTGGCAACATCTTCTTCACTTCTTCTGCAATAACTTTTTCTTTCAAGTACTCAGACTTCCTTAATTTTTTGGCAACTTCTTTATTTACCTGTTCAGTTACCATATCAAAATCTACCTCCTTAGATGCCTTTGGAGGTTCTCCTTAAAGCTCTTTACCACTCCTCAAAGTAATTGCCATAACCTGCTTTGGATTTTCTATATCTTCTAGCAAACCACCTTATGGCGTATTATTCAATGCTTCCTACAACTTCCTAATCGCAACTCTAAACTTCTCTAGGCCGCTTGTGAATTTTTGATGTCCACGGTCAATTGTGCTTGATTATCCACAAGCTACTTCAACATTTATTCCATGTTACTAGTTAACAGATTCCCTTGTTCCTGTAGTTGTTTAATTTATTATTTTTGTGCATTCCAAGGCTGAGTCTACCACTTCATGTTGTCGGTATTACCATAATTTGGCCCTTGAGAATTGCCTACATACATCACCGATTCTGGATTTGAAGAACACATAGCTGCTTGGTGACCACTATTACCGCACACTTCACACCAACCTGCAGCTTATTGAATGGCATTGATTATGGCTCTAGGTTGTGCTGCTCCTAATTTTAGGCTACTGAATATAGCGTTTATCATATTTTGTAGTGCTGCAACCTGAGCTGATAAGGCATTGAATTGGTCCACCTCCAATACACACATAATTATTTTCGTGGAACTTCTAGAATCTGATTACCACTCTAGATTTATTTGTTCTATGTAGTTCAATAATGTAAACATCTCATCATAAGTCAATTCCATCGCTTGACCACCTGCTGCTAAATCTAGCAAAATCTTTGTATTGTGATCAAGTATTTCTACAAAAGTTTGAGTAAGTACCTTGTTAGACTGTTGGTGGTGTGGACAATCCCTAAGTAGAGCCTTGAAGTATTCCCAAGTATAATAGATGTTTTCATCTAACTTTTATTTGAATATAATTATCTCACTACAAATCTTCGCAGTCTTGCCAGAAGGAAAGAATCTGATGAGGAACTTTTTGGCTAAGTCATCCTACGAAGTGATTGAATTGGATGGCTCTGCATTCAACCACCTTTTAGCATCCCCCAACAGTGAATAGCTCTACAAGTAGACTTGTGGATCCTCGTGTGAAATCCTTAAAAACTGATTGATACTGATAAGAAGTTGTACAATATTGTGCTTTAACTCAAAATTCCCCCAGCAGTTGGTCTTTGAATTGGGGAAATCAAGTTCGTTAGATGTGGGACTAACACTTCCCTAACTAGCCTGCATGCTACTTATTTTTCATCCATTGGAGCAGGAACTACTTAATCTTCCTCTATTTATAGAAATTAGGGGATACAGAATATGTCTCTCCTGGATAACGCTTAAATTACACTTTTAAATGGATGTAAGCGATCATTGTCAATATAAAACCCAACTAGGTAGGGGTCCAATACCATAGGGAATAGGGTGTGAACTTTGATTTTTTTATGAAATACTTTACTGGTAGGTTACTATTTCCAAAAATGGGGGTTTGAGTTTCACAGAGAGTCAATTTTCACTTTCAATATTTTAGTGTTTGTAACCAAGATAAATGGGAAACAAGAGTTATTTTAACCATGGGTTTTTGGGAGTTGACAGAGGCTAGGTAATGCTTAAAACTCTTGAAGTAGGTACAAATGACAGAATATCCCTGATGACGGTACTATCTGATGGGGTCACTTATGTGACGTCGTATGTAAAATGTCGTCAAATCTTCATTAGAAATCATCATGTTCTTCTTTGAGTTGACGGTAATTTTAACACCTTATCATAGTTAAGATGGCGCATTAAAAAGGTCGTCGCACGTCACTTTAATTCTTTAGATTCTGTTTGTACTTGGCGGTGACTTTGACAACCTTTCACATATTTAACGGTGCTTCAGAAATGTTGTCAGCTTTACCTCTGCTTATTTGCACGAGATTCCAACCGATTTGTTCTTCTTTCCTTTTGTTTCCTCCCCTTTCACTCGTATCTGTATTAAAACGATAAAAATAATCAAAAACAACAAAAGTTGCTTAAGACTTTACAATTATTCTGAGTTAAAAGCCTCAAATGTGTTAGCATCTGCTCACACATCAACACCCTCAACTTAAAACAATTGCTTGTCCTCAAGCAATGAAAACATCACTAGGAGTACACAAAGTACAATTTTGCAGCTAATTACTCCTCTTAGGTCAGAATACATGCACCATCTCCATGATCATTCAAAGTATGATCAGTTGTGTTTATTGTTTGAAAACAACCATGCAACTCACCGATATCTATATATGGAAAAATCCTCAGTAATAACAACCCTACACATACCCAAATCACATTATCCGAATCAAGCAGTTATTAGCAACATACCTAGTGTGCCCTCATAACAAAGAAATCCTTTTTTCACTCAGGTTTACATGTATTACATAGGGATGAACATAAGATTCTCTCTTAGAATGAAATTCCAACATTGAACCTCAAATGGCATAAGCTTGCCCTTATAGTCAGTACCTAAGTCTTCAGACAAGTTAGTTAGGATCACTATAGGACTTTTCTTAAGCTTGTAATGTAGGCTAGGGGCTGGTATGATATTCATGGGTATTTCATAGTGGTTACACCTACTTGGCACTACATTAACTCTTAGGGTTACACCTTTTGACTTTCTTTTCTTCCCTCTTTTATTTGTCAAGACTGCTCAAGATGGGTGTTTTCTGTTCAAGCATCAGATTATCTTTTCTCAAATAGTCTTTTTTTTTAGTTTTCCCCTTTCCTATTTCTTTTTTTTACTGCACCCAACTTCTTATTCATTATCTTTCTTTTACCTCTCTTCATACTCATAATTCATCACACACCCCTATAGTAGTCACCCTCAACTTAGGTTATTTTTCTATGTCAAGCTGCACAGTGCCCAAGGAGGACCAAGGCCAAAATAGGTTCATTGTGATGTAATGGGAAGGTGAAAAGTGTACAAGAAAGAACTAGGCTATTTAGGCTAAAAAGGGGATCAAGGGATATTATTCACATTTGGATGGTCATTTAAGCTAAAGTTGGATAACATGCAAGAACGGCCTATGATCCTTTCCTAATGCTTATCCTATGACTATGACATGACTAACTGGGAAAGTTCTAGATTCAACGCACAACGGGAACTGAGTAAGACTTTACACGCACATTGCATACAAGTATATCACATATCACTACTCATCCATTTCATGCCTTTGTTTTCAACAGGTTATTTATTTGCCATACTAATGCCACAAACAGATACACCATGGTCACAATGGATGCAATGCACACAGTACACAACAGATTAGACCACTGGAGAGGTACTAAAACATCACAAAATAAGCTAACTGCCTCAAGTAATTGTACTACTCCTAATTATCTATAGAATATGTTACAACAACAGTTTACCCTACACCCTCAACTTAAAATAAAAAATAAAATGCACTAAGGGTTAGGATATACATGAAGATAGTCAAGCATGTGGATCCTAGGTCTTCGACCCTGCTACTGTATCATCTGTTGTCTTCTCCCCACTCGTAGCATCTGGCCTTGCAGTGCTTGGATCCTAGCAAGATGAAGCACCTGCAGCCCAAGCTGTGATAGTTGCTTCCCATTTTTCTATGTCAGCCAGAGACTCCAATCTTACCTTTTTCAATTCTTCATTTTCTGCATTCTTAATTGCCTTCTTTTTAGCTTTTCTCTCTTCTTCGCTATTCGACTCATCTCTTTTATTCTTGCCTTTTTTTCTTATTTTTTCTTCTTTTTCTTTAGGGAGTTCACAGTGATATCAAGTATAGGAATTTCTTCCTCCACATCATGTATAGCTAATTTTCCCGATACTTTAATCGGGAATAGAAGGTAGGTGAAGTGGCTCAGGGGACGAAGGATAGCCTATAAAGAAACCTATTTATGGTGGTGTCTGATATATCCACCCTCACCCCACGTACTACAACTTTGGTCAGTAGAGGCTTATCTGAAGTTCTATCCCCATATTTGCACATATTTTCCACCGTAGCCTTGTAGTTTACGTAGAACTCCTGGACTAACAAAGGACAGTAAACACCGCTTCCACTAGTAGTCCACTCCAGGCTATAATCTTTGAGTTTTTGAATCACCTTAGGCTATCTGATCAATCCTTTTGTGATAATCTTCTTTTCCTCTAAAATTGGCCTTCTAGCACTTCTTCGATCAATTCTGCGAAGTCCTTTCCAAAAGATCTTTTCAGCCCTAGGGATTTACCATCTCACATTGTTCCTAATTTTGGTGTTTTTGCATTTCACCAATGTTCCCCGTAATGAAGAATCCTTATCACCTTGCTACTCCGATGATTGTTATTCCAACTTAGTTTCTTCAGAAGCCCTCTCTGCATCCTTATCTTTAAATTCTTGTTCAGTATCCTTAGACTTTTGCTTAGTGTATTTTGATCCTTGTTCCTCCGATGCTTGCTCAGATGAGGTTATTTCCTTAGTATCACCAGTATCTTCCACCTCAATAGGCTTAGGTGAAGGTGGTACCTTTGGAATATCCCTCTTTCTTGTCCATCTGAGCAATGGTTCATCATCTTCATAATCAAAGTCCTTATGGACAAGTTTTTAAGGTACACTCTCTTAACCACTTTCTTTAGTGTGGTTGGATTCTTTTTCTTAGGTGCCATGCTCAGTTCTGCAACAACATAAAAATTTCACAATTAGCGTCCATAATTAAATAAGAGAAGAAGAAGGATCACCTAAGTTTAACATCATTACTGTTTTTAGTTCAAAGGTTTGACGGACTTTCTAATTTGCCATCACTTGTATGATGGTGCTTCAAAAGCGTCGTCAACCTTATCCAGAATCTACAATATTTCTCAACTTTTGAATATCCATCACACAAGTGCAAGGTGGTCAAAATTATCGTCAGACAAAATTACAACTTCCAACTACTTTTTTCTTGATTTCTCATCTACCATTATGCTCAATTTCAACTTAGGTCATGATATTTAATTGAAATTTCAGTGAAATTATACAGCATAACCCTATAAACCCTAGTTTTTGAAGGATCTTGAAACATGTTAATGGGTTCAGCTCATTCCTCTTGAATCCAAGGTTTCTTGCAGTTTACAATTTCTCAAAATAAAGATGAAGTTGAAGTTTTTCTCATACCTAAATGTCGACACTTAGTTGGTGTACCTTGAGCACTTATAATTATGAGTGAGAGAAGACTGATATGAGAGAGAGGGAAGGTTTCTTGACTTAACTCTCAAGCTTCAACTTACAAGGAAAGTTTAAAATTTGCCTTAGATGGAAATAAATTTGAAAAAGGAAGGGAAATAACTCAATAAGGAAAGAAAACCAAAACTAAAAGGAAAATATCTATAGTATGCGGGAATGTGAACAGTTGTTGCTGGGCGAGGTTATCTTGAAATTTTTAACTGGGCCCAACCCGTTTGATGGAATTTTTAATGGCTCGTCAGAGGCCGGACGGCGCTTCAAAGTTGCCGTCAACCTTAATAGTATAAGGCTTCGACTTGCTTGTTTTGACGATATTTCTCTCATCTTGTCATACTTGTGGCAGCCCGTCAAAAATTATGGTCAACCTTCTTAAGCTGATGCAACCAGTTCACCTCTTTTGTACAACTCTTAGCTACTAAAATTAAAAACTCTATTGCAATAAAATTAAAATGTTGGGTTGCCTCCAAAATAGCGCCTGATTTAACGTCGCGGTACGACTTGATTATCTCGACTGCTCAGAATTCATCAAGATACCATATCAATACCACATTACCATTTTCCTGGAATACATCCACAACCAAAAAGATATTCATTTCCTCCAACTACTTCATAGAAGGATGCATTTTGAATCTGGCCTCCCTTTTTCCATACCTGAACTTTAGCTCATTGAGATACATATCAACCAATACTTTTCTTGTGTCTAATAGTGGTCTACCCAAAATGGTGGGTACCTCAAAATCAACATCACAATCCAATATCACAAAATTAGTATGCTGAATAAAGCCATCCACCTTTACCGGCACATCATTCAATATGCTAACTGGTCGTTTCACCGATCTGTCTGCCATCACAAGAGGCATCATTGTGGGGGTAGGTTCCCCCAATACAAGATTCTTGTAGATATCTAGTGGAGTCAAATTAATACTTGATCCGAAGTCACATAAAGGTTTGGTAAACTTCATGGACCCAACTATACACGGTATGGTAAATGCTCTAGGGTCAGGCTTTTTCTGCACTAAGGATTGTGAAGAAATAGAAGTACAGTGGTGGATGTTGTCCGCCGGCTCACATCTTACCTTTCTCTTCTTGGTGACTAGGTCTTTCATGAACTTGGCATAACCTGGTATTTGCTCAAGTGCCTCAACCAAAGACACATTAATCGTCAATTACTTGAGCATAGATGTGAACTTAATAAATTTTGCATCATCAACCTTCTTCTTTAATCATTTAGGAAAAGGAGGTGGTGGTCTAGGGATAGTCCTCAACACCACTTCCTCTTTTTTCTCGTCTTCTTCCTTTGAAATATCAACCAAACTATATTGCTTCTCAGACTCCACTGTACTACTTTCTTCAGGTTCATCAACACTTACCTTATTCTCCACAGGTTTGCCCATAGAAGGGCTATACAACATCTTAACACTCCAAGTGGTAATCGTCATGCAAGATCTATCAGTCCACGAGTTTTGAACCGTATCACTAGGTAGAGTACCAGTTTTTCTCTGGTTTAGTGTAGAAGAAAGTTAGCTCATTTGTTGCTCCAACTACTTAATAGAAGCAGAGTGTGTGCTCCAACTACTTAATAGAAGCAAAGTGTGTGCTAACCAACTGAATGAGAGTAGAAAATTCACTCTTCATAGTAGTTACCCCTAATTTGGTAGCCTCAACTCCCTTCAGCAACTTTTCTGTCATATTCTCCATGGACATCCTGCCAGAAATAGTTGTCACAGCATCCTGACTTCCAGGAGGAACATATAGACCACTTTTCTCATTATTGTTTCTCTAGTGTCTCTGCTCCCCATGTTTGTAATCAGGCTTGTTATAAAACATTCGACCTTGGTTCCCTTGCCTATTGCCTCGAAAACCCTCTTGATTACACATATAGTTTTCTTCTGCATCAGCAACTGTAGAAATAGTACCCTAAGATTCCATATCTTTAACCATTTCAGTCCTTCTAGATAGCAGTACTTGGCAAACAAGTCTATCTGCGTCTTCAAATGGGCCATGTCCTGATCTCGCTCCTCATCCTTTCTATATTTCTCCACCGTTATACCACTAGTAACAGTCGGGATAGCCACTATAAAATCCTAGTGTGTCAAGCCCAACTATATTTGGTCATTCTATTCAGCATGTCAGAAGCATCTATAAAAGAGAGGTCAATGAACGAACCACCGACAGCGTTGTCAACAATTGGCTTTGTCATAGAGTTGAAAGCTCTGTACAAAGTCTACAGCAAGTTCAAGTCCATCATGTTGTGGTTCAGACATTCTGAAAGTTTCTTCTTAAATCTTTCCCAGGTTTCGTGCAATTCTTCAGTTGGGAGCTATCTAAAGTTACTAATTTCATCCCTCAGCTGTACCCATCTAGAGGGTGGAAAGAAACGTTCTAGAAATGCATATTTCAACTATCTCCAGTTGGTTATAGAATCATGCTCTAGTTCATTTAGCCACATGCTTGCCTCTCCAGACAGAGACAATGGAAACAACCTCCCAGATTGTCAAAAGATTTGCAAATCATGATAAAGTTCACCAAATACATGTTCGGATCATTACCAGGAAAGCCTCCAAATAGCCCTTTCAGATTCAGGAGTTGGATCATTGTACTTGTTATGCTGAATTTTGTACCTAGTGCCAATGGTGGAGGAATGATAGTACCCGTTGCACCAGCTCCATCCATTCCTTCATCCTCTTCATCAGCCTCATATTGAATAGGTTGGTGACCATATCTTCCTCATACTGGACTATTTCTATTTCTATTTCGCTGCACTGGTGCAGCAATTTGCTCAACTTTCCTTAAGTTTTGAGGATTCAGTAATTCCTCACCACCCAAGTCTTCATCATTAGGGTTCTGGTGACATGCTTGTTGACCCAAATTCTGTACATTCACCTGAGCCCTGGCCAAATTAGCTAGTCTTTATGCTTCTTGTTGTTCAGACATTCTCCCTATCTACTAAGGTTCTAAGTTGATTGGTAATAGCGGTTCTCCAGAACATCATATTTTTGGTATAAACAACACAACACCTAAAATAGACAAAAACAACAAATAAATGTAAATCAAGGAAACTCAACTATCAGCAAATTTCCGCGCACAAACTTTTAGTCTACAACCGTATTCCCTGGCAATGGTGCCATTTTTTATAACGCTCAAATTACACTTTGGAATGGGTGTAAGCGATCATTGTCAATATAAAACCCAACTAGGTTGGGGTCGAATCCCACAGGGAATAGGGTGTGAAATTCAATTTGTTTACGAAATACTTTACTCATAGGTTACTATTTCTGAAAATGGGGGTTTGAGTTTCATAGATAGTCAATTTTCACCCTCTCCACAGGATTAATTGTTTGATATATTAAAAGATCATCCTCCTTTCAATAATAATAATAATAATAATAATCCTCTAAAAACCCTAAAATAAGTCTTTAAATAGTTAATTCTAAATAAGAAATCAAAAATTAAGATTCCAGTTTTCTCTTCTGAAAAGACGGCGACGATCTTGATGGCATCTCAGACGTCTGACGATGTGTGTAAAATTTCATCAAAGATTCCAAGGAATTGTTATATTCTGATTCTTCTGACGGAAAATCTGATGGCGTGTCACTAATGTGACGGCATGTGAAAAATGTCATCACATCTTCATTGGAAATCATCATGTTCTGCTTTGAGTTGCCAACAATTTTGATACCTTATCAAAGTTGTAATGGTGATTCAAAGAGGTCGTCACACGTTACTTCAATTCTTCAGATTCTGTCTACGCTTGATGGTGACTTTGACAGCCATTCGCATATGTTACGGCGCTTCAAAAATGTTGTCAGCTTTACCTCAACTTATTTGCACCAGATTCCAACTAATTTGTTCTTCTTTCCTTTGTTTCCTCCCCTTTCACTCACATCTGCATTAACATGATAAAAACAATCAAAAATAACAAAATTTTCTTAAGACTTTGCAATTATTCCAAGTTGAAAGCCTCAAATGTGTTAGCATCTGCTCACACATAACTCCTTTATTGATGAAAGTGTTTTTCAGGTTCAGGGCTTTGTTCAACCAAATCCCAAACCCTTACCAGCTTCCTAACCTTAAAACTTATTTTGTGTAATCACAAAACCAAGACCAAGCATAAAAACACCAAGGAAATCTAAAGATCAAAACTAAAATAAAATAGTTTCTAATTGCAAGTCCCCGATAACGGCGCCAAGAAAGTTCTTATGTAAGTTTACGTGGTCTTATCAAGTATTAAAGTAGCCTAATAAAATCAAAGTATCGATCCCATAGAGACTTGATTCCACAACAATTCTACTTTAGTTCATAATTTAGATTAAGTAGATGCAATCGTAATGATGTTGGGTGTATTTATGCACTCTAGTATTACTATTCTAGCTTATTTTGCCTTGTTCTGAGGATAACTTGAGTGCTTATGTAATGCCTCGAAAATGGGTCCTGAGACATCACATGGGGCTCAAGACTATGAGTAGCCTTAATTTAATGTTTTCTACCTTCTACTAAGTCTGAATCTCATAATAATGGAATATAGGCATCAAAATCATACTATATGCAGAAAATTGTTTGTGTTAACTAAAAATATCTTAAAATACTAATCTTGAAAGTGTGATAAAACAATAATAAAAATCTAAAGCAAACTAGCAGTCTGACAAACCTCTACTACTAATAACTAGAGAGTCACTAGGACAAACCCCCAGCTGACTCGGACTGTTTGTAAATATTGAATTCTCTAAATTGATAGGCTAAAAATAAACTAAATTACTAAGTCCTTAATTTATGAGGACTTACCAAATTTCAAAATGTAGATGGAGATGCTCGAAATCACTCTTGTTATGGAAACTGAACACCTAAACCAACATTATGAGACAATGTAGATCCTAGATATATATGTGGATCAGTACATTGATGATGTGCTGTGTATATGGGGGTGAATGCATAAGTAAAACATAATATCAATCATCCTCATAGTTTGTAAAATAGTGTATGCTAAATGTAAATGACTCACATAAGCTGGAATATCTAAAAACTAAAATCTGTAATAATGAATAGCAAATCATACTTTGTAAATCTAGTGAGTCATA
The DNA here is from genome assembly GCA_026120095.1 of Capsicum chinense. Classification (NCBI taxonomy): domain Eukaryota; kingdom Viridiplantae; phylum Streptophyta; class Magnoliopsida; order Solanales; family Solanaceae; genus Capsicum; species Capsicum chinense. Next base: position 96,597,405 of record JAPEIP010000006.1, on the reverse strand, counting down.
ACACTTAGTTCTTAAAGCTATACCAATATTCTATCTGTAAATCATATTGTCTAAGTGTAAAAAGGGCTTACTTCTATAGTCTGTAGCTAACATCTTTCTGAAAAAAAGATACATAATCTGAATAAAGTTGTGAGCATTTACACCTAGTTTTCTTAAAAGCATTTCTGTTGTTCTATTTTGTTAAGGAAGTTAATCAAAAGTTGTTTATTTACTTTTACTAGAATGGAGGTTCTCTTAACTGACACAAATCATGTGAGATAACATGGAGTCCAACATCTTTTTCCCTATGGGGAAAACCTTACGATAGGGAGAGGTGTCATACTCTTTCCAAGGAGTAAACCTAATCTTAGTGATCACATCTGTATCTTTCATCCATATTGAAATGGAAATAATCTAAATTTGTACCAATGTTGGATACGTAGTTCTATGGAAGTTAGGGAATATTAATCCCACACTTCCCGCTCGGTGCTAAATACTACTCTCTTTAAATATGTATGCTCATTCTTTTTGGAAATCCAATTTAAAACTAGCATAAGGGTTGATTTTGAACCAATTATGCATTTATCTGAGTTAAATTATAAATAAAACTAATATGATTTCTATAATTTATAATAAATCTATAAAGTGGATTCCAAATCTTATCTGAGGATCAAAAGATCAAATCTTTATCAAAAATCTAAAAATAAACTAATCATCTGATACTTAAAGCATAAACTTTCTTGAAATAACAATAATCAATCTTTGGATAGTAACACATGCATCAATATCATGTCAACACATCATAATAATCATTCTTGGTAATGAAAACAATGATAATTCCACTCAAAATCTGAAATTTACTACTATAGGCATGTAAATATGAAAATAGTCATGTAATTTAACTTCTAGAAAACTTGAACTCTGATAATCTTGCAAATAGTAACATTAGGTATAAACCCTAATATAAAATTCATGTATATTCATATAAAAACCATGTAAATTTATAAATAAAAGCTTGTTTTAGGCATAAGGATGATAGAGGATCCTTGTTCATAAACCCCAGATACCTTGTTGATGAATTTGAATGTAGAAGTTTGTTTTCTTGACTTTCTATTGGTGTTCTTGAAGCTTCTTCTTGAAGTTGTTGAACCCGAACTTTGAATTAATAGATTTCTTGGAGTAGGAGTTAGGAAATTTGTTCTTGATTTATAGAGCTAGGATTTGTAATCAGAGATGAGAAAGATGAATAATAAGGTATCTTTGTATATTGGGGATAAAATTGTGTGTTTTAGGCGGAATAAGAGTGGGGAAATTGACTCATTAACCCTTTGGACGCGGATTTTAATTATAGAAAATTTGCACGCAGCGATGCACAGACCGACGTTCCACACCAGTGGTGTCAACTCGATGCGTCTATATTGTATCATCTTACTGGAATTTGCACTGAATGCTGGCAAAAAAATATCTGTTGACGCGATAGGCGATGGGACGCATCGACTCACTGTTTTCGACACCCAAACAAGTTTCTAACGATGTCCAAAAATTGTAAAACTCACCCGAGAACACCCATTGAACTCCCTGATCATGAATCAACTTAAAAATTGACACTTTAAGGTCATAAGGGACGTAAATAAAATCATGTAAATACCCAGGTCCTAAAATGAGACTAAGTGTCATTACTTAGCTGAAAATTTCTAAGTCTAGGACCTCTTTCCATGATCTAAAGGACTGAGTTAAGCTAGGATTTTGTGGGGTCTTACAGCTTCAGGTGTTAATATTGATATGAACAATCCTCTAAGTATTAAAGTGTGTGTTTACAATGTAAAAAGTGTATATTAAATATGTTTTGGTTTAATTGGATCAATTAAAGTTCAATCGATGAAACTAGTGTTACTAGCTTGAGCTAAGTACTTTTCTAGTCTCTTTTGTTGGATTATATTGTGTTCTAAAAGGTTTTAATGGTGTTATTATATGTGTAACAACTTTCTGATAGTGTACAAACTTCAAGCGACTCAAGTAAAGAGTCGAAAGATGAAGGTAAAGATCATGGAAATTTGCCTTGTTTTAGCTCTTATTCTTGATTAGTTGTGATAGATATTGTGTTGTTTGAACATATAATTCGTGTGGTATGTTATTTATAAGCTTAATATGATGATATATAGATGATTTGAAGGCTCAAAAACCATTGTAAAGACACCACAAAGACATGGTAGAAGGAGGAACGTTCAACACATAACTAAATTTGAAGATGCAATTTCCAGAGAGGTGTCGCGATGAGCTCGCGAAACAACTTCCACACACGTCTCTAGATCTCATGACAAAACTTTCATAGATATCTCCTGAACTCGTGATACAACTTCCACACATGTCTCTACCTTGTGCATCGCGGGGTACAATCCATACACGACAAAAAAGTGCAATTTGAATCCTATAAGGCTTGGGAATTGTTGTCCACTATAAATACATATTTGTACTTGTTATTAATCATATTTGGACATATTGGAGCACCAAGGAGGATTCTAAAAATTCATAAATTAGGTTTTTGTCATTTTAATTTAGTTCACTCATGTCTTTTGTGGTTAATTACAATCCAGTGATTACGATTATGACTATGCATGGCTAAACTCCCTCTTTCAATGGTTGAAACCGAATAGATGAGTATTCTTGTTTTGATTTTAGTTCACTAATTTTCTTATCATTGTTTTTTGTGTGTTCAATCTTATTTTAACTATTTTAAGGCTTGATCACCCTTAGAATACACCCATTGTCAACCTTGTGAACTCGGGAGAGGGAATAAGGAGATAGAATGTAGGATTGAACAAAGTATGGTTTGTACTCTTTTATAAGGAATACAGATTAGTGTCTAGGATAGGGATGAACTTTGAATCCTTACTTTATTCAAAAGTAGGATGATATCTTAAAGAACTTAATTGGATTATTACATCCCCGCTCAATGATGTAGTTGTAATATCCACATTAGTAATTGGTTAGAGGTTGGGAGACCGTAATCATGTGATTAACCCTTTTAATCGACAACCAATATAAATGAATTTATGAATGAAAGTGAATAACATAGTATAATTATTCAAAGTGCTTCAACTGTGGATTTTACTCCTACTGATTGTCCTGATCTTTACTTTACACACTATTTATTTTACTTGCAAGTTACAAAATCCAATGTCTCTTTTGGTTATTTTTGCACCAGGTGAATCTAAATTATGAACTGAAATTTAACCATTGTTTAACTTGTTTAACCAAGTTCCTGTGGGATCGATACTTGCATTTTATTAGGACACTTTACTACTTGATAAGACCACGTACACTTGCATGTGCTCTTGGGCGTTGTCAAGTTTTTGGCGCCTTTACCGGGGACTTGTTATATGGTAACTATTTATTCTAGTCTTACTTTTAGATTTATTTGGTGTTTTCATGCTTGGTCTTAGTTTTGTGATTGTAGGAAATAGGTTTTAAGGTTAGAAAGCTAGGAAGGGATAGGGATTTGGTTGAACCAAGCCCCGAACCCAAACAACACTTCCATCAATGAAGGAGAGAAGCAATTTGTCTGCACTAATTTGTACAAATAGAAGAATACCAATTAGTTTTTTCTCTAATGGCTGCATAACAACAAGCATGCATGAGCATTGATAATACTCAAACTACACACTTGAATAGGTGTAAGCGATCGTTGTCAATATAAAACCCAACTAGGTTGGGGTCGAATCCCATAGGAAATATGGTATGAACTCAAGTCATTTTTTATTTAATTCACTGATAGTTTAACATTTCCTGAAATAGGGGTTTAAGTTTCACAAATGATTGTTTTTCACTTTAATTTCGATGTTTGTAACCAAGATTTTATAAAATAATAAGAATTATGTTCACTAGGGGTTATGGTACATGACAGGTGCTAGAGGTGACTCAAGATTTTCATGGTGGTTAAGATAACAAGAAATCTTTATTGATGATATGCTCAAATGTCTCTCGGCCTCTTTAAGCGTCTAATTTCTTAATCCTCTGGGACTGTGGAAATTTTTGTTCACTATCCAGATTTTACCTCAGGTTAACTAA
>JAPEIP010000006.1:96575521-96590818 GCA_026120095.1 Capsicum chinense | reverse complement strand
GAGGCTGTAAAACCATTGGAAATATACCACAAAGACTTGGGTAGAAGGAGGAGCATTCAACACTTAACCAAATTTTAAGATGCAATTTTTCCGGAGAGGCGTCGCAATGAGATCTCGATGTGACTTCCACACACATCTCCATAACATACGACACAACTTCCACATATGTATCCTAAACTCTCAACTCAACTTCCAAAAACGTCTCCAGCTTGTGCGTCCCGAGGTCCAATCCATACACAACAAAAAAGTGCAATTTGAATCCTATAAGGCTTGGGACTTGTTGTCCACTATAAGGACATCATTGTACTTGTTATTAATCATATTTGGACGTATTGGAGAATCACGGAGTCTGATACAACTTCATAACTTAGGTTTTTATCATTTTAATTTAGTTCATTAATGTCCTTTGTTGTTAATTACAATCTAGTGATTACGATTATGACTATGCGTGGCTAAATGCCCTGTTTTCCTGGTTGAAGCAGACTACATGAGTACTCTTGTTTTGATTTTAGTTTATTGATTTGATTATCATTGTTGGTTGTATATTAAGTCTTATTTTTACTATTTTAAAGCTTGGTCACTCTTAGAATACACTCATTGTCAACCTTGTGAACTCGGGAGAGGGGATAAGAAGATAGAATATGGGATTGAACAAAGTATTGTTCGTATTTTTTTTTATGAAATAAGGAATGCGTATTAGTTTCTAGAATAGGGATGTACCATTATGCCTTACTTGATTCAAAAGTTTGATGATATCTTAAAGAAATTAATTGGATTATTACATCCTCGCTCAACAATGTAGTTGTAATTTCCACATTAGGTAGTTGGTTACAAGTTGGGAGACCATGATCATGCATTAACCCTACGAATCGACAACAAAGATAAGTGAATTGATGAATGAAAGTCAATAAAATAGTATGATTGTTCAAAGTTCTTTAACCCTGGATTTTACTCCTATTGATTCTCCAGATCTTTACTTTATGCACTATTTATTTTACTTGCAATTTACAAAATCCAATCTCTCTTTGTGTTACTTTTGCACTAGTTGAATCTAAATTTTGAACTGAAATCTAACCGTTGTTTAACAAAGTCCATGTGTATCAATACTTGGCTTTTATTTGGCCACTTTACTACTTTATATGACCATGTACACTTGCGTGTGCGCTTGGGTGCTGTCACGCAACCAAAAAGAGAGTTTGTAATTTATAACTAAAGAAAGTAAATAATGCATAAATAAGATCTCAAAACAATCAATAGGTGAAAACTCAAAGTTAACGCACTTTAAAAAATCATACTATGTATTGAATTTCATTCATTAACTTGCTTTTCTTGGTTTTAGATTTGTAGGGTTAATTTCTTGATCGTCTCCCGACCTCTAGCCTTTTACCTAAGTTAAACCTTACAACTACATCGTAGAGCAGGGATGTAATAGTCCACTTAAGTTCTTTAAGTTATCATCCTACATGTGACTCAAGTAAGGTATCTAAGTACATCCCTGTCTTCAACAATAATTAGAATTCTTTATTTCATAAAGGAATACAAACCATACTTTGTTTATCTGCTTATTCTATCCCCTATTCCCTCTTCCTAGATCACAAGGTAGAGAATTGATGTATTCTAAGGGTCGCGAATCCTTAAAATAGTTAAATCAAAGATGAACACACAACCAATAATGATTAATAAAGTTAAACAAATTCAATTCAAAACAATAGTACTCATGTCTTTGACTTTAACGCCAGAAAAGGACGTTTACCCACGCATAGTCATAATCGTAACCCCAAAGTGGTAAGTAATAACTAAAAATATGAATGAACTAATTTAAAATTAAAAAAAAACTGATTATGAAGTTGTATCAGCCCCTTTCTCTCCAAAATATGTTCAAATATATGTAAAAAGGTGATATAACATGTATTTATAGTATAGGAGTAAGCCAAGTCCATGTTGGAATTGAATTGCAGTAGTTTGTGAGCGCCGAAATGGAGAGGCGCCGCCCTGGGTTAAGCACCTATCAAGGTGAGTCATCACCCTGGCTAGAGCACCACTCTATGTGAGGCTGAACCCTGCCCATAGCCCTTCTCCAGGTGGGGCATCACCTCCATATAGCCTTAAGCCTCTGCAATTTGTTCTCCGAATTTTGGTTAAGTGTTGAGTCTCTCTTCTTAGTCCCTTGTCTTGTGGTGTCTTACCCATGGATTTCCAGATTTTTTAACATCAAAATATCATCATATTCATTTCCCAAATTATCCTACACAGTCACACACCGTGATTAGCAATTTCAAACAACACTACATCAATAATGATTAATCAAAATAAGATTTAAGCTAGGCTAGTTCGCATTGATCTTTCACATAGTGTTCCAGATGTAAACTCACTCAAATTGAACTTTATAACTACCAACAAATTATTCCACTCATAATAACATATTTAAATCATAAGGAACTCATTAAACACAGTAGAATCCAACTGGATTAACTAAACAAACACCTAGCTCAAGCTAGTAACACTAGTCTTCCAGGTTGAAATCTAAATAAATCTTTTAGGTACAAAATTTTTTGGAATTCACTTTGAAAATTATAAACACATTCTTTAAAAATTTGATAAAAATTTATCTCATTATCAACCTACGTAGCATACAAATCATCCTCAAAATAAGTCTTAAAAGGATAGAATAATGACACTAGAATGCATAAATTCACCCAACATCGCCTATTGACTTTATTGTTCTTGATTTTGAGGTATTAAAATAGGTACCAATTATCTTGGGGCATCCATTCTTAGCAACTGGAGGAGCGTTGATTAATGTGAGAGAAGGCACGCTAAAAATAAGGGTAGAGGATGAAGAGGTGGTATTTGATGTTTACGAAGCACCCAATATAATGTCTCATTATAAAGATTTGTGTATGATCAATGTTATTGAAGGGGACAAGTGTGGGGTATTTATTCCACTAAGAACCTCTTCGGATACCCTTAGGGAGCATCCTATGTTTCCACCGTCTAAGCTTGACATAATGCAAGTTGATAAGCCTGAAAAGGCTAAATTTGAAAAATATGCTAATTATGAAAATTTGCACCTATGAGGTATGAAAATAATAAGAAGATAGACTCCAAGTGTGAGGAAAAAGATGAAGAAATTTGGTTGAGTTAAGTTGGGTCGTGCCGCGATACTAAATTAGGCGCTGCTTAGGAGGTATCCCAAGTTAATTAGGTATGTTTTATTTTTTGTTTTATGTAGTTTTTAATACACGTAGTTTTTGTTTTTTATTGATTCACAGGTTAATGGGAAGTTTGAGTACCAGAAACTTAAGTTAAGGAGCATAGCAGGATTGAGTATGGGGTCCACAGACCTTCTTCATGCAAAAAGATGGTACTAGCTAGGCCTAGAGGCCTCACGGAGTATTTCTATCTCTTAGTTTTAAGTTCACTTTGGGAAAAATTAGATTTTTAAGTATGGAGTTGAAAATTCCAAATTTTGGCTAAATTTAAAACTTTTTGTGTAAGATATTCTTGTTGGAGCTATTTTTTATTACGTGGGTAAAGTGTTTTAGTTGTAAAAGCATGTTGAATTGTGATAATTACTACTGTTGAGACTCTTAGGCTCATGTTATGACTCTTGTAATTTTTGGCTTAAATTTAAATTCATGTTATTATTTGGTTGAGAGTCTATGATGATTCTATGTTAGTTGAGCATGTGCCACATGTGATGTGAGCTTCTGGATGTTCCTTGTTACATATGATGTCTAGAACTTTCCCGGTGTGTGTAAAGAGAAATAAAGAGTGTGGGTTTAGGAGATGATAAAGGAATTCTTTGATAGCCTTAATTTATACCTTCTTTTTTATCTCCCTTTGTGCTTAATCCTTGTTAGATCCTTTGAGCCTTTAGATTTTTATTTAGAAGCCTTGTATGTAGCTTAATCCCTTCTTTTATTAACCTTAATTTGATCGAAAAAGCTTCTAGCAACTTTAATGAAAAATTAATTGAGTAAGGAGTTTGAGAAATAAGAAGGAAAAGGTGAATTTTATACCCCAAAGTAATATTTATTGGTGTGGATAATCATGTGTGGTGGGTGGATGTGAAAGAAAGTATGCTAGAAATATTACCATGGTTATGAAAAGGAAAAAGAAAAAGTTTTGTGGTAATAAACTATACTTTCATCATGTGTTTGTGAAAATTCTTAAAAGAGATGGGACAAAACAAAAGATATGGGTAGAAAAGATTTGGTTGTTGGAGATTGGTTTTCAATGTATAATGTAGTGTATTAAAATGCTAAGAGAGGTTAGTTACTATTCCCTAATAGTTCCTACCAGCCCTTTAGCCTATATTACAACCCAAAAAAGACCTAACTGATCCTAAGTTCATCATTCCGATATTAGTGGAGCACTACACTAAGGGAAAGCCTATGGTTCATTGTGTGTAACTTGTTAATTCCTTGTGAGAGTGAGCATAATTTGATTCTTGTACCTATTATATGATAAATTACATTTATAGGAGTTATTATGGGTAACTCTCTTGTTGTGAGGGGCATATGTTTGATGAATGTAGGTGATTTGTATGATGTCCTCGATTAAATAATATGCATGAGTTTTCCAACTAAGTGAGTCAATTCTGGAGGCTAGGATGTTTGGGAGTATTGTTCATGAGCTTTCAATTGAGTAAGTAACATGCTTAGTGTAGAAACTTACATTTTGTGTAATAATTGTAGTTCTAGCTTGACTGTCTTATAGGTAGTAGAAGTGTAGAGTCCTATTAATGTATGATGATTATAGTAAAGAGTTTTTCGAGGACAAACAAGTCTATAACTGTGTGCATTCTACTGTCATGATTTTAATCATTTTGGCCTTATTTTGAGGATTATTAGTATGCTACATGGGTTGATAATGAGATGAATGAGCATATAAGTGTTCAAGCACGTGATTATAGGGGTTCAAAGTGTTCTCAAAAAATTTTGTGCGTAATTGAGTCATTTAGAGTTCATGCTAGAATACTAGTCTAACTAGCTTGACCTAGAGGTTTGTCTAGTTGATCCCATTTGATTCTATTGTGTTTATGGATTTCCTTAGGGTTTAAATTTTTGACTATGAGTGGAATAACTTGTTAATAATGTACAAAGTTCAATTTGATTAAGTATAAAGTCAGAACAATAAGTTGAATATCAACATGAACTAGCCTTGTCTTAGATCTTGTTTTGATTTGCCATTATGGACTTTGTGTTGTTTAAATCTCAAATTCATGTTTTGTGATTATGTAGGATGCTTTGTAAGCTGAATCTTATTATATTTTGATCAGAGAAAGGCTGGAAATCCATGGGAAATACACCACAAGACAAGGGACAAAAGATTCGACGAGAAAGACTTAACCAAAATTCAGGACGTAACTTCCAGTGCTTGCCCACGATTTGGGCACATAGCGCCCTCCATTCTAGTGCCTACATGCATTAGAAAATATTCTGAACAACAATTCCAATGAGTGACCGTGATAAGCCTGCAACGCTGGTTTTACTCCGGCAAAATGGAGCCTGCGATGCGCCATCTAGAACGGTGCGATGGAGTCCACAGTGCGCCCTCTGTTCCAAGCCTGACTTGCATGCTGAATCCTTGTGCAATACGGCTTTCGCTAACCCTTTTTCTATAAATATATCATAATACACGTTTTTAATTATCTTTGGACATATTATGGAGATTGAGGGGCGGCTACAACTTCATAATTAGGTTTTTATTATTTTAATTTAGTTCATTCATGTTTTTAGTCGTTAATTACAATTTTGTGATTACGAATATGACTATGCGTGGCTAAACGCCCTCTTTTTGGGGTTAAATCCAAGAACATGAGTAATATTATTTTGAATTGATTTCGTTTAAATTGCTTATCGTTATTGGTTGAATGTTTATTCTTGTTTTAATTATTTTAAGGATTAGCTACCCTTAGAATACATCAATTCTCAACCTTGTGAACTCAGGAGAGGGAATAGGGTGATAAACCATAGGAATAAACAGAGTATAGTTTGTATTCTTTTATTAAATAAGGAATTCAACTTAGCGTCTGGAAAGGGATGTACTTAGATGCCTTACTTGATTCACATATAGGATGTAGCATAAAGAACTTAGGTGGACTATTAAATCCCCGCTCAATGATGTAGTTGGAAGGTTTAACTTAGGTAAAGGATTAAAGGTCAAGAGACCATGATCATGATATTAACTCTACGAATCAACAACCAAGGTACGTAAATTAATGAATGAGGTTCAATAACATAGTATGATTGTTTAAAGTACTTTAACCCTGGGTTTTCTCATATCATTGTTCCAAGACTTTTATTTTCAGCAATTTTGACGTTAATTTCAATTACAATTCACAAACTCTCTTTTTGGTTACTCTTGCACTAAATTAATCTAAATTGTGAACTAGAATAGAATCTTTGTAGAGTCTAGTCCCTGTGGGATCGATACTTGGCTTCTTGAAGGCCACTTTACTACTTGATAACACCACGTATACTTGCATGTACGCTTGGGCACTGTCTGTTGGTGGACCTGCGAAGGATCATAGTCGAAACTTGCAAAATAGAATTACTCTTAATCGTGTTTAATAACTGGGGAGTCCACATGGCCGGGATGCTTTGGCCCTCCGCACGATTGCCTCCCCGTCGTCTCCGAAGTATGCATCCAACGTGCACACCAGGCGACTAACGAACCCCAGTACAGAAAATGCCAATGAATACTTAAATTTATAACCTGACCCTAGCACCTTGTCTGTGTGTCGGGGAGACCTGTGCTTCTTTTGTAAACAAAAATAACTCTCCACAATGGATATCTCGGCTCAGGAATCAATGAAGAACATAGTGAAATGCGATACTTGGTGTAAATTATAGAATCTTGTGAAATATCAAGTCTTTGAGTTCAAGTTATGCCCAAAGTTATTAGACTGAGGGCACATCTCCCTACGCATCACTAATCCTTCCTCATTCATGGGGTACACTATTGTTACAGGGCGGATACTGCCCTCCCATGTGCCCGTATCTTGCATCTAGCCCAAATTCTTTTTCACATCGACGGACACTATAGCAAGTGGTGGTTGTAACTCAATTCTCTTTGTTGTTGTAGCTATAGCCCATTATGCATCCAAACTCCAGGACCAGCCACGCTTAGGCGCTCTGATTATGACCCCAGGTTAGGCGGGATTACCCGCTGAGTTTAAGCATATCAATAAGCAGAGAAAAATAAACTTACAAGGATTCCCTTAGTAATGGTTAGTGAATCGAGAATGGCCCAGCCATAGAATTGGGCAGCTTCATCATTTGAATTATAGTTTGGAAAAGCATCCTCAATGGTAAATTGGGCCTAAGTTCCCTAGAAGGGGATGCCATAGAGGGTGAGAGCCTCATTCTGTCCAAACCCTATCGCACCATGAGGCACTAGCTATGAGTTAGGTTATTTAGGAATGCAAACTAAATAAGGCGGTGAATTCCATCCAAGGCTAAATACGAGCGAGATAGTGATAGCAAATAAGTACCGCAAGGGAAAGATAATTTGAAAAGAGTGTCAAAGAGTGTTTGAAATTATTGGGATAGAAGCGGATGAGGGACAGCGATGCACCCAAGTCAGATATTTAACATTGGTAAGCCAGTCTTCCAATCGACTCGAGGTGTGGACCAGTATGGATTGGGGGCGGCCAAAGCCCAGGAACTCGATACACTCATGGAATGCTGTCTCTTTAATTGTGGTAGGAAGTGCGCACCTTTGGCATGCTTCAGCATCTACGCTCTCTAACGTTGGCCTGTGGGCTCCCCATTCAACCTGTCTTAAAACATGGACCAAGGAGTCTGACATGTGTATGAGTCAACGAGCGAGTAAACCCATAAGGTGTCAGGAAGCTTTCTGGTTGGATCCCCCTAAGGGGTGCACCACCGATCAACCATGATCTTCTGAGGAGGGTTTGAGTGTGAATATACCTTTTAGGACCAAAAAGATGGTGAACTATGCCTAAGAGTGGTAAAGCCAGAGGAAACTCTGGTGGAGCCCCACAATAATACTTACGTCTAAATCATTCATCTGACTTGGGTATAGGGGTGAAAGACTAATTGAACCATCTAGTAGTTGGTTCCCTTCAAATTTTCCCTAAGGATAGATGGAGCTCGGGTATGATTTCTATCAGATAAAGCTAATCCTTAGAGGCCACAGGGCGCAACACCGTCGACCTATTCTCAATCTTTAAATAGGTAGGACAACGTAGATTCTTTATTGAGTCATACCACAGAACCAAGAGCCCTAAGTGGGACATTTATGGTAAGCAGAACTGGCAATGCGAGATGAACTGGTAGACACGTTATGGTTCCAAATAGAGTGCTAACCTAGAGTTCACAAAGGGTGTTGGTCAAATAAGATAGTAGAACGGTGGTCATGGAAGTTGAAATCTGTTAAGAAGTGTGTAACAAGTCATCTACCTAATCAAATAGCCCCAAAAATGGATGGTGCTTAAGCGTTCGACCTACACCCATCTATCGGGATAAGTGCCAGGCTCGAATAAGTAGGAGAGCGCGCCGTTCATTGCAAAACCTTGGACGTAACCTCGGGAGGACGATTGTCGGTGCAGATCTTGGTGGTAGTAGAAAATATTCAAATGAGAACTTTGAAGTCTGAAGAGGGGAAAGTTTCACATGGGTTAGTCGATCTTAAGGTTCGGGGGAACCCCTAAAGATAGCTCCTTTTGCACGTACTCTGAAAACAAATCGAGTTAAAATTCTTAAACCGAGACATGACGGTATATGGAAATGTTTCAAAATTCGAAGACATTGGCAAAAGAATCAGAAAGAACTATCTACTTTGTTTAACAGCCTGGCCAACCTTGAATTGGCTCAGCCGTAGGTAGGGTCCAGCTGCTGGAAGAGCACTACATGTCACGTAATATCCGATATGCTCCCTGCTGTCCTTGAAAATACGAAGGACCAAATGACCTCCATGCTTGGTCATACTCATAACCTCATCAGGTCTATAAGGTAACCAACCTCTAGTCGATGGAATAATGTAGGAAAAAGAAGTCGGCAAAATGGATCCATAACTTCGAGAAAAGGATTGGCTCTGAAGGATGGGCATGGGGGTTCTAGTCCCGAACCCATTGGCTGTTGGTGAACTGCTTAAGCTGCTTATATGATGAGAGTAGGTCTTCACTTGCCGGTTGGGGAATAGACTAGGAACGGTTCCTTCGGGGTCCTTCCCCGCATGTTGAACTGCCAACTTAGAACTGGTACGGAGGAGATTCTGACTTTTTAATTAAGACAAAGCATTGCGATGGTCCCAATGGATATTCACCCAATGTAATTTTTGCCCACTGCTCTAAATGTCAAAGTGAAAAAATTCAACCAAGCACGAGTAAACGATGGGAGTAACTATGACTCTCTTAAGGTATCTAAATGCCTTGTCGTCTAATTTGTGATGTGCATGAATGGATTAACGAGATTTCCACTATTCCTGTCAAAGATCCAGAAAAACCACATCCAAGGGAACGGGCTTGGTAGAATCATTGGGGAAAGAAGACCCTGTTAAGCTTAACTCTAGTCCAACTTTATGAAATGACTTGAGAGGTGTAGTATAAGTGGGAGTAGAATGGAAAAAGTGAAATACAACTACTTTTAATGTTATTTTACTTATTCTGTGAATCAAATGCGGGGCACTACCTCTCTTTTTGGACCCAAGGCTCGCTCTGTGGGCTAATCTAGGCGGAAGACATTGTCAGGTGGGGAGTGATACGCCCAAATTACAACTCTCAGTAGAAAGTGTAAGCGGTCGTTGTCAAATATAGAACCCAACTCGATTAGGTGTCGAATGCCATAGGGAATACTGTGCTCACTAAGTGTCGTAATTATTATTAGACTGTTGATCAGAGTTTCATAACCAAAATAGGGGTTTGATTTTTTCTTTAATTTGTAAAATGATAAATTGTAACAAGATTAGTTCAACTTATGATTTTCTCCATATTTCGTAACTTTATAAGATTAATCAAACCAGGGTTATGATCACCAAAATGCCAACATCATTTAGGTTGTGAATTATTTATGACTTCCACTTAACAAATTCAATTGCAAGAAAGGTTGAATCCTATTCTATATCCATTAGTTTCTCAACCTAAATGGATAGGTTATCCTATAATTTTCTCAAAATCATAGGATGCCTTATTCTTTCAACCTAATTCTTATGTAAGCTAATCCTAATAGGGCATTAGCTATTACTCTAAAGGTTAAGGCCCTTAGAATTCATGTAAACACCTTCTTTTCCCCACAAACAATTTCCTCTCAGAAAAGTGGTGTTCTAGGGCTTACTCCTCAAGTTTGCAACCAAGAAAAGTCATGAAATTGATGAAAGGTTTATGCCATGTTATTCAATTATGGAACTCAAATTGATTTCCAACCCATAGATGCATTTCACATTAAGGATTCCATAACCCTAGTTATGAGATTTAGCCACAACACTCCATAAAAGATAAAGAATTCATTCTTGTATTATTCATTAATAAATGGAAAGTTTAATTACAAAGAACCCCAAGAATCAGTTCTTGAATCTTCAACGATCAGTTGTTTAATACTAAAATTCCCCAAAGTACTTGGATACCAAGAAGTTCAATAGATGAAAAGAAAACTTGTAAAAAGATAAAAGACGCATTCTTAACCCTAAAAGTTGGTATTTATATGTCCCATCTAAAAAATAATTTAAAATTTAAAAAACAAAAAAATTGCGTCCCATTTGACAGCCATATGATGGACCATCAAAGATCTGACAGTCCACCATCTTTCCCATCACTTGATTCATCCGAATGGAAGTTTCTGGATAACATCTGATGGTCCACCTAGTGGTCCATTGATGGACGATGGTTCACCATCTTTACCATCATGGATTCCTTTTGGAAGGCAGCTTCTGGATAAGAACTGATGGTCAATCTGGTGGTCCATCCCAAGATTGATGGTCAACCACTTTGACCTTCATTGATTTCCTCTAGAGAACAGGTTCTGGATAAGTGTTGATGGTCAATCTGGTGGTCCGTCCCATGTTTGACGGTCCACCACCTTGATCGTCACCAAGTCCTTCTGAGAAGTAGTTTTTGGATAAATATTGACGGTCCATTTGGTGGTCCGTCACTTGTATGATGGTATGCCATATTTTCCATAACTCGACTCCTATGGAGGCCTTATTCTGGTTCAACTTGATGATATATATGGCGATCAGTTGTAAACCTGACGGTCCATCATTTTGACCGTCAATTTCCTTTTTCTGCTACTTTTTCCAATTTTCTTCTGTGGTTATCTCCTTTCACTGAAAAACTAAAAACCTTCATTAAATATCACTTTGGTTACTTGAAAACATACAATTTTCCTAAGAAAATGATGCTAAATGTTCTGTAAAGCACAAGAATATCACACCCTCAACATAAGATCAATGCTTGTCCTCAAGTAACTCAACACCAAATTGCGCACATGAACAATAAAATAATAGGAAACCAACCATTGAAACATTCTCTTATGAAAACATTTACTCATCAGCTTAATCTCATGCATTTAACATAACAGAATCCACAACCAACATTTTTTTATAATTCAGCACACAAGCATGAATGTTACATCCCATGGATAAAAGAAAATTCAGTAAAACTTCGATTGACCTCACAACAAAGAAGTCCACCACTCATTATATGATGTGGAAACTGTCCAGCTCTCACACTCACAAAAAAAAGTTTCAAACTTATCCTAAGTATCCATAGGCTTGCCCTGGCCATACGACACGTCCTCACGGTTGACTCACTAGGATCAAACAGGTCTTTTCAAAGCTTGCAACAAGGTTTAGGATTAGGTGGGGTATGTTTCCAGGTGAAGTGACTCGTTGAAACTTAACTCTCCTTGCCTTAGCATATTTTCACCCTTAATCTACTACTTATGTCATTTTTTTTAATTTTTTTTAATAGAAGAAGCATTACTCTCAACTTATACTGATGCAGGCAGTGACCAATTATTTCTAATTGGATTCTAGCTCATACTCCATTGAGGTCTTTCATTTTTTTTACACTAGGCACCCTCAACTTAGATGCTTCGTCTAAGTTAAAATATGCAATATTAGCATTTGGCTAAGTTTAGAGCTAAATGTTAAAGTCCTATGGACAGTTACTGACAGGGGCAGGAGGTTAAACCAATTCTTAGAGGTACAAGATCGGTTCAAACAGGAATAATCTTTCAGGCAGGGTTGCTTCTTTAGGTTAGAAGGTTTAGAACTTCAAGGAGGCCTATTATCCTATCCTAATGACTTCACTAGAAGACTATATCCATGGCTCGTGCAAGTTCTAGGTCTTATCCTATGAAAGAACTGCACGTAAATCCTCACACCCATTGGCATAGAAGTTAAATATTCTTTACAATTCTTGGAATGTTCATTGCATGATTCATGCACTTTTTATAGACCAATACTGAATCCAGAATTACTGATGGTTATTTGCACATTCATAACTAAACAAGTAAATAATTATAGACACATGTTCAACGTCTTATGCCAACATCATTCATTCTCCACATTTACAACTTTGTGCTGAAATAGAACCAATTCATAGATTGTCATTAAACACTTGTATTTACATTACGCTTTGCAGAATTTAAATACAAAAATAAAAACAAACTAGACATGCCACTTCTACTAGATAGCATATGATTCAATTCATAATATCATCAACAACATCTAAACATGGTTTAAATACCCCTACCCCCACACAGAAATTTCTGCATTTTCTCAAAGAAATAAATTACCGTACATGAGAATTGGGATATTTATATGGCCTTCACTCCTATGAGGCATCTGTTAAGTGTGATGAGTCTCCATCATCCTCACCCTGCAAAATTTTGGCCCCTATGGTTGTAGGATCACTCACAACTTCACCCTCGACATTTTGAGGGATGGTTTCCAGAATTAAACCTGCACTTCGCCCCCTTTCTGGGGCAGCACTGGTAGAAACTCCTGCCGCTTCATTTTCTTGTTCTCTTTGATTTCTTTCAGTTTCCTTTTTTGATTTCTTCACAGCTCTCCTCAGGTTGTGCTGGTCTAACTCCTCAGGTTACATTTCTTCTCTCTTTCTCTTATTTTCTTCTTTCCTTGCTGCTTGTTCATCTATTTGCTGCTTGAATTTATCCTTCACTGGTCTATCCACCAGATCTAGAATACCTTCATCATCATCACTTACTGCCAGAGTCAGATCAAATATAGGTGGTTATGATTGTTTCTTCTTTAACTCAGCTAAGTTAGCCTTTGCCTACTCAAATTCAGCCTTGAGCTTGGCAAAATTAGGAAAAGATAGTGAATCTTGCCTTTTTTTTTTATGCGAGCTTCCATGTTATCCATCCTCACTTGAATAGCTTGAAATGGGCTGACTTCTTTGGCCATGATTTCATCCAAAAAAAGGTTTGAAGTCTCCAGCCTACTTTTCTAACTGCTTCTGGAACGGCTTTTGATTCTTCACAATTTTGAAAAAATTCACCACGTTGAATCTGTATTTCGCAAAATCTTCTCTACAAGTAAACTGTGTAGAATCTGATCCTACAGACGTACCCTGGGGCACATAATCAGGAGGCACATATGTGGTAATGGGTAAAAGCATACCTACGGGCATTTTTGTGGCTTCGGGAACTGGTAAAGACTGAGACTAATGTGTTAGAGGCTTGTTCACTCGAATGTCAAACTTTGACTCATCTCTAAACTTCTCAGTAATTTGTTTATGAGTGGCTGAAACTTCATTATCAATGCCTCGAATCAGCAGCACACCAACTTGTTTTCATAATGCAGTAATCAAACATGGGAAAGGTATGGAAGTAGTCTGCTTATGTGCCCTCACAAACATCTCGTCTGCAATTAGCTGGCCGAAATCAATATCTAAACTTGAAATCAAACTAGCTACCATCACGGCCCTGTGATTATCCAGGTTTCCATATCCTTTAGTTGGCATTAACCTCAATCCAACAACAGCCCACCAGAACTTATCCTTAAAACTAAATGTGAATTTTGTAATGCGTTCTTTGGGGTTAGTTGCCCAGGATGGATTTCCATCATTAGTGATCAACGATGCTGCCCAACATCTTTGGCGAAAAGTATTTCTCATTCTATATTCGAAATCAGGGACAGTAGGTGAAGCTTCGTATGCTGGCCCAAACAATATTCTATTGATAGTTCAGGCCGAGATATCAACAACAACTCCTCAGACTGGAACAGACTCCCTGTTTGGTTTATTAGAAATCGGAGTCCCCTTCGGACATTCAACTTTTACCAGACAAATATAATTTGCAAGGAATTACCTTACCCATTTTGGTTAGTACTCCCCTGGTGGTGTGTTCATCCATTCCAATCCATAACAAATGAATCGGTGTTTCAGTTTCGGATATTCATGAAGCTCCATGGCCATAATCTGATGTTCTTTAGAGAATGATCTTCGGATCCATCGAGCAGTGGGATGTAACCCATCATAGAACTTTTTTTTTGCTCCCTCAATTTTAAACCTAATAGCATCTCGTACTTGGGGATCCTTCCAAGAGATCATGTTTTCAGCTTCAGGTTCAGGGACTTCTCCTTGGTTCTCCACATTAGCAACTTCAATTTTCTCTTCTATAGGTAATGGACAAGTTGATGCAATTGTCGCTTCATCTGGGCTTGAATCAATAAAAATAATGATATTGTTATTTCCCTCCTCAGACTGGGGGATTATGATGGATTCACTTTTTGTTTGTCTGGTGTTATAGGCCGGTGCGGATGTGTTTCTACCTCGCTGAGATTTTCCTCCCCTGGTTTGTGTATTTTTAGGAGCCATGTCACCTAAAAATGGATTAAGAAATCAGTGCAAGGTAAAACAGAGGCAAAATAGTTCACAGTGAGTCCTGACAGGAGATCTAATGGTCGACCAGTGGTGGGACGGTCCATCAGATCCACCATCATCTTTATCCAGTATGTTTTATTTTTATGACTTTTGGGATGGTCAACTTGGTGGTCCGTCAAAAACTTGACGGTCCACCAGTTTGACCGTCAAATACAATCCAGAAACTCATTGTCATTGACCTTTGGGAAGGTCAAATTGGTGGTCCGTCACAAAGTTGACGGTCCACCATATTGACCGTCATACCTTCATCTTCTGGAACATTTATGGGTTTAACTGATTTTCAACGCAGCTTAAGATCAAATCAATTTTTAGCTTGAGCACCAGCATTAAAACCACATTTTAAGCAAGACTTTATCCACTAAATCAAACTTAAGCATAAATCATTCAAACTCAACACCATTAGACTAAATCATGAAACA
>JAPEIP010000006.1:96529614-96575421 GCA_026120095.1 Capsicum chinense | reverse complement strand
GCAGCACACCAACTTGTTTTCATAATGCAGTAATCAAACATGGGAAAGGTATGGAAGTAGTCTGCTTATGTGCCCTCACAAACATCTCGTCTGCAATTAGCTGGCCGAAATCAATATCTAAACTTGAAATCAAACTAGCTACCATCACGGCCCTGTGATTATCCAGGTTTCCATATCCTTTAGTTGGCATTAACCTCAATCCAACAACAGCCCACCAGAACTTATCCTTAAAACTAAATGTGAATTTTGTAATGCGTTCTTTGGGGTTAGTTGCCCAGGATGGATTTCCATCATTAGTGATCAACGATGCTGCCCAACATCTTTGGCGAAAAGTATTTCTCATTCTATATTCGAAATCAGGGACAGTAGGTGAAGCTTCGTATGCTGGCCCAAACAATATTCTATTGATAGTTCAGGCCGAGATATCAACAACAACTCCTCAGACTGGAACAGACTCCCTGTTTGGTTTATTAGAAATCGGAGTCCCCTTCGGACATTCAACTTTTACCAGACAAATATAATTTGCAAGGAATTACCTTACCCATTTTGGTTAGTACTCCCCTGGTGGTGTGTTCATCCATTCCAATCCATAACAAATGAATCGGTGTTTCAGTTTCGGATATTCATGAAGCTCCATGGCCATAATCTGATGTTCTTTAGAGAATGATCTTCGGATCCATCGAGCAGTGGGATGTAACCCATCATAGAACTTTTTTTTTGCTCCCTCAATTTTAAACCTAATAGCATCTCGTACTTGGGGATCCTTCCAAGAGATCATGTTTTCAGCTTCAGGTTCAGGGACTTCTCCTTGGTTCTCCACATTAGCAACTTCAATTTTCTCTTCTATAGGTAATGGACAAGTTGATGCAATTGTCGCTTCATCTGGGCTTGAATCAATAAAAATAATGATATTGTTATTTCCCTCCTCAGACTGGGGGATTATGATGGATTCACTTTTTGTTTGTCTGGTGTTATAGGCCGGTGCGGATGTGTTTCTACCTCGCTGAGATTTTCCTCCCCTGGTTTGTGTATTTTTAGGAGCCATGTCACCTAAAAATGGATTAAGAAATCAGTGCAAGGTAAAACAGAGGCAAAATAGTTCACAGTGAGTCCTGACAGGAGATCTAATGGTCGACCAGTGGTGGGACGGTCCATCAGATCCACCATCATCTTTATCCAGTATGTTTTATTTTTATGACTTTTGGGATGGTCAACTTGGTGGTCCGTCAAAAACTTGACGGTCCACCAGTTTGACCGTCAAATACAATCCAGAAACTCATTGTCATTGACCTTTGGGAAGGTCAAATTGGTGGTCCGTCACAAAGTTGACGGTCCACCATATTGACCGTCATACCTTCATCTTCTGGAACATTTATGGGTTTAACTGATTTTCAACGCAGCTTAAGATCAAATCAATTTTTAGCTTGAGCACCAGCATTAAAACCACATTTTAAGCAAGACTTTATCCACTAAATCAAACTTAAGCATAAATCATTCAAACTCAACACCATTAGACTAAATCATGAAACAATCCATACCCTTACTCTTCAAATAAACAAGAGGAAAGAAATAAATTCTCATACCATGATGTTGCAGTATTCTACTTGCTTAAGACTTCAGAGACATAACTACTTGGAACTTCTATCACTTTGGTTACTCTTTAGTTTGTGATGGGGACAGGTAAAGAATGACCTACCTTAAATAGAAAAATAATGGAGGAGTGGGGGAGTCTCAGATAGGATAACTCAGTTCAGGTTCTTTGAATCTTGGAGAAGTGAAACAATCAAAGGTCATGGAACAGTTACAATGAGTGTACCCGCTCAATTTTATTCCTAAAATCTCATTCCGGGTCAAATACGGAGTACTTATAAAGAGTACCGATTTAACCCAACCCGATTCAAAATTAGGGTTAAAGTGACTGTCGAATTGATGGTCCGTCATAAGTGTGATGGACCACCACAGGGAGCATCACCCCTCAGCTGAGTCAATGAGTTTCTATTTTGGTGTGATGGTTAATGGGACGGTGAACCATATTCATGACGGTCCACCGAAGCCATCACTACTTACCAGAATACAGGTCAGCAGTCTCATTTCTGATGGTTTATTTAATGGTCCACCATATACTTGACGGTCTGCCACTCATTCCGTCATGCCTTATCTAGTGAATGCATTTTCCTTTCTATTTTTGATGGTTGAGTGTGGTGGTCCGTCAGTAGTTTGGCGGTCCATCAAGTGTACCGTCACAACTTTCCAGAAGCTTAAATACACCAAATTTTCCTTTTTACGGTACTTCTGGTCCTGCACACTTCATAAACACATAAAAATTTCGTAAAAAACATAAAATAGACTCTACTTATGGTTACAATAAAATATTATGGGTTGCCTCCCACTAGCAACTGATATTACATCGCGGAACGACTTAGGTAGCTCGAATACTCAGACTTCATCGAGGTAAAAGACATCAACACTTTTTATTAGGTCTTTTGGACCAATATAAAGTTTGATTATTTTCCCGTTCATTTTGAAGACACTACCATATTAGTTTTCAAGCTCGACTACTCCAAATGAGTAGACTTGGCTAATTTTAAATGGGCCTAACCATTTAGACTTCAACTTACCCAGAAATAGCTTCATTCTGGAGTTGAAAAGAAGGAACAAATCACCTTTCGTAAATTCTCTCTGTGTTATCCTTTGGTCATAGTATTTCTTCATCCTTTCTTTGTACAAGTCAGCTCTTTCATAAGATCTAAGACGGAATTCATCCATCTCGTTAATCTACTCCAATCCTAGATCAGCTTCTTCCTTCCAATGCATATTCAGCCTTTTTAGAGCCCACAAGGCCTTATGTTCCAGCTCAATTGGCAAATGACATGCCTTCCCATAAACTATCTAATATGGTGACAAGCCAATTGGTTTCTTAAAAATAGTTTGATACGCCCACAAGGCATCATCAAACTTTTGAGACCAATCTTGTCTACGGGCATTCACCATTTCGGTGAGAATATCCTTGATCTGATGATTCGACACCTCCGCTTGCCCACTAGTTTGTGGGTGACAAGGAGTTGCTCCACGGTGTTGTTTTACTCTGTACTTTGCCAGCACAGCCCTGAAGACTTTATTGTAGAAATGGGATCCCCTGTCACTTATGATTGTTCTTGGTACTCTAAAGCGGGAGAATATGTTCTTTTTCAAAAATGCCACAACTCTTTTTCCTTCATTGTCAGCCAACGTCATCGCTTCTATCCATTTCGATACATAGTCTACAGCTACTAGGATTATTTTAACCCATACAAGCTTACAAATGGTCCTATGAAGTCAATGCCCCATACATCAAATAACTGTACTTCCACCATCTTAGACATTCGCATCTCATGACGTTTTGAGATTTATCTTTGTCTCTGACATTGATCAGATCTACGAACGAGCTCATATGCATCTATGAATATTGTGGGGCAATAGTAGCCACTTTGCAATAATTTCTGAGTTGTGTGGTCGCCTGCATGGTGACCATCAACAGGTGAAGCATGGCATGCTTCAAAAATATTCAGTATCTCCATATCTGGTACACAGCGCCTAATAACACCATCTGCACATGACCGAAAAAGATAGGGATCATCCCAGAAATACTGGGTAACATCATAAAGGAAATTTTTCCGTTGATGAAAGGAAAGATTATCTAGCATCACCTCACTTACCACGTAGTTTGCGAAATTAGCATACCACAGAATTTGCTCAAACTTTGCAGCTAGTATCTTCTCATCTGAAAAGGAATCATCAATATCTAACTTGTCCTTGATTGCTTGTTCGCATTCAACTCTGGATAAGTGATCAGGCCACCTGATTTTCGCACCCCTTGTGATCCTTTACCTCAAAGTCGAATTCTTGAAGCAACAATAACCACCGGATCAATCTTGGTTTCACATCTTTATTAACCATTAAGTACCTCAGAGCTGCATGATCCGTGTGGACCACCACCTTAGTCCCTAACAAATACGCCCTTAATTTCTCAAAGGCGTAAACTACAGCTAGAAGTTCTTGTTCAGTGATAGTGTAGTTCTTTTCAGCCCCATTCAGGGCTTTGCTGGCATAGTAGATATGATGAAACAACTTATCCCTTTTCTGGCCCAACACAGCTCCAAGTGGCACCCTGCTACCATCGCACATTAATTCAAATGGCTTTGTCTAGTCGGGAGAAATAATAACTGGAGCCTCCACTAACTTCAGCTTAATGCATTCAAACGCCTGTCTACAGTCATTATCAAAAGAGAACTTGGCCTCTTTTTTAAGAAGTTTGTACAATGGGTTTGCAACCTTTAAGAAATCCTTTATAAATCTGCGATAGAATCCTGTATGTCCAAGAATGTTATGCACCCCTTTTATAGAGATGGGGGGAGGTAGTTTCTCGATAACCTCAACTTTGGCCTTATCCACCTCAATACCTTTCACAAAAATATTATGACCGAGAACAATGCCTTCTTTCACCATGAAGTGGCATTTTTCCAGTAAGGACCAGGTTAAACTCTTCACACTGCTGTAATTCTTCACTTACATTCAGCAAGTATAAGTCAAAGGAATCTCCAACCACTGAAAAATTATCCATAAACACCTTTAAGCTTTCTTCAACCATATCAGAGAAAATCGACATCATGCACCTATGGAATTAGACGGTGCACTACATAATCCAAAGGGCATCCTTTTAAAAGCAAATGTGCCATATGGGCACGTGAATGTTGTTTTTTCCTGATCCTCAGAAGCAATGGAGATTTGATTATACCCAAAATACCCATCCAAGAAACAGTACCAGCCCCTGCCTGCCAATCGATCAAGCATCTGATCCATGAATAGCATTAGAAAGTGATCTTTTAGTGTCAGCGAATTTTGCTTTCGGTAGTCCATACACACCCTCTAACCTATGACAGGACTGAGTGGAATTAGCTCTTTCTTCTCAATGGTCACTACCGTCATGCCCTCTTTTTTTGGCACACACTGTACAGGACTCACCCATTTACTATCTGAGATTGGGTACACCACCCCTGCATCTAGTCACTAGATGATTTCTCTCTTCACCACCTCTTATATAGGTGGATTTAGGCAACGCTGATGCTCAATAGTGGGTACACAATATTCCTCTAACTGAATCTTGTGCATACATATGCCAGGAGGGATACCAATGATATCTGCAATAGTCCAACCAATAGCTCTCTTGTATCTCTTAAGAACAGAGATGAGAGCTTCCACTTGTTGTTCACTGAGATCAGTAGCAATAATAACTAGCAGCATATTTCTACTACCCAAGAACATAAACCTCAGATGACTTGGTAGCTCCTTCAAGTCTAACATTGGTGGTTTTTCAATGGATGGCTTTACCGGTGGTCAAGGCCGATTCTTAAGGTCAAGATCCATCTTCTTGGGGGCATAAAATACGACCCCATTCCTATCAAACCACAGATAGTTTCTTCGTACTCATCAATATCCTCATGATCAAAGTTCATAACCACAACAGCCAATGGCTCAACAGTAAACTACTCCTCCAAAGATAATTCCAGCTCTTCCTCATAATAAAATCAACTATAGAGAGCACATCATTTCCTTGGGCTGCTTTATTGATTTGCATACATCGAAATGCACCACTTCATTATTCATTCGGAATAAAAGCTCATTTACTCGCAGATCAATAAGCAAACTTCCAGTCTGAGGAAAGGTTGACCCAAGAATATGGGCACCTTGAAGTCCACCTCGTAATCCAAAATAACAAAATATGCAGGAAAAATAAAGGTAGCCACCTTCACTAATACATCATATAGAACCCCAATAGGCTATTTTACCGACCTATCTGCTATTACAAGTTGCATGTTGGTTGGTGTAGGATCTCCTAACCCTAAATATTTATAAATGGCTAGCGGCATCAAATTAATTCTAGCCCCGAGATCACATAGGGCCTTGGAAAAATCCAAAGACCCCATCGGACAAGGAATAGTGAAGGCTCCCGGATCTGCCTTTTTCTGAACTAATGACCTTGTAGCAATTGCACTATAATGATGGAGATTATCAATTGGTTCATAACTTTCTTCTCTCTTCTTTGTCAAAAGGTCCTTCATGAATTTGGCATACCCTGGCATTTGCTCTAATGCCTCAACCAAAGGCACATTTATAGTCAGCTGCTTCAACATAGATATGAATCTAATCAACTTTGTGTCGTTAGACTTATTTTTCAATCTTTGAGGGAAGGGAAGTGGTGGTTTTGGAAAATTTTAACCACAACTTCCTTGTCCTTGTCCTTCTTTTGTTCAAATGTAACGGTCTGCTGACAATCAGGTACAGTATCTGGAATAACCCAATCTGATTCTGCAAATTTCATAGAATTATTAATACCAGTTTTATTCGCATCTTCTTCTATCACATCAACTACCGTCTTACCCACAGATTGGCTTTCCAACACCTTACCACTTCTAGTGGTAATTGCTATGCACGATCCATCCTTCTTAGGATTTTGGACTGTGTCACTAGGTAATGTACCGGCCTTCCTTTAATTAAGTGTCAATGGCAATGGGCCCATTTGTTGCTCCAATTATTTGATCGACGTAGAATGTGAGTCAACCAATTAGTTCATCGAAGATAAATCATTTTTTACCTCAAGTACTCCAGCATTGTTTGCTTTTACTCCCTTCAATATCTTGGCCATCATGTTCTCCATGGACATCTTCCCAGAACTAGACGGAGCTATAACATGACTTCCAGGAGGAATATACAATCTACTCCTATCATTTTTTCTTTTTCAATTTTCTTGGCCATGATTCTTGTATCCGGTTCGATTATAATAGTTCCGAACTTTGTTTCCTTGGCCACTACCTCGAAAACCTCCCTGATTGTTTAAGTAATTATCTTTCTTTTTGGAATCAAAGTCAGCTCTTCTTTGTGATACAACAGCTTTAACCCTCTCTGTCTTCCCTAATAATAAATGCTTAGTAAGAAGGTCCATCTGCATTTTTACATGAGCCATATCTTGGTCACATTCCACTTCCCTTCGCCTCTGTTTTGTAGTCATACCAATAGATACAGTAGAGCTTGTTACCTCAGAATCCCTGGTATGCCAATCTCTACTCTGCTTTGCCATACGATCTATCATCTCAGATGCCTCAATAAAGGTGACATCCATGAATGACCCACCCGCAGCATTATCTACCACTATCTTGGACACCGAATTCAAGGCTCTATATAATATCTCCATCAAATAGTCATTTGTCATCTGATGAGATATAGTTCAGGATTTATAGGTAATACTGGTTGACCCGATCTCCGTGTATTTGGCAAGCACAAGAGTCAACCTATTCAAAATAAAAACAACAAACAAAAAGTAAAGTTTGAGAATCTTTGACCAATGGGTCTATTAACTATCACAAACTTAGTTGACAACTGTATTCCTCGACAATGGTGCCAAAATTTGATTCGCCCAAATTACAAATCTTAGTAGAAAGTGTAAGCAGTCACTGTCCAATATAGAACCCAACTCGGTTGGGTGTCCAATTCCATAGGGAATACTGTGCTCACTAAGTATCGTAATTGTTATTAGACTTTTGATCAGAGTTTCTTAACCAAAATGGGGGTTTGGTTTTTTCTTTAATTTGTAAAATGATAAATTGTAATTAGATTAGTTCAACTAATGATTTGCTCTGTATTTCATAACTTTATAAGATTAATCAAACCAGGGTTATGATCACCAAAATGCCAGCATCATTTGGGTTATGAATTATTTATGACTTCCACTAAACAAATTCAATTACAAGAAAGGTTGAATTCTATTCTATATCCATTAGTTTCTCAACCTAAATGGATAGGTTATCCTATAATTTTCTCAAAATCATAGGATGCCATATTCTTTCAACCTAATTCTCGTGTAAGCTAATTCTATTAGGGAATTAGTTATTACTCTAAAGGTTAAGGCCCTTAGAATTCATGTAAACACCTTCTTTTCCCCACAAACACTTTTCTCTCAGATAAGTGGTGTTCTAGGTCTTACTTCTCAAGTTTACAAACAAGAAAAGTTATGAAATTGAAGAAAGGTTTATGCAATGTTATTCAATTATGGAACTCAAATTGATTCCCAACTCATAGATGTATTTCACATTAAGGATCCCATAACCCTAGTTATGAGATTTAGCCACAACACTCCATAGAAGATAAAGAATTTATTCTTGTATTATTCATAATTAAATGGAAAGTTTACTTACAAAGAACCCCAAGAATCAGTTCTTAAATCTTCAATGATTAGTTAATTGATACTAAAATTCCCCAAAGTACATGGATACCAAGAAGTTCAATAGATGAAAAGAAAATTTGTAAAAAGATAAAAGATGCGTTCTTAACCCTAAAAGTTGGTATTTATATGTCCCAGCTAAAAAAGAATTTAAAATTTAAAAAATGAAAAAACCGGGTCCCATTTGATGGTCCATATGATGGACCATAAAAGTTATGACTGTCCACCATTTTTTTCGTCACTTGATGCATCCAAATGGCAATTTCTGGATAACATCTGATAGTCCACCTGGTGGTTTGTCGATGGACTGATGGTCCGCCATCTTTACCGTCGCAGAGTCCTTCTGGAAGATAGCTTCTGGATAAGAACAGACGGTCAATCTGGTGGTCTATCCCAATATTGATGGTCCACCACTTTGACCGTCATGGATTTCCTCTAGAGAACAGGTTCTGGATAAGCGTTGATGGTCAATCTGGTGGTCCGTCCTATGTCTGACAGTCCATCACCTTGATCGTCACCAAGTCCCTCTGAGAAGTAGTTCCTAGATACGTGTTGATGGTCTATCTGGTGGTCCATCACATCTTTGACGATCCACCATATTGTCCATCACTCGACTCCTCTAGAGGCCTTGTTCTGGTTTAACTTAACAGTATATATGGCGGTCCGTCGTAAACCTGACGGTCCATTATTTTGATCTTCAATTCCCCTTTTCTTCTACTTTTTCTAGTTTTTTTCTAGGATTATCTCCTTTCACTGAAACACTAAAAACCTTCATTAAATATAACTTCGGTTGCCTGAAACATACAATTTTCCTAAGACAATAATGCTAAATATTTCGTAAAACACCGAAAGATCAGGGAGTTTGGGTAGGGTGGCACATCTGTTAAAATATAACGTAGGTGTACTAAGTTAAGCTCAATAAGAATAGAAATCTCGTTACGAACAAAAGGGTAAAAACTCATTTGATTTTGATTTCCAGTATGAATACGAAACGTGAAAATGCGGCCTAATAATCCTTTAGACCTTCATATTTTGAAGCTAGAGGTGTTAGAAAAGTTACCAAAGGGATAACTGGCTTGTGGCAGCCAAGAGTTCATAGCGACGTTGCTTTTTTATCCTTTGATGTCGACTCTTACATTATTGTGAAGCAGAATTCACCAAATTTTGGATTGTTCACCCACCAATAGGGAACATGACCTGGGTTTAGATCGTCATGAGATAGGTTAGTTTTACCCTATTGATGACAGTGTCGCAATATTAATTCATCCAAGTATGAGAGGAACTATTGATTCCCATAATTGATCATCGCGCTTCGTTCAAAATCCAGTAGAGCAAAGCTACCTTGTCCTGGATTATGAATGAATGCCTATAAGTCAAAATTTGGACTAAAGGCGACACATGCGCCCGCTATCCATTTGCCGACATATAGTAAGGACGGCATCCCCCAAAGGCATGTGTCAATGGCTAAGCCACCATGGCGAAAGGGTCAGGGTGGCCGCTTTAAAGTATAATTTCCACCGAGCAACGGGTAGAATCCTTTGCAGACAACTTTAATATTCGATGGCATTTTATAAGTTGTAGTGTGGCCTTGCTGCCACGATCTACTAAGATTCATCCCTTTGTTGCTCCAGTTTATCCCTTCCCCTCCAATCCAATCATATTTTTCATTTATGTCTAAAGGAGGTGTGTGCATCTGTCCTTGAAAAATTGCACTAAGTATTGGGAGTTCACCCTACCCTCGAGCATGCTACGGCATAGCCTCATCCGATTTCTCCGCTTGTTTTATGAGTGTCGCGTGTGTTCTATTCAAAACAAATAGTTAAGTATGATATCAAGTAGTCTTTCGTGCAAAACTACGGTTGTTGCAATTAGAGATTTTCCACGATGTGGAGTGCAGATCAAGAGCCTAGTGATGCATCGAGACCAACTTTGGAGTGTGGTGGCATATTGCAATTAGAGGTTTTCATAAACATCAAGTAAAATCCTAGCTAAATGTCCAATGACTCAGGCTTCGATGATCGATAAAATCTGCAGCACACAATGCTGACATAGGCAACACCATGGCTGATGTCAAACACTGATGGACCTATAGTGTCCTACCATGGTGGTGTCATTGTCTAGTTGAGTGTCTATGCACCGACACCTACGCCCTCAAGAAACCATGCACCAATACCTCAAATCACCATAGGAACTAACAACCACAACCAATGTCAAACACCGATAGACCTATAGTGGCCTACTGAGATAGGGGTATTTTTTTTGCAATACCACTGCTTGGCAGTTGCACCATACTGCACAACTTCAGCGACATACACACTGCACAGTCTAAGTATAATATACTAAGTTTGTAGAAACATAAAGCACTAATAGAATTACAGGAAACACCTTCCCAATATTTTATTATTCTCTCAGAATCAAAAAGGATAATGTCACACAAATTGTACACAGGCATACACTACTCTCTCTGCCTTGTACAATTTCTAGTAAAACTATAAATAGCCTACACATGGGTAGTTACAATATTTACAACCAATGATACCTGGCAGCATGCCATTAGACATGGTTGTATGCTTATCACATGACTCAACAACCTGATCTAAGAATTCTACTAACATTCTGAAAATCACACTTGTTTATAACATTCAAAATTCAAAATAACAACTGCCCCATATGACTAGCACATGGGCAGCCTTTCCCCTTTAGCAAATTTTGATATGTTCAAAATTTAGTTGAATTTCAGTTTTCAAACACCTAGATCATTTTGTCTTTGTCTTGTCATGCTTCCCAGCCATGTCTTTCCTTGCCAGCATCATGCCTTGCCTGTGATATGTCATTGCCTGCATCTATGCTATGCCACTGCCTATGCCATACTGTTGTCTCAGCTATGTCACTGCCTAGGCATGCCACTGCGAATGCCTTGAAACTGTCTTTACCATGCCAATGCCTTTTTCTGTGCCATGCCATCACCTAGGCTATGCTACTGCCTAGGTCGATGTCATGCCTATCGCATTGCCTATGCCATTCCATTACCTTGGGAACCCTTAGCTGATGTCATTCCGATTTATGGATTTCTATAATGCCTTGAGAGAACACCCTAGGTATCATATGGTGCTTACAATCCCGAGGGACCATAAGCTAACCCATGAGCGGGTACCTGGTATGAGCACTGGATAACAAGATTATAAATGTGGAAGAATACTGACATTCCATAAGGTTTTAATAATTGAATTCAACATTGTATAATAAATCTGAGAATAACAACTATCTGAATATGATAAAGTACTGATAAACTGAATAACTAACTGACATATTCGAAAGCCTCTAAACTTGACTGAATATGAGTTGTGGGACAAGCCCGATCTAATTCCAACTAACTACTAAACTGAGACATGAAATAAAGTAAGCTTGTCCTTAAAGTATGAGGAATCACCACTACTACTGGTGAGGATCTAATAAGTCTAATAGCCAGTCAGGAACTGAGCATCAGAACCTATGATATAATACATCATAGCATAAAAGAAAAGGTATGCGATCAGTAATTTGAATGTGCTGGTATGCTGAATCTGAAACTATGGGAGGTATTATCTAATCGATATTCCCTAATCTAAGCTAATCGGGGTCCAACCTGTAACCCTAGTTTAAGAGGTATTAATACTGTGCCACGAGTACTAATGCTAGCTGTGTGGATCTACTAAAATGATATGACTTCCAAAGTACTAAAGGTGTCAAGCCTGAACTGATGGGTGACCCTTGCGAGATAGTCAAGCCTAATTTGATGGGTGACTTCTCATATCCTATGCTAGATATATAGTTCTATAGTATAGGTACTTCTACTAATGACTTTGCCTATCTGATGGGAAATCTAAAATCCCTACACTTAATCGGTGTTAAATCCTACTCCCAACTAAAAGGCACTAAAATATTAGACTGTTTTGAGTTTAACCGACTATTATCTGAATATTTTGATAATCCTCATAGTATGTTCTGAAGACTATTCTTTAATGTACGGAGGAAAAACTAAATAAAAAACTATGGTTTTCAGGTATTATATACCCCTAGGACTCAAAAACAACAATGGTAAAATGACACTAAAGCTTGGAGGACAAAGAATGAAGGCTTTGATTAAATCAATTACTCTTGTAGGAATTTATCAAACACTTGTAGTTTATGGTTTAAAACAATCTTAGGAATGTCAAGGAACTTATATAAATAACTTGAATTTGGCATAATAATATTGAATCATGGTTCAATAAAATAAATAATAGTATTAAAACATGGAGGATTGAATAACAACAATAATTTTATGGTAACATGGTATAAAATCAATAGTACATGGAGATTCATGATTGAAATAATAATTTAAAATCAAATAACTTAAAAAGATCACAATTTTTATAATTTAAATAGGCTACTTGGACTCCATGGATGAAGTGAATCCATGGATGAACATCTAACATACTTGGGATAATGAATTTGGAAGGATTGATGGTGAGTTCTTGAGATTTGGCCTTGAATTTTAGAGCTAAGGTTTCTTGTTCTTTAAAAGGGGATCTTTAATTTGAGAGAAATTGAATAATGAATAATTATTTAGGTCAATCGGGGCAAAATTTCATGTTTTGGATGAGTTTAAGGCTTAGGAAAAAAACCCAAATACCACCAAACGGATTTAAAAATGCAAGCTGGAAACTAGCCATCTTAATTTTTGGCCTTCGCGCGATACGCCTCTATTGTGCCAAGCTACTTGTAAAGGGAAAATTATGAAACTGGTCTATGGCACAACACGGGGAAATTACGTTGCTACCTTGTTTGTGACCTGGAAGCTCACCGCAATTTAGTGGAATCGCGGAAAGACACTGGAAACTGCCAACTACCAATTTAGCCTTTGGCGCAATGCGCCAAGATCGCGTACCTTCACTAGAAATTTCCCATCATCATTTGGACTAGCCTCATTACGTTCTAAGGGTTAAAATAATGTTTTTTAATGATTGAAACTTCAAATCGCCATAACTTCTTACCCGACTATCGAATTTGGGCAAATTTTTTGTCATTGGAAAGCTAATTCAATTTCCTATGCAATGGTAGGCTCTAAACAGAAAAATTTATGTGCAAATTCTCATGTATTAGGACTTAGATTACACTAAGGAAATATGGGGTATTACAATATCTCCCCCTTGGGATCATTCATCCTCGAATGAAACTAGTTAAGCTGAGGAAATTGATGGACTAAGCTTACACACTGAATATGCATATCTGATGCGTGGAATGCATGGCTGAACTAAATCATGAATGCATCACTAACATAAACAAATGTAACTTCTTTGTTACTTAGTCTACGAACTTGGTGATCAAGAATTTTGACTGGAACTTCCTCAAAGGAAAGACTGTTCTGAATATCTACACTTTCTAAGGGAAAAACTACTGCTGGATCGTCAATACACTTCTTCAACAACGAGACATGGAATACTGGATGTATTGAAGATAGATTTGATGGAAACTTATGCTCGTAAGCTACCTTTCCAAAATGACTGAGAATTTTTTAAGGACCGACATATCGGGGACTGAGTTTCCCTCTCTTGTTGAACCTCTTCATTCCCTTCATGGGAGAGATTTTCCAGTGCACAAAATCATCGACCTTAAACTCAAGATATTTTCTCCTAACATCTATATAAAATTTCTGTCGGCTCTGGGCAGCCCTAAGCCTTTCTCTGATCAATTAGACCTTCTCTAAGGCATCAAACACCAAGTCAGGCTCTACTACTGCGGCCTCACTTAATTCAAACAAACCAATTGGAGATCTACATCTCCTACCATAAAGATCCTCAAATGGAGCCATCTAGATAATGGAATGATAGTTGATGGCAACTTATGCTCCTAACTACCTTTAAAATCAACTACGCATGCTCTCAGCATACCTTCTAGAGTTTGAATGATCTTTTTGCTTGACCATCTATCTGAGGGTGGAAAGTTGTACTGAGATGGACTTAGGTATCAAGACCTTTTTGGCATACTTTCCAAAAGTGAGAGGT
This sequence comes from Capsicum chinense, assembly GCA_026120095.1. Classification (NCBI taxonomy): domain Eukaryota; kingdom Viridiplantae; phylum Streptophyta; class Magnoliopsida; order Solanales; family Solanaceae; genus Capsicum; species Capsicum chinense. Next base: position 96,561,141 of record JAPEIP010000006.1, on the reverse strand, counting down.
AAACTGGGTACCTCTATTTGAGATGACAAATAATAAAACACCGTGTAACCTAACCAACTCTCTAATATACAGTCTAGCATAGTCCTCGGCTAAATAAGAGGTATGGACTGGCAAGAAATGATCTTATTTGGACATCCTGTCTATGATAACCCAAATAGAATCATGTTGATAACGAGTACGAGGCAAACCCTTCATAAAGTCCATGTTAACTTCCTCCCATTTCCAAGTGGGAATGCTGAACTCCTGTATAGACCCACTAGGCCTCTGGTGCACAATTTTGACTTGCTGATATATAGAGCACTTAGCTACAAACTCTGTAATATCTCTCTTCATTCCACTTTACCAATAGATCTCCCTAAAATCACGATACATCTTAGTGGTCGCGGGATAAATAGAGTAATGCGCACCATGCGCTTCTGCAAGAATTCGTTGCCTCAAATCATCTACACTAGGCACACATAATCTACCTTGAAAATGCAAAACACCATCTCCCCCTTAGGAGAAAATCTCCACTTTCTGATCTCTAACTGATTCTTTCAACTTAACTAGACTGGGATCTCTATCCTGCTTTTTCTTCACCTCAAAAACTAGAGATAATTTGGTACTACTCTACACTCACACACTACCCTCTACTGAGACAACTAAGAGGACACATAGTCAAGCAAACTGATGAACTTCCTGAGCTAACTTCTTCTTACCATCCTCGACATGAGCAACACTACCCATAGACATTCTACTGAGAACATTAGCCACTTCATTGGCCTTGGTCGAATGATACAAAACACTCATGTCATAATCCTTGAATAACTCTAACCACCTTCTCTAATCCAGATTTAAATCCTTCTGAGAGAACACATACTATAGGCTCTTATGGTCAGTGAAAATGTCAACGTGCACCCCATACAAGTAATGCCTCCAAATCTTTAAGGAAAATATTACTACTACTAGCTCGAGATCATAAGTCGAATAATTCTTCTTATGGGGTTTAATTTACATGGAGGAAGAGGTAATAAACTTACCTCTCTGCATAAGGACACAACCTAAACCTACCCTGGATGTATCATAGTAAACAATAAGCCCATATGAACCATGTAGTAGAGTCAAAACTGGGGCTGAGGTGAGTAGATTCTTCAACTCTTGAAAACTCTTATCGGATGAATCTGACCGTTGAAACTTAAGTTTCTTCTAAGTCAATCTTGACATGGGGGATGCAATAGAAGAAAATCCTTCACCAACCCGAATGTAATTGCCAGCCAAACCCAAGAAACTCCTGATGTCTAAAGGAGAAATGAGTCTGTCCCAGTTTCTCACCGCCTCAGTTTTTTGAAGATCAACTATAATTCCATCGTCGGAAATAATATGACTAAGGAATGCTATTGACCTTAGCCAAAATTTGAACTTACTAAATTTGGTGAAAAACTGATGTTTTCTACGAGTCTACAACACTATTCTGAGATAGTCTTCATGATCACTTTCACTACGGTCGTAAACAAAGATGTCATCAATAAAGACTTTGACGAACATGTCCAAGTAGTACTTGAACACTGTTCATCAAGTCAATGAAGGTTGTTGGGGCATCAGTAAGACCAAAAGACATAACTAGAAATTTGAAGTGACCATACTGAGTTCAAAAAGTTATTTTTAGAATGTCACATTCTTTGACTCTGAGCAGATGATAGCCTGATCTAAGGTCTGTCTTGAAAAAATAACTGGCTCCCGAAAGTTGGTCAAACAAGTCATTGATTCTAGGAAGTGGATATTTTTCTTGATAGTAACTTTGTTCAACTAACGGTAGTCAATACACATGCTGAGAGAATCGTCTTTGTTAAGCACAGATAGAACTGGTGCACTCCATGAGGAGACGCTGGGTCTGATGAATCCTTTATCTAGAAGATCCTTTAAGTATTCTTTTAACTCCTTGAGTTCAGCTGGAGCCATCCTGTATGGCAGAATAGATATGGGTTGAGTGTCTAGAAAAAGGTCTATTCCAAAATTGATTTACCTTTTGGAAGGAACTCCAGCTTCAAGAAATACACCTAAGAATTCATTTACTACTGGAACTGATTAAATAGTTAAAGATTCTAAGTTAGAGTCTTTGACTCGCACAAGATGGTAAATATACCCCTTCGATATCATCTTTCTTACTCTAAGGTAAGAAATTAACTAACCCCTAGGAGCTGTAGTATTACCCCTCCATTCAAGGACTGGTTCATTTAGGAACTAAAAATGAACTGTTCTATTTCTATAATCAACTGAGGCATAACATGAGTAGATCCAATCAATGTCGAGAATGACATCAAAATCTATCATCTTTAACTCTACGAGATCAACTAAGCTAACTTTATGAGATATTATGACTTGACAACTCTGGTATACCTGCCTGACTATAATGGAAACACCTACTATGGTAGACACTGAAAGGGGCTCTACTAGAGTTTCAAAACTGACTTCGAAATTAAAATTTATATATGGAGATAGAAAAGAATGAGAAGCTTTAGGGTCTAGTAAAGCATAAACATTTAAGTGAAAGACCTATAACATACCAGTAACTACGTTAGAAGAATTTTTTTTATCTTGGCGAGACTGTAGAGCATATAATCTTTTCGGACGCTGACCACTGGTAGCACTAGAAGTGGTACCCTACTAAGTTGGGCAACCGGATGGAACCGACGACTGATGGGATTGGCCCTGTTGGCAGACATCCCTATTTTTCTAAGCAACTACCTGACATTCCCAAATCTAATGGCCTGGCTTACAATACCTGAAGCAGACATCACTACTCGCTCTACACTCACCCTGATGGTGTCTGCCATATTTCTGACATAGAGGATTTGTACGAGCACTGCTAATACTGACTTGGGACTTAGAGCCTGGTTATCTATCCCTTTTGTAGTTTCTGAATGTGGGTACGGAAGTACTGGCTGAAAAAGGTGCTGGGGCTGAAGACCTCTAATAAAACTGAGAATGATTACCACCCTCTGACTTTAGCTGACTGAAGTTAAAACTACCCATCCTAGCCCTTTTGTTTCCTCTCTTTCTCTCCTTAATATTCTGCTCCTCTATCTATTGAGCATGGACCATCATCCTAGACAAGTCTATCTCACTAATCAACATTGCCATCCAACACTTCTTGACTACAATATCAAAGACGCCAAACACAAACTTACTCATCTTAGATATGCTATTAATAACGCTCAAATTACATTCTTGAATGGGTGTAAGCAATTATTGTCAATTTTAAACCCAACTAGGTTGGGGTCAAATCTCACAGGGAATATGGTTTGAACACATATTGTTTTTGATTTAATCCACTGATAGTTTAATATTTCCTGAAATAAGGGGTTTAGGTTTAACAAGTTGATGTTTGTCACTTTACTTTTAGTATTTGTAAATCAAGAGTTTATAAAGTAACTAGAATTATGTTCACTAGGGCTTCCGGTACATAAAAGATGCTAAAAGTGGTTCAATATTCTCACGGTGGGTAAGATAACAAGCTATCTTTATTGATGTTATGCTTAAATGTCTCTCGACCTACTTAAGCATTTAATTCCCCAATCCTCTCAGACTTAGGAAATTTCTATTTACTGCCAAAATTTTACCTCAAGTTAACCAACCTTGTTACAGCGCTGATTATTAAGCGAAGTATTTCTGAGTCCTTGTTGATAACTCACTTCCTACTATATTTGATTTATTTCTCAAGCAAACCAAAGAAGGTGTGTCTACTCTTCGCAACCAACAGACGTTAATTAATACTTCAGAAGTATCAAAAAATCCTACCACCTTTTATATCTTGGATACTTAGCACCTCATCAAAACCTAACCCTATATCCCATAACTCAGGTTAATAGAGATTAGCCACTCATGTTGTAATGAACGAAACACAAAATTGAATTCATAATTTGAAAGATAAAATTACAGAAATGAATAATAACTAGTGAATCTCAGATTAGATCACAAAGGAAAAATCCCAAAATACTTTTAATAATCTCTCAAAAATAGTTATGTTGTTAAAGTCAAGAAGTAAAGAGAGAAAATAACAAAATATGTTGTCCATAACTCAAGGTGTCAACTTTGTGCGGAATAATAATAATAATAATAATAATAATAATAATAATAATAATAATAATAATAATAATGTCTAGAAAATCCTAAAACAAAGCTTTAAATAGTTTACCCTAAATATGGAAACAAATTAATAAAAATCAGAAATCCTTCGGATTAGCCGGCGACATTTGTGATAGCTTATCAGGAAGTTAACGACTTATCAAAAATGTCATCAGCTTTTTCTTCAGTTTTGACTCTTCCTGCTTAAGGCTGATGACAAACTTGATAACCTATCAGCTACGTGACGGCCTATCACAAAATGTCGTCAAGGCTTTGCTTCAATTCTTCTTGGCTGTCTTAGGCTGACGACATTCTTGATAACTTATCAGACCCTTGACGGCTTATCACAAATGTTGTCACAACTTCTACTTTAGTCCAATTCTCTGTATACTAATGACGACCAACTTGATAGCTTATCATAGGGCTGACGACTTATCACAAATGTCATCAGCCATACTTTACTTCAGATTTCTTCAAATTTCAACTTCTTTCCTTCATTTCATATTGGTCCTCTATCATATTAGCTTAAACTATAAAATCAAACATAAATTAATCAAAAATAACTAAAGTTACTCAAGACCTTGAAATTATTTAGAGTTAAAAGCTTCAAATGTGTTAGCATATGCTCACACATCAACACCCTCAACTTAAAACAAGTGTTTGTCCTCAGGCAATAAAAACAATACTAACAGAATACAAAGTACAATTTGGAAGCTAACTACTCATATTAGTTCAGAATAATTTCACCATCACCAAGGTCTGTAAATTTAAAACTCGTTTTTGATGTTTCGAAGAACAACCATGCAACTCACAAGCATCAAGATACGACAAAAATTCAGCAATAACAATCATGCCATATCAAGATCACACTCTCTTAACCTTCTTTTCTTCCTCTTCTTTTCTTGATCACACATGCTCAAGATGGATGCGACCTTTTCAATCATCATATTATCTTTTTATCATCTTTAATATAACTTTCTTTTTTCTGATTCCTTTTTCACTGCACCCAACTTTTTATTCTTTTCTCTTATTCTACCTCTCTTCATGCTCATTTTGCATCACGCACCCCTATGATAGCCACCCTCAACTTAGGTTGTTTACCTAAGTCAAGGTGCACAGTATCCAATGAGGACCAGGGCCAAAATAGGTTCATTGTGAGGTAAATGGAAAGGTGAGAGGTTTTACAGAAAAAAATAGCCATATAAGCTCAAATCAGGGATCAAGGAATATTATACACATTGGGAAGGTCATTTAGGTTGAAAGTACGATAAAATAAAAAATGACCTATGATCCTTTCCTAACCCCTATCCTACAACCTAGGCAGGACTAACAGGGCAAGTTCTAGATTTGGCATACAGCAGGAGCTGAGTAAGACCTCAAACACACATGGCACACAAGTACATCGTATATCATTACTTATCCGATTCATGCAATTTTTTCAGCAAAAATCATCAAGTCGCCAGACTAATGCCACAAAGAGATGCACCATAGTCACAGATGAATGTAATTCACAAAGTTATAAACTTAAAGCAGTGGACAGGTGCTCAAAAGTCACAAAATAAGCTAAATGCCTCAAGTACCTATATTACTCCTAATTATCTACCAAAAATTATTACAATAATATCCTACCCTACACCCTCAACTAAAAGTTGAAAATAAAATGAACTAAGGGTTAGAGTATACCTGGAATGGATCAACCCCGAGATTCATGGGTTGCCTCCCATGCAGTGCCCAATTTAACATCGTGGCACGACTTAGGTATCTTGATTACTTCAGACTTTATCAAGATAGATAACGGTGATACTTTTTATTAATTCTTTTGAACCAATGTAAAGCTTGACACGTTGCCTATTTACCTTGAAGGTACTGCCTTCATCATTTTCAATTTCCACTACTCCAGATGAGTAGACTTGGCTAACTTTAAAAGGTCCTGACTACTTAGATTTTAGCTTACCTGAGAATAATTTAAGTCTGGAATTGAACAGAAGCACTATGTCACCCTTTTGGAAGTCTCGTTGCTCTATCCTCCAATCATGGTATTTTTTCATCTTTTCTTTATACAGATCTTCTCTTTCATATTCCTTGAGACAGAATTTATCAATCTCATTCAGTTGCCCCATTTTTAGCTCTACTGCCTCCTTCCAATTCAAATTCAGCCTTTTAAGTGCCCATAAGGCTTTGTGCTCCAGCTCAATTAGTAGGTGGCAAGCTTTTCCATAGACCATCTAAAGTGGTGACATGCCAATGGGTGTCTTGAATGCAGTCCGATATGCCCATAGGGAACTATCAAGCATTCAAGATCAATCTTTCCAGCTAGCGTTCACCGTTTAGGCTAGGATAGCTTTAATCTCTCAATTTGACACCTCCACTAGCCCACTGATTTATGGGTAGTTTGGAGTAGCTACTCGGTGCTGTTTTACCCCATATTTTACTAAAGCAGATCGAAACAGTTTGTTGCAAAAATGACATCCTCCATCACTTATAATAGTATGTGGTACTCCAAAGCGAGAGAAGATGTTCTTCTTGCGAAAACCAACAACCCTCTTCCCTTCACTATCAGACAATGCTACAGCTTTGACCCATTTTGAGACATAGTCAACAGAAACTAAAACATACTTCATCCCATATGAGATTACAAAAGGACCCATGAAATCAATGCCCCAGACATCAAACAATTCCGCTTCAAGCATCTTAGTTAAGGGCATCTCATTTCTTTTGGAGATTGAACCCTACCTCTGACATTGGTCATATTTTAGCATAAAATCATAGGCATCCTTGAACAATGTTGGCTTGTAATATCCACTCTGCAATACCTTCTTAGCCGTTCATTCACTTGCACGGTGACCCCCATCTAGGGAACACGACATGCTTCCAATATACACAATACATCTATTTTTTGTACGCATCTCCTTATAATATTGTCCACACATTGTCAAAAAAGATACGGTTCATCCCAAAAGTAATGAGTCACATCGTGCAAGAATTTCTTCCTTTGATGGAAACAAACGTTTTTTGTGATGACCTTACTCACAACATAATTTTCATAATCCGCATACCAAGGCAATTTTTCCACAACGGCATCCAGGATTTCCTTATCAGGGAATGCATCATTTATATTCGTTTCATCACTAATTTCCTGTTCACCTTCCATTCTAGACAAATGATCTATAACCTGGTTTTTACAACCTTTTCTTTCTTTGATCTTAAAGTCAAATTTTTGCAGCAGCAATACCCATCTAATCAGACTTGGTTTTGAATCCTTCTTAGCCATCAGATACCTCAAGGAGGCATGGTTGGTGTGGACCATCACTTTGATCCTAAGCAGATAAGCTATGAACTTCTCAAAAGCATACACTACGGCCAGAAGTTCTTATTCAGTGATGGTGTAATTCTTTTGTGCTCCATTCAGTGCTTTGATGGAGTAATATATCGAATGAAATAGTTTTTCCCTCTTTTGTCCCAATACATCTCTAAGGAAAATACCACTGGCATGACACATAATCTCAAATGGCTTTGACTAGTCAGGTGCAACAACAATAGGGACCTAAACCAGCTTCTTTTTCAGGCCATCAAATGCCTTCAAGCACTCATCATCAAAGTAAAACTTCACTTCTTTCTCCAAAAGTTTTAAAAGTTGATTTTTAAACTTCGAGAAGTCATTTATAAATCTTTGATAAAAGCCAATATGTCTAAGGAAACTACATATTCCCTTTACTGAAATAGGAGGTAGTAGTTTCTCAATAACTTCCATTTTTTCTCGATCAACTTCTATCCCTTTTTCAGAAATTTTGTGGCTGAGAACGATGTCCTCCTTTATAATGAAATGGCATTTTTCCCGGTTAAGCACCAAATTAAATTCAACACATCTCTGAAAGGCTAGATTTAGATTTTCCCAACATATCTCGAATGAATCACCCACCACAGAGAAATCATCCATGAATACCTCTATGGTGTCCTCCACCATGTCTAAAAAGATAGACATCATACACCGTTGAAAAGTGGTGGGCGCATTGCATAGCCCAAATGGCATCCTCTTAAATCCAAAGATGCCATATGGGCATGTGAATGTCGTCTTCTCCTGATCTTCAGGAGCAATGCAGATTTGGTTGTATTCGGAATAACCATCCAAGAAGTAATACCAACCCCTTCTAGCTAATCGATCAAGAATTTAATCCATAAAGGGTATGGGAAGTGGTCTTTCATAGTCCAAGAATTCAGCTTTCAGTAATCCATGCAAACTCTCCACCCAGTTATAGGCCTGAGTAGAATCAACTCATTCTTTTTATTAGCAACCACCGTTATGCCCCTTTTTTAGGGCACACATTGAACTAGGCTCACCCACTTGCTATCAAAAATAGGGTAAACCACTCATACATCAAACTACTTAATAATCTCCTTCTTAATTACCTCTTGCATTGATGCTTTAAGTTGGTATTGATGCTCTATGATTGAAATACAATCTTTCTCAATTTGAATTTTATGTGTGCAGGTGCCCAGGGGAATGCCAAAAATATCTGCAATGGTCCAACCTATATCTCTCTTATGCCTATAAAGTACTAAAATAAGTGTGTTTACCAATTGCTCATCCAAATCAGCCAGAATAATAATAGGTAGCGTGTTCCCGTTGACCAAAAACATGTACCATAAGTGTCCAGGTAGTTCTTTCAATTCCAACACCGGAGGCTCCTCAATAGATGGCTTGGCTGGTGGTTTTGGTCAATTAGGAAGGTCAAGGTCTAGAGTTTTTGGAGCATAAGGATATGAATCCATTCCTGTCAAAGAACAAACGGTCTCTTCATACTCCTCGATACCTTTACTATCATAATTCATCATAATTGCGACCAAAGGTTTGATAATAAGTTGGTCAGCTACGGACACTTCCTGTTCGTCCTCATAATACATATCAATTGAGAAAACACTCATTTCCTTATGTTGATTCATTTACTTACCTACATCAAACTGGACCACTTCATTATTCATCCTGAATAAGAGCTCATTCTCTCTCAAATCAATCAACACACTTTCGATTGTGAGAAAAGGTCAACCCAAAATTATGGGCACCTCAAAGTCTACCTCGTAATCCATAATGACGAAGTCTGTAGGGAATATAAAGTTGGAAACCTTCACCAACATATCATACAGAATGCCAATAGGTTGCTTTACTGACCTATCCACCATCACGAGTTACATGTTGGTGGGTGTGGGATTTCCCAGAACCAAATTTCTATAAACAGGCGATGGAATCAAATTAACGCTTGCTCCCAGACACATAATGCCTTGGAGAATTCCATAGTCCAAATTGTACAGGTAATAGTGAATGCGTCTGGGTCTGGCTTCTTCTGTGCCAAGGTCCTTGTAGAAATAGCACTATAATGGTGGAGATTTTCCTCAAATTTGTAGCTCACAGCTCTTTTCTTATTCACAAGGTCTTTCATGAATTTTTCGTATCCTGGCATTTGCTCAAGTGCCTCAACCAAAGGCATATTTATCATCAATTGCTTTAGCATTGCCATGAATTTGCTGTATTTTGCATCATCGGCCTTTTTTTTCAATCATTAAAGAATGAAAGGTGTTGGTCTTGGTATAGTTTTCAACACCACTTCCTCTTCTTTCTCTCTTTCCTTCTTCAAAGCATTAATAGAACTATCCAACTTCTTAGATTCCACTGGATTGCTTTCTTCGGATATATTAACAACTACCTCACCATCTATAGATTTTCCCATACTAGTGGTAATCGTCATATGTGAGCCATCATTTCACATATTCTAAACTGTATCACTTGGTAATATTTCGCTCATTCTCTGGTTGAATACAATGGAAAGTTGGCTCATCTGCTGCTCTAACTATTTGATGGCAGTGGAGTGTGAGTGCACCAACTGTCTGATGGATGTCAGATTGATCTTCATGGCAGTTACTCCAGAGTTGGTGGCATCAACTCCCTTCAATAATTTCTCCATCATGTCCTCCATGGACATCTTTTCCAAGCAAGTTGCAGTAGCTTCTAGATTTCCAGGAGGAACATATAAACCACTCCTGTCATTATTGTTTCTCTAGTTTTCTTGGTCCCTGTCTTTAGAACCAAGATTGTCATACATATTCTGACCTTGATTCACTTGGCTATTGCCTCAGAAACCTCCCTGATTATTAACATAATTTGCCTTTTCTTTAGGATCAACATCCACTCGGGCTTGAGACGTTATAGCTTTTACTTTCTCACTCTTACCTGACAATAAGTTCTTGGTAACAAAGTCCATCTGAGTCTTTAGATGGGCCATGTCTTGATCCTGCTCCTCATCTCTCCTACATTGTTCAGAAGATATACCAACAGAAATAGTGCGGCTTGCTACCATAGACTCCTTGGTATGCCAAGCCAGACTCTGTTTGGTCATCCTATTAAGCATATCGGAGGCATTTTGAAAAGACAGATCAATAAACAAACAACTAGCAACATTATCTATAATTGGCTTTGTTATAGAGTTAAGGGCCATGTATAAAGTCTCTATAAAGTGTAGGTCCTTCATATTATGGTTCGGAATCAGGCGTAAGCTCATTCATCCATAATGTTTCCTCTCCAGACAGAGACAACGGGAACAACCTCAATCGATAGCATTCCGGCCCACTCCTGGGTTATCAAAATATTTATAAATCATAACAAAATTCACCAAATACAGGTTTGGATCATCCCCAGGAAGGCCACCAAATAACCCTTTCAGATTGAGGAGTTGGATCATAGTACTCGTAATATTGAACTTAGCTCCAAGTGCCAATGGTGGAGGAATAATTTCACCCGTTGCACCTACCCCGTCCATGCCGTCATCATCATCATTCAGATCATACTGGACCGGATGGTACTCTAGTCTTCTTTTTAACAAACGATTTTGGTTAACATTACGTGGCACTTGTACAGCTATCTGCTCTGCACTTCTTGGGTTACCAGGGTTCAATAACTCCTTGTCCTCCAAATCTTTGTCCACAGGGTTTTGATGTCTTTCATATTGCCCAACATTTTGCACATTTACCTAAGCTCTAGCTAAGGCTACCAATCTATCAGCCTCTTATTATTCTGCCATTCTTTCTATTCATTGTGGTTCTAGATTTAGTGGTAATAATGTTTCTCCGAAACTTCTGGTGCTTGGCATACACTATAAAATCCTTAAAAGAAAAAACAACAACAAATAAATGTAAATCTAGGAAACTTAACTAACAGTCAATTAGCGCATACAAACTTCACCTTACAACCGTATTACCCGGCAATAGCACCATTTCTTATAACGCTCAAATTACAATCTTCAATGGGTGTAGCGATCATTGTCAGTATAAAACCCAACTAGGTTGGGGTCGAATCCCATAGAGAATATGGTGAGAACTCAAGTTGTTTGCGATTAAATCCACTGATAGTTTAATGTTTCCTGAAATGAGTGGTTTAGGTTTCACAAGTTGTTGTTTGTCCCTTTACTTTCGGTGTTTATAAATCAAAAGTTTATGAAAGAACCAAAATTATGTTCACTAGGGCATCCGGTACATGAAAGATGCTAAAAGTGGTTCAACATTCTCACAGTGTGTAGGATAACAAGCTATCTTTATCGATGTTATGCTTGAATTTCTCTCAACGTACTTAAGCATTTAATTCCCTAATCCTCTCGGACTTGGAGAATTTCTATTTACTGCCCAGATTTTACCTCAGGTTAACCAACCTTGTTACAGCACTGATTATTAAATGAAGTATTTCTGAGTCACTATTGATAATTCACTTCCTTCTATACTTGATTTCTTTCTCATGAAAATCAAAGCAAGTGTTTCTACTATTTGCAACCAACAAACGTTAATGAAAAATTTATAATAATAAGGAAATCCTACCACCTTTTGAATCTTTGATACTTAGAACCTCATCAAAACCTAACCCTACATCCCATAACTCAGGTTAATGGAGTTTAGCCACTCATGATGTAACGAATGAAACACATAATTAAATTCACGATTTGAAAGATAAACTTACAGAGATAACTAATAACTAGTGAATCACAGATTGGATCACAAAAGAAAGAATCCCAAAATACTGATAATAATCTCTCAAAAGTAATTGTGTTATTAAAGTCAAGAAGTAAAGAGAGAAAATATCAAAATATGCTATCCAAAACTCAAGGTGTCAACCTTGTGCAAAATAATAATAATAATAATCATGTCTAGAAAACCCTAAAACAAAGCTTTAAATAGTTTACCCTAAATAAGGAAACAAATTAATAAAAATCAGAAATCCTTCGGATTAGCCGACGACATTTAGGATAACTTATTAGGAAGCTGACGACTTATCACAAATGTCATCAGTGTCTTCTTTAATTTTGGATCTTCCTGCTTAAGGCTGATGATAAACTTGATAACCTATCAGCTACGTGATGGCCTATCACAAAATGTCGTCAAGGCTTTACTTCAGTTCTCCTTGGCTACCTTAGGCTGATGACATTCTTGATAACTTATCAGACCCTTGACGACTTATCACAAAATGTCATCACAACTTCAACTTTAGGAAAATTCTCTATCTACTAATGATAACCTACCTATTATCTTATCACAAGGCTGACGACTTATCACAAATGTCGTCAGTCATACTTGTGTTCAGATTTCTTCAAATTTCAACTTCTTTGCTTCATTTCATGTTAGTTCTTATCATATCATCTTAAACTTCAAAAAAAAAACATAAACTAATCAAAAATAACTAAATTTGCTCAAGACCTTGCAACTATTTAGAGTTAAAAGCTTCAAATATGTTAGTATATGCTCACACATCAGTTATCAGCTACCACGTGAGGAGCATATCTAGCTAACTGAGTAAACTTCAGGGAATTCTCCCTCACGCTCATGCTTCCCTTCCTCAATTTAATAAATTCTAACACCTTGGCCTCCTTTAACTACAATACGAAGAATCTATCTAAAAAACTATGGCAAACTCTTCCCATTCTACAGGCCCTACACCAACACCCTTATCAACCTTACACTGCTTAAACTATGTATGGGCTACATCCTGTAACTAATATACAGCCAACTCAGCACTCTCACTAGATGTCACCCCCATAGAATCCATTACCTTTTGAACCATATCTAAGAATTCATATGGATCCTCTTAAGACTTAGATCCCGTGAAGGAAGGAGGATTCATTCGGGTGAAGTCCCAAATTCTGGTTGCAGTAGTATTAGCCATTGGGTTGGTTAGAACAGCTGCTAGCCATTCATTCTGAGCTGTTACAGAGTTGGCAAGCGTGGTGAACGCAACCCTAAATTTTACATGAGAGATATGTTCGTCCAAAGGATATGCCTGGACGGGCTATGGTGCTGGTAGGTTTCCTACTCCTTTTCTGTTATTCTTATTAGGAGGCCTATTCTATAAATATAAGAAAGAAATAGATTAGAATGGGAGTTTAACTTAAGCTCATAATCAATCACATGACATGAATACTGAAAGAAAGGAAAATTTTCCTAAATGCCTTGTAGCCTCTCATCAATAAGTCTGGTGCACTACACACCCATGCACAAGACTCTATTTGATACGGCTTTTAGACTTCCTAGGACTCTTTAAAACCTTAGTCTGATACGAAGTTTGTAATGCCCTGAGAGTACACCTTGAGCATCACACGAAGCTTACAGTCCCAAGGGACCACAAGCTAACCCATGAGCTGGCACCTACTATGAGTACTGGATGACATGATCATAAATATGGAAGAAAACAGATATGCCATAAGGTTTTAATATCTAGATTCAACACTGTATCATGAATCTGAGAATAACCACTATCTGAATATGATAAAGTACTGATAAACTGCATAACTAACTGACATGTGCGAAAGCCTCTAAACTTGACTAAATATGAGTTGATTGGACAGGCCCCAACTAACTCCAACTAACTACAAAACTAAGACATAAAATAAAGTAAGTCTATCCTCGATTTATGAGGACTCACCATTGCTACTTCTGAGGATTTGAGAAGTTTAATCGCAAGCTGGGAACTGAGCGTCAGAACCTATGGTATAATACATCATTGTACAAAAGAAACGGTATGCGATCAGTACTTTGAATGTGCTGGTATGCTAAATAAGATAGGCTTACGTGCATAGTTTCATGAACAAGGATAATAATTATCTAGGGATACATGTAAAACATGGAGTACTAAATAAAGAACATAAAATCTATAGGTACCGAAAATATGTGAAATCAGTAAATACTGTGTATGCACGAAAATCTATAAATATTGAAAATAAATGAAAATATATAGACACTGAGGATGCATGACTAAGAATATAACATAGACTGAGTAAAATCTATAAACTAAAATAGTAAAAGAACTTATATCTGTATGTTGTGGTCATACAACACTAAGACTGAATAACTGAACTGGAACTATGATTAAGACTGTATTTAAGACAGTGGGAGGTATCATCTAACCAACATGCTCCAATTTGAGCTAATCGGGGTCCAACCTATAACCCCACTTATAAGGGTGTTAATATCGTGTCACGGGTACAAATGTTGGTTGTATGGATCTACTAAACTGATATGATGTCTAAAGGACTAAGGGTATCAAGCTTTAACTAATGGGTGACCCCTGCGAGATAGTCAAGCCTAATATGATGGGTGACTTCTCATATCCTATGTGATGGGGAAGCCTCCATTCCAACACTCGCTCAGTGCTAAATCCTACTCCCAGCTGAAAGACACTAAAATACTAGACTCTTCTGAGTTTAACTGACTGTTATCTGACTATTTTGATAATGCTCATTGTATGTTCTGAAGACTATTCTACAATGTACTGAGACTAGACTTAATAAAAAGCTATGGTTTTTGGGTATTCACTACCCCCATGACTAAAAAATAACAATGGTAATAAGACACTAAAACTTGGGGGATAAAGCATGAATGTTTTTATTAAATCAATCACTCTTGCAGGCATTTTATCAAACCCTTGTAGTTCATGTAAATCAATCAAAGGAATGTCATGGAACTTATAGAAATAGCATGAATTTGGCATAATAGTATTAAATCTTGGTTCAATTCAATAAATAATAGTATTATAACATGGAGGATTGAATAACAACAATAATTTCATGGCAACATGGTATAAATCAATAGTACATTTAGATTCATGGATGAAATCATAATTTACAATAAAATAACTTAGAAAGATCACAATTTTTATAATTTAAATAGGTTACTTGGACTCCATGGATGAACATTTAACATACCTGGGATAATGAATTTGGAAGGATTGACGGTAAGTGCTTGAGATTTGGCCTTGAATTTGAGAGCTAGGGTTTCTTGTTCTTGAAAAGGAGATCTTTAATTTGAGAAAAATTGAATAATGAATAATTATTTAGGTCAATTCGGACTAAATTTCATGTCTAGGATGAGTCTAGGGATTAGGAAAAAGACCCAAATACCCCCAAATGGATTTAAAAATGCAACCTGGAAACTGATCATTCCAATTTTTTGCCTTGGCGTGATGCGCCACTATCATGCCAAGCCATTGGAAAAGGGACCATTGGGAAACTGGTCAATGGAGTGATGTGGGGAAATTGCGTTGCCACCTTGTCTGTGACCTGATAGCTCACCGCGATGCGGTGGAATCGCGGAGAGACACTAGAAAGTGCCAAATGCCAATTTGGCCTTTGGTGCAACGCGCCAAGATTATGCAGCTTTATTGGAGATTGCCAATCGTCATTTAGACTGGATCCACTATGCGCTAAGGTTTAAAATGACAGTTTTAACGACTGAAACTTCAAATCGCTATAACTTCTTACCTGGTTATCGAATTTGAGCGAATTTTATATCGTTGGAAAGTTAATTCAATTTCCTACTCAATGGAAGGATCTAAAATAAAAAATAATGAGTGTTTCAAATATTTTATATAAGAATTATCATGTATTTGGACTTAGATTATGCTAAGGAAATGCGGGGTATTACAATTTCCTATGGGCTATCAACTCATAAGTAATCTTGCACACTATCCTATTTCAAATAATATGACCTATAGATGATCCTCAAATTGGTAATTTCTAGGAAATATCATATCATTCATCTTCATATAACGACTTAAAGGCGTCTCTTTAAATCGCGTGCTCTGGATACATTCAAATGTTGATTCATAAAATGATGAGATATCCTCGACGCCAGTGTTTGTGTCTAACGTGTCAACGGATATTAAATGATTATGATATCCTTGACACCAATATTTGTGTCTAGTATGTCAATAAATATTAAATGTTGATGATATCCTCAACGCCAGTGTTTGTGTTTCTCGTGTCAATAGATATAAGTGCTACGGCCCTCTTGGGGATGAAATTATATGAAATGGCCCTTTTGGCAATAGAATGAAATCAAATGTACCTCTCGGTAATGGAATGAAATGAAATGGCCCTCTCGATAATAATATGAAATAGACATCTTGGCAATGGCATGAATGGCCCTCTCGGCGATGATCTAAAAAGGCCCTCTCGACAATGTCATAGAATGGCTCTCTCGAAAATAAGATGATATGAAATAGATCTCTAGGCATTGATATAAAACGGACCTCTCAGCAATGGCATAAAATGGTCTTCTCAGCAATGATATGATATGAAATGACCCTCTCTACAATGATATAAAATGGCCCTTTTAATAATGGTATGAAATAGCCCTCTCGACAATGATATGAAATGACCTTTTTGGATATGGCATAAAATAACCCTCTCAATGATGATATGAAATGGACCTCTTGGCAATGGCATGAAATGGCCCTCTCGGCAATGAAATAATATGAAATGGCCCTCTTGAAAATGGCATAAAATCGCCTTCTCTGTAATAAGATGATATGAAATATCCCTCTTGTCAATGGCATGAAATGGACCTCTTCGCAATGAGATGATATGAAATGTCCCTCTTGTCAATGGCATGAAATGGACCTCTTCGCAATGAGATAATATGAAATGGCCCTCTTGGCAATGGCATGATATGTCCCTCTTAAAAATGGCATGAAATGGCCCACTCGGCAATGAGATGATATGAAATGGCCCTCCTGGCATGGACCTCTTGGTGATGGAAAGATATAAAATAATTTTTTTGGTGATTTCAAAATAGTTTCACTTGAGTCCGTTTATTTGCGTTGTGCTTTCTACATGTACCTGTACTCAAAGTAAACAGTTAGTAGACATAATGTCACTCTCACTAGCGACCATAGTCAAGCTTTATGATAGTATAATGACAAATACTGAGAATCATAACTTGAATGACTTATTCCACTATTAATCTTCTCTTTTTGAAGAAATAATTAAATAGAATATCCGTCAGATGCAATTAAATGGGGAAAATCCTTGTTTGGGGAATATTAAAATACCGTTTGCTTCGCTTTAAGGTGAATTTTGAGGATGACTTTCTGCTCTTCCTCCTATTGAGTGATTCTTTTGATTGTTGTATTTATTGCGCCGACTCCTTTAAATGCACCTATGCTTAAAGTAAATATTTAATAGAGACAAAGTCATTTTTGCTAGTGATAACACTCAACTTACACGTCAATTTTAGTGCAAGGTGGTCGTCGTCAATATATTACCCAACTTTGGAGTAGAGGTTTAATCCACGAGGGATAATGTGAGTGGTGATCAAATTAATTTGAAATGATACTTAAAATTTAAATTCAAACAAATGGTACAAAAAGATAAAATGGCGGAGGTGAGTTGCTATACTAATATTTATTTTTGGGATTTTCTAGTATAAATTTGGGGCAACGAATAATTAGAGTTTTAATAATTATACATGAATCTTGGGATTATGCATTACTAAGGGAGTGACATATTGGAGTTAGTCATCAACATCAATTTAGTAAGTCAAATATGGGTAGATTTGGTTATAGATTTTGATGCTAGTCTTTCAACAAAACACCAAAATTTCACCCATTGATATTTTTGAATACCTAATGGATGTGTTCAACAATTAGCAACCAGAATCTCATTGAAGGCATCCCTTTTTCTGGGATGACACCCAAGGCATAGTCAACTTACTTTCACCCTTATTTCTAAGATAGTGAGAATTTAGCAAGCAACACTCATAATTGTCTATCATTGCTTTGGTCTCCATATCCCTCTTTCAAGGATGACATAGATTCCCAAACTTTACCCAAAACCCTTCTTTCGAAGATAACCTTAGGTTTATAGAGCTTGGAGATTTCACCCGTCAAGCCTATGTGGGTATTTGGAGCTTTCACCCATCAAATCCAAACTAAAATAGCATAGCAATAATAGAACCCATAAACATGAACTACCAAATAGATGCTAACAATAAGAAACCACACACATTTAGACCCATATTCACACATAACCCCAAGAGAGATATTTAGCTACATATAATATAAATAATAATAGATATACTCATAATC
Organism: Capsicum chinense; assembly: GCA_026120095.1. Taxonomy (NCBI): domain Eukaryota; kingdom Viridiplantae; phylum Streptophyta; class Magnoliopsida; order Solanales; family Solanaceae; genus Capsicum; species Capsicum chinense. Next base: position 96,542,645 of record JAPEIP010000006.1, on the reverse strand, counting down.
TCCATTGAATTAATTTGTCGTAGATATAAGTGAATGCTACTTCAAACTTGGCTCCTCCACAACAGAGAAAATGGAAGTGAGCAAATCTTCCACTTGGAAAGTCTCCAATGTATTCTTCACCCAAAATTTATACAATATATTCTTCTCCAAAAATGAAAGCTACCAAGTCTCAAGTTAAATCTAGAAAATTGGGAAAGAATAAATGTGATGGAATGACTGATTCCTCAAATTAGGGTTTGAGCCTTTTGTTCGAATTGGGATCAGCACATGCTATTACAGTTTTACCATTGGGTTGAACATTTCTGCCAAGATGTGATCGCGCAAGTCTGGCTGCGACCGTGATTTATTTCCATAGTTGCATTTGATTGACCATTTTGATTGACTGCAATCGTGGCCCATGGACCGCGACTGCGGTAACTAAGGCTAGTTCACTATAGGTCTTCGGCTACACTTTTTTTGCTCTCTTTTGATCATTGCAAGCTAAATCCACCTCTCCTTGTTTTTTTAAAATCCTATACTTGCAACGAGTGAAAATTAGTGCATTAAATTACAATTATGACTCATTTACTCATTTGAGACAAGGTAATGTGCACGAAAAATGAGTTCCAATGAGTGGTAAAATCACCACTCATTAGCTAGCGACTATTTTTTTTGGAAAATTCTAAATACAATATTCACAAAGAAGATAAGGCACCTTTGTTTGTCCTTCATGGTCTTAAGAAATGAGATACGCAAATCAAAAGGTCCTCGATAAATAAGTATTAAATCCAATTTTGGGGCTACCCAAAAATACCGTTCTTTAGCATTATATGCTTTAGTATGGCTCGCAACTTGCTAGGGGATTTTTTGAAAAAGATTACCATTTTTTTTATTGATCCCTAGATCAACAAAAAAATGATTAGTCTTGAGTGAAACGTCTATGTGTTGACCTTCTTCAATCCTAGGTTTGCTTTTGGCCATCTTTCAGGTACTCTATCATGTTGTCACTTCCACCCTGGCTCCCTGTCCCAATAGATGTCTAGGCAATCACTAAGTAATAAAATTTGCATAGATTTTTGAAAGTGATCTTAATTTTTAGAAACTAGTTTTAAAAAATTCAGTAAAAGCTTTAGAAAATCTCTTCCAGTCATGTCATGTACTAGCTCAACTAACATCTTATTCCTAAGATTCCGCTATGATTGATATCCGACAGAGGATTTACAAAACTCACCATATCCGACAGAGGATTTACAAAACTCACCATCATTGTTGGAGTTTTCTTCAAAAAGTCTTGTCATAGAAAGAGATTTAGTCTATCTAGACTTTGTCGCAACTAGTAATTTCTAAAACTGGACTTTGACCTCCTGGTGTTGGGGGATTTAAAATATATTCTAATATATTAGAGGAGATTTTTAGGACTCCCTCAAAATTCTTGCCCCAGTTTAATACTATTTGAGATGATTTTGATTTTGAGGACCAACTACCTAGCTTCAAAAGTTCGATCTCTTTCTTTCTTATTAAAGGCATGGATCATCCTGTGTTGGTACAACTAACCATGAGATATTAAAACCATTCTCTTCTCATCAGTCAACATAAGTTGTTCATATCAACCGTGAACCTATTCTTCATGACTTAATTCATCTTCTTGAATAATCCTTAAGGAAGGAATTTCAACCCTGGCTGGTATCATCGCTTCATTCCCATAAACAAGTAGGTAAGGAGTTTCCACACCGTTCTTGATACTAAATGACATTACCCTGTAATAATAAAAACCCCAGGGCATAATGAAAGCCAACATTTTTTCATTTTTTTCATCCATTAACATTTGATGATACCCAGCAAAACAATCCACAAAAAACTACATTTCATGCTTCACACAATTATAGATGAGGATGTGAATTTTGGGTAGTAAAAAATTATCTTTAGTATTGGCTCTGTTAAAATCTCTGTAGTTAACACATTTCATGTCTTTCCATCCGTTTTTGGCACTAGGACAATATTTTCTAGCCATGGTAGATATTTTGTGACCTCCACAACCTTAGACTAAATTTTCTTCGTCACTTCTTCCTTGATATTCAAACTTAAGTTTAGTTTGAATCTTCGCATTTTTTGTTTAACTAGATCAAACTCGAAAATGATTGGTAAATTTTGTGACACAATGTTGGTGCTTAATATTGTCATATCATCATAGAAACAAGAAAATATGTCAATGTACTCTCGCAGCAAGTGAATTAGTTCTCTTTTTGTGCTTCTGCTAAGTAAATACTAACACTTGTCTCTTTGATTTCATCATGATTGCCCAAGTTGACTATTCCAGTTTCCTCTAGGTTGGGCTTCTCTAGATTTTCAAATTCCTCTATATCTTTCATTAATTGTTCTTTATCAAATTCCTTCTATTCCTCACCGTCCACCTCGCTTTGTTCATCTTACCCTTTACATGACATGACATTGATAGGTATTAAATTACTGCTACTGAAATAAAAAACACAAACCAAGTTAGTTGATAACAAGATAATAAAATGCAATAATATAATCATATTTCAAAATAACTTATTAAATAAAGGGAGACCTTTTCATTGAAATTTGGATAATAATTACAAACTATGGCTCAAGACCCGCGGAAATATGGGCCCATGCCTTTTGAAAGCAGTAAAAACATGAAAAAAATTTGAGACATAAAATGGTGGATCACAGAGCCTCCTCTAGATCATCGCTGATTTTTTTTAAAACTACTAGTAATTACCCTTTCATCTACCATGATGGAAAATGAGCAATGAGTGGAGTGGAGGTCCAGTTCAACACTGTTTCCACCAATTCATCTTTCTACATTTCAGTTGTCTTGAATTTTTTTTCATGGTAGAGCCACACTTTTTCCTATTCTATCCTCGATACCATCACTTATAGATTTTGAAAAGTTACTGGTAATGTCAAGTTTTACTACTAGTCATTTTTTCTTTCTTGCAACAAAGCTATAGTCAAGAGAGGAATCTTCATTCACTTTGATCTAGTGATATAGGGATACTTTATGCCAACACAGATTAGTTTTTATTACCTTTAAAGTAAAAATAACTAAAAAGATGACGTGTTAGATTCTGTTAGTGATAAGGAAGGAAGTAAGCACATAAAGTTGTTTCTCATCTCATGCTAATTGATTCATGGAGTAATGATGACTCAAGAATTTTAATGAACCAGATTTTGCTCATTGATATGGATAAGTGAAATTTATCAAGAAGGTTAAACTCTTCTTCTTTCTGACCTTATTTCTTCTTTTAAGAAAGTCAAGGACAATAGAGCTTTCAAAGATAGTGGCCAGGCCGAAAGGCTACCTATGTATCTCATGGAAGAGAAATCAGGCCTTATGTAGTTCAAACATTTAATGGCTTTTTTTGAGTCCATAGTCAACCTTCCTGAAATGGTAACGAGCTTTTAGGAAGTTTTAAAAATGATTGCGGACTTTTCTGAGAGACTTGGGAGACCTAGAGTACGTTTGGTCGGACTTTTGTGTAATGGGTATTTTTCTACTTAGAGGTGCTCTTTGAAAACTGGGGTTGGATCAATTCACATTTGATTCAAATCAACATAACACGTATAAACACATCAAGTAGTTATATCACACAAGCATATTGTAATAAACGTGAATCCTAATTGGGTGACCATTTTGAACTAAGGATTGGCCTAACATATTTAAAGTAAGTATATCCTTTTTAAAATCAATCCATTATCCCCCAAAACCTCCATAGGTGTACATAAAGGGCATAAATGCTTACAAAAGTTGCACAAAAGGGATACAATCTTTAGGGAAAGAGGAAATATCATGAGAAAAAGAGCAATGTACCACACAGGGTATAAGAAATACTAGTACCTAGATACTCTTCTATCGGCCTTCGCTTTCTTAGCTTTGTCTACTTCTTGTCATAGGCAATATTTGTTGATGATCAAATGATTCCCGTATAACTATGGTCTATACTGATAGATCATTATCCTGAGAAATCATGCAATCGTCCAAATTGATCAACCTACTACCTGTCACGCTTTAATTTTTTCCTCAATTGGTGGATGATTGAGTCATACTCACACAAAAGCAAATAAAGTAATCCTTTCTCCTATCCCGAAAGGATAATGGATTGGATTAAATAACATATATTTTTTCAACACATAAATATAATATCTATAATTGGCTTGTGGCCAATCGACACAGGGAAAGTTTTCTAATGGGCTCAATACCCTCTCGGATATTAAGTCGTCCTAGGATCATGCCTAAAAAGAAGGCTTTGGATTTGCTCTATCCTAGGTGTCTAGAGTGGGTTTAAACCAGGTTCTCAAATGGATGACTTGGATTTGGAAATACTAATAGCCATCAGAAGCCTCATGTTCTAATAAACGATCATATTCCCAACACTTAATTTGGAATTGAACAATAGGGGCCGGGACATCCACGAAACCCTAAATAATTTATATATTTTGTGAAGCATGCCATGAAATTCAACAGTTTAATTTTCATAGAATTTAAACAAATAAATAGTTTTAACAATATGACAATTAGTCAAAAGAAGCTAATTCAAATATCTGGTTAGAATCCTCAACAGAGTCGCCATTTCTGTTTTGCGGAAATATGACTTTTAGAGTCTCCACTTAATTTATTTAGGAAAATTACAAAAAACCTCTATAAATTACGCAAATGATTTCAAAATAGAAAAATCATTTAAGTTTTGAAATTCTAGGTAAGTGGTTCCTATTAATACTCTTAGAAGGTTATTAAGGCACCAAGAATATCTGCTAACTTGCGGCTATCCAGACTATCTGAAAATAACTTTTTGACTAAGTTTAAAAAGGAAAAATTGGGTTTTGAAAAGAAAACGATTAAGAAAAATCATCTTCAAGATTTGTGCAAAACAAATTTTTTCAACTTAGCAGGGATTTTAACTAAGTCTAAGAAAACTAAGAACAATTAGCATATAAAGGAGAAAGGGAAAGACTAAAGGACTTAGGCCATTATGCCCAAATCATAAATTCTGTCCGGAGCTAATTTGGGATTTGGCCCATCTTTACCTGTCCTAATCTAAATACTTGGGCTTTTAGCCCATAACCTGTCCTAAGCTAGTTTTTGGACCTTGAAGGCCCAAAAATCCACTTCACCAATATTAAAATTACAACTTTGACTTTGAGGGACAAATTAATGAATAAATAGATAGATAAATAAATAAATAGATAAATAAATAAATAAAGAATAAGACAATAATAAAAATTGAGACTTTTCAAATCTCTTAGTGACCTCATCAAAGGGTTTTGACCCATTTTTCTTCTTCTATCTTCTTGCACCCATAGGCTATATAATCGACTTTTGATCTAAATTTTAGACTTGGATCGAAGAGATGAGCCTCATTGGCCCATTACAAAATGCAAGAGGAAAGGAGTATTTAAAAATTCTACACTTGATAGATTAATGAGATGGAAAAATAGCATTCTCAAGCATAAAGAAGTAGTAAACTGCGATATCAAAATAAATCAAATTATTCAATGAAAAAGAAATTAACCCATTTAACAAACAAGAACGTGGAGTATAACTTTTAAGAAAGGGAATCCTTAAACTCCAACAAAGGCGACATTAACGATGATTCATACAATCAAATTATGACCAACTTTAGGAAAAATATGTAACGAGCTATGGTTTATATTTCTAAGACATCGTTGATTCTTTTTTTATATAATAAATCAAAGAGCGACCTAAATCAAGTCTTTACACACAGAAAACACATATAACAATCCAAAGAGAGTATGAAAGTTAGAATAAAAGTTTAGCATCTCTAAAAGTGAAATATCATTCAATAATCATACTATGCATGACTCGAAAATATCTAAATAATTCTATTTAGCCACAAAAAATTCAAACTTTCTTATCATTCTAACAAAACACATGCGAAAAAGAAAAAGAAGAATAAACATCTTGAATAAAAAATAAAGCTAGCACTTCATCTCTTATATGAGGTTTTTGAAATTCATTAAAATAATTAGCAAGCAAATGACAAGTTCTTGACTTAACCAATTACTATTTTATTAAGGCAAAACAAACAATAGTAACTATTCTTTTCAACATAAAGGAAACAACTTTACATGCTAAAAACAAATATATCCGCCAACAATGAATTTAAACAAAGCATAAGTACATCTTTTACGCAAAGATTGAAACATTATCTATAACAATCAAAGAATATAGTCAAAAAGGCGCGTTCAACTATTGCTAGCTCATTTTTATACCATGAACATAAAAATAATCATAATATTAATATCACAACATCCTATGGCCTTCAAGTCCATCTACAACAAATAATCCCAGCAAGCAAAATTACAACTACGAACTACGAACAAGAAAAAGATGAAGAAGAAAACGATAATAAAACTATAAAAGGGAAAGGTGTGTTTAACCTTTTTTGGGGCAGCAAAATGGGATTACAAGCTTTTTTTCAGCATCTTGATCACCACCGGAAAGCGTTCCACTCGAGAACTTCGATTAGCCTACGAATTTCACAGAAAAGGAAATTTTTTTACTAAAATAAAAGCTCTTCTTTGCTCAAAGCTTTTTTTTTTTCAACCTTGAGACCTGGTCTTTCTACAAAAATAGTGGTAGTATTTATAGGAAAGGATGAGGATTCCATTCTTTTCATCCACCAATGTGGGATAAAGAATTTAAGGGTCTTTTTAAAATTTTAAAATTGAAGATAAGGTAAGGTGAAAGATAAGGTGGGGGGAAATTATACAATGTAGTATAATTTTTGTATTTTAAAATTAGAACAAGGACAAGGTTGAGGGGAAATTGTACAATGTAGTACTATTTTTTAATTTCAAAATTTGAATTTGAAAAAAAGGACAAGGTTGAGGGGGCATTGTACAATGTAGTACAATTTTTGAATTTCAAAATTTGAATTTGGAAAAAGTGGAGGGGGAATTATGCAATATAGTATAAATTTTGAAATTCAAATTTGAAAATGGACAAAGTTGACGGGGAATTGTACAATCTAGTATAAATTATGAATTTTGAGATTTGAAAGTATTTTTTATGCGAATTGGATAGAAGTTATTAGAGTTTTTGGAAATTTTGGGGTTATTTAAAATATAATTCCAATTGGGATTTAAAATTTGGACAAATTTATTTAATTTTGACCAAATTAAAAATTAATTGTTGGATTGCACTACAATTATGGCCAATTTGATTTCAATTATGACCAAATCTAATAGGTTGGCTAAATTAAATTGAAATTCTATACGAATTAATACTTCCTTTAATCCCGAGCTTCTTGATTTAATAAAATCAAACACATATTTATCTGAATAAATTACTTTTGAGAGTAAATTATATTTAAATCAACACTTTATCCGTTCAAATAAATTTTCAAGCTTGAGTAGTAAAAGTCCAATTTTGATAAAAATATTCATTTAAGTAACAACATTTATACAATTTCACATATGTAAATACGAAAACTTATAATCATCAATTAAATGATAAAATCAACCCAAATAAATATTTTAGAGCATATTTATCTAGATAAAATAAATATTTAAATTTTATTAGAAATTGAAGAAACCCAGAGTTAAATTTAGTTATGGAGGGAAAAAATTAGGTGTCAACAACCAGGAAAACTAATTCCATAGAAATTCTCTCTCTCATGAATGTTATTGAATCTGCTGCTCTTATCGGTCTGGTGGTAGGGCAGTAGGAGATAAGGAAATAGGATCAGTATTTAGGCTTAAAGAGAATGTTCTATCATAGAAGAACTAATAGAATAGATGAATCAGCTGCAAGTCTTTTAGCCAAAGATGCTCTTCCTGGAATAACCGATAATGGTAAACTATCTACTATCAAAGTCTATTCTCTTTTGGTGATATCATTATATATATTATAGAATAGATCATGCCTCTAACGAGAACTCGAAATATCATAAGAGAAGACAAAGCTACACATTCACTCATAGCACTTGTTAGGCCTTTCATTAATATGCCTGGCTAACATGGAGCCATGCACATGATTGTAAAAGTTAATGTAGTTGCTACGACCAGGAAGAGGATTAAGGTAGTTTACTTGCTAGATAATAAGTCAGGTAGCAAAGCCTTATGCTATTGAATGCATTGTCGGAAGGATAGATGACTTCATACAAGAATTCTCTAGTTTTGATTTTCGATCTTGAGAAAAAAATAATATAAGTAATCGATGGAACCCTTCAGTAGGCTAATCTTGACTCTTTTTTATTGAGAAAGTGGTGGGACTAGTATGCTCTCCCTATAGTGCACCACAAGGGTGACAGAGAGAGGGAAAACCTTAGATCGGCTAAGATCAAATTGAGTTGTCTTTGATTGAGTGAACAAGCTTGTGTTGAGTCAAACTTTGGACATAGATGTGAGTCAAAAGGAATGGAATAGAAGTGAAGTTGTGATCATGGACTAAACAAGTCTATCTGCTATGCGACATAAGTCTTTCAAGATTTAAAGGTAGGAAAAGTATATATACACTTTGAAGGATCTATAGGAAAATAATAGAATCATATAATTATCCCAGAGATGATTGACAGCTAGATTTTGATGTTAGAGATAGATACATAAAAAACTTCATAAAATCAAGCCTCTAACAACAATGATCCATTGAGAGGGTATGGCTGTGTGGTGCTAGTAAAAGAACAACGCATCTTTTATAAATCCCCTTACACAAAAAAGAAAGAAAAAAGTAAATCCAAATATGATAGTAGCCCTATATCACATTCTTTTAGGCATCAACCCCCAAATAGTTGTTGACTTATTCCAGTAGTTTTGATAGTTCTAATAGTTCTAATAGTTCTGAATATTCCACACCTCATGGACTTCTTATGCATTTTTATAAGGTATTGCCTAGTGCTTTCTCTATGATAGAACCTGTAAGGGTATTAATACTTTAAAATACAAAAATAATGTCCTTAGTTTGTTGGATTATGTAAGAGAGGAGGGCATCCCTAAAGACTAGGAAGGTTTAGAAAGAGTACAGAGAACTATAGAGAATTTAGCCCGCCCGTATGATGACATAAAAAAATTTATGAGAAGGTTCCTCATATTAAAAATATGTTAGTTAAGAAGGATCAACCGTGTGCTAAAGAATTTCTTAATTTTTCTCACAATTTGACCCCTCATGAGTTAACCATTATCAATTAGTGCCATCAGTATACCCTGGAACGTGTTATAGTTCATATTTTAGGGTTAGTCTTCAATAGTGTAGAATCTACCCATGCTATAGGCTTTCGAACCTTATATATCAACTGGACAATATGGTGAGAATTTGAGTCCAACTATTGTCTGAAAGGGTTAAACATAGTGTTGAGCCTACTGCTCTGCCTGGTGGCGACGATCGTGATGATAAAAAATCTAAGAATATTGGTGCATTATTGGCAAAATATTTATTAGATAGAAATATGATTTGTATAACTAACGATTTAAATTTAACTAGTAAAAGGATTGAAATTAGAAATAAGGCACTAAGCTATTACAAAATGAGATCTTCTTATGTCATGCTTGATTTTGATATGAGAGCCCTCCCCATGCAGCTGAGTCTTCCTATGGTATGTCCTCCTAAAAAATGGGATGTTGTAGGACGACTACAAAAGAATGTCTAGCACCTAAATCAATATCAGATCTTACCATAGGGTATTTATGCGATTCTATCGGCAATTTTTACTTTTATAATCGCTACAAATTGTTGGCTGCCCACGATAAGGATAACTTCAATATTATGCTTGATGAGAACTATCATGGTATGTGTGATACTTTGAACTCCCTACAAGAGGAGTCTTTTGAGATTAATGTGGATATGTGTAATACCCTTAGCCCCTAGTGCGTAAAGGGTCAACTTGAAAAATGAATAACTTTTGATTCGTATGGAATTTTCCAGTTCTAGACACACCAATGCGTAGATAATCGAATTAGCTTTCCAACGATATAAATTTTGCCTCAATCCAATACTTGATTGAGAAGTTATGACACTTTTACTGAAAACAGTGTCTCAAAATGAGCAGCACCGCATCGCGGTGACGTGCCAAATGACAATTGCCTGATTCCAGTGAAGCACCATGATAGGCTCACATCGCTGTGATGTCTTAGTTCTCATTTGTCAATTTCCAATAGCTCACCGCGATAGCCCCACATCGTGGTGATGGACCAAATGGGATTCATTCTTTTCCAGTGAGCCATCGCGATAAGCCCGCATCGGGCCAAAGGATAAAATTGCATTTGTCATTTTTCCATAATGGCACCACGATTACCACCTCATCGCATCGTGAACCAAAATTGACTTCCAATTTTCTAAAGTTAATTTTAAAAGGGTAGTTTGGCCATTTCCCCAGCCCCAAATTCATGAAAAACATGGGATTAAACCCATTCTAAGCATTATATGCTCCTATTTCGTCAATTCTCTCTTAAAGAAAACCTAGAATCTCAAAGCTTAATCTATAAGAAATCCAATTTCCTCCATTGATTCTTCAATATAGCTCAAAATTTAGGATTTCCAATTCAAGATAATCGAGAACCTATCTTCAACACACAAATAGAAAACCAAAATCAAGTGTTCTCATCAATTTCATTAATTAAGGCATGTGGGATTTTGAACAAGGATAAATCTTTCATCCTTGTGCCCAAAACTAGTTTTTAATTATAAATTCACATGATTTTACATGAATCCAATTTAGGGTTCATACCCAAATATTCCTATTTGAAGATTATGAAATTAAAAGTGCTTTGGATGTTGAATTACATGTCAATTTTCGTAAATTCATGCATGAGTCTATAATTTCCAGATTTTTAGTTGAATATTTTCATATCAATCATGAACTTTATGATGATTTAACATGGAATTGATGCATGGTTTATCAAGACATAGTTGAATACTGCTACGTCAAGAATGATTATGATTTTAAGCATCCCATGTTATGGTTATACACAACTTTGAATAAAGATTTGATCTTTTGATCTTTAGCTAAGACATAAAATCCACGTTACAGCTTAAATTCAGTTTTGAATGAACAGATGCACAGTTAGCTTTCAGTATGAAATATTATGACTTTTAAAAGTGGATTTCCTATAGAGTAAGCATACAATTAAAAGGAGTAGTATTTAGCACCGAGCAAAAAGTGTGGGTTTAGTGCATCCTTGTTTTTTAGAACTATGAGCCAACATAGGTATAGAATTAGTATTCCTATTTCTATATGGATGACAGTTACAGATGTGATCACTTAGCTCAGGTTATACTCCCTAGAAAGAGTATGACACCTCTCCCCAATGTGAGTTTTTCCCCATAGGAAAATGAGACGTTGGACTTCATGATATCTTACATGGTTTATGTAGGTTAAGAGAACCTCCCTACTAGTAAAGAACAATAGAAAATCTTTTAAAAGAATTTTCCTAACAGTAAAGATCTTCAAAATAGTTATTAAAAGTATTTTCCCTGCAGTTTAATAAAAAAGAATGACAGATAACAGTTTAGCTTTTAGACTTTAAAAGTGATGGCTCACCAGGTTTATGCAGTATGTTTTATTATTCATGATTTATCATTTTCAACTTTCAGCTATTCCAGGCATGTGAGTCATTACATACAACATGCATATTCTATGAATTTTTTTTATAATATTAAGATATTGATTTACTTGTGCACTCACCGCCATATATTCAGTACATTCTCAATGTACTGATCCACATATACGTCTATGAGCTACATTATCTGATAATATAGTTTCAGTTACTCAGTCTCAGCAGCGTGAGTGATTTTGGGCATCTTTATCTATATCCCAACAGTTGGTGAGTCCTCATGGTTCGAGAGCCCATTTATCTAGATTTTCCAGCTTTCATAGCATTTGATTAGTTACTTTTAGTTTAGTTTGAGTTAGTTGGGGGATTGACCTAATGGCTCTCTAGTTCTTAGTTAGTAAAGGATTATCGGACTACTAGCTATTACGTTAAGAATTTCAGCATTAGCTATCCAGACAATATATTTAGTTGATCTCAGCCAATTTCTATATAATTCAGTATGTTAGCATTGCTATATGATTAAATTACTTTAACATGAGTTATATACTTAGTAGTAGGCTTACAGGGTTATATTGAAACTACTCATAGTCTTGAGCATCGTGTGACATCTCAAAACTTAGTTTTGGGGCGTTACAAACTTGGTATCAGAGCCTGGTTTAGAGAGTCCTATGGAGTCAGACAAGCTACGCTATGTAGAGTCTTCATCTTGGGTGTGGAGCATACCATATTTATGAGCGAGAGACTACGGAATATTTTAGGAAATCATCTATTTCTTTCATAATCCATCATGCTTACAGCTATCTCTCTCTTCTTTTAACTTATGCTCTTTCATAACAAAATATGCCTCCTCGCAGAGCTAATGCCCATAAAAGTAATAACCAGCCACCCCATCTTATTGATTCTTTGAATGAGAATGTGTCTCATGCCAAATTTTGGGCTGCCTTTAAGGCGTTAGCCTAAGCTGTGACTGTTAATATTAAGGCTAATAATTAGGCTGCAGTTCTGCATTAGCAAGAGGGTGATTTAGCTATAGCCAGACTTTATGACTTTATAAAGATGAATCCACCTGAATTCTTTGGGTCAAAGGTAGGTGAGGACCCACAGTTGTATCAGGATGAGGTGAAAAAGATCACCTAAGTTATGCATGTTACTAAAGAGAAAAGTATAGAATCTCAAAATAGGGGAAAATAAATATGAAAACATAATAAATGTGGAAATCTTATCTGAAGAATACTAATCTCACAAGTATTGGTAAAATAATACTGAAAAATCAAGATACAGAATCAAAAGTCTAAACTAAATCTAATAGTCCAACAAACCTCTACTGACTGAATCTAGAGAGTCACTGGGATAGGCCTCAGCTGACTCAAACTGTCTGAAATGAATACTAAATCATCTACTGATAACAAGGAGATCTGAATAGCTATGTCCTCGAACTATGAGGGCTAACGAACTACAGAGATATAGATAAGATGCTCAAAAATAACTCATGTTGCTGAGACTGAGCACCCGAACCTACA
>JAPEIP010000006.1:96490480-96502480 GCA_026120095.1 Capsicum chinense | reverse complement strand
TGATATCTAAAGGGTGTATCTATTATCTAGTTCAAGTCAAAGACACTAAGTCTGAGACTCCAACAGTTCAGTCAGTCCGTATAGTCAATAAGTTTCCTGATATATTTCCTAAAGATTTGCCAGGGGTACCTCTCGACAGAGATATAGAATTTAGAATTGATCTTCTTCCTGATACTCAGCCTATCTCCATTCCTCCATATCATATGGCTCCTTTCCAACATAAAGAATTGAAAGAGCAACTCAAAGACCTCTTAGACAAAGGCTTCATAAGGCCTAGTATTTTGCCATGGGGTACTACTTTCCTATTCATACATACGAAAGATGGTTCTCTGTGTATGTACACTAACTATCGTTAGTTGGATAGAGTTACAATTAAGAACAGATATTCCCTACCCAGAATTGATGATTTATTTGATCAACTCCAAAGTGCAAGATAGACCTTAGATCCGGCGATCATCAGCTTAGAGTGAAGGAATGTAATATCCCAAAAATAGCTTTCTAAACCCTTTATGGTCATTTTGAATTTCTAGTCATTACCTTCGGACTAACCAATGCCTCAGGAGCCTTCATGGACTTAATGAATTGATTATTCAAATAGTACCTAGATATGTTTATCATAGTCTTTATCGATGATATCCTTGTCTATTCTCATAGTGAGGATGATCATGCAGACCATCTTAGAATTGTGTTGCAAACTCTTAGAGATCACCAGTTGTTTGCCAAATTTAACAAGTGTGAATTTTGTCTAAGGTCAGTAGCTTTCCTCGATCATAATTTTTCTAATGATAGCATTAGAGTTGATCCCCAAATGGTCAAAGAAGTGAGAAACTAGCCTAGACTAATTTCTCTATCAGACATCAGAAGTTTCTTGGGCTTAGCTATCTATTATAGATGGTTTGTTGAGGGTTTTTCATCCATTGTGTCTCCTATGACCAAATTTACTCAGAAGAAAGTTAAGTTTCAGTGGTCAGATTCTCTTGAGAAGAGTTTTTAGGAGTTAAAGACTCGACTCACTTTAGCACCAAGCTAAGCATTACCTGATGGTGCAGATGGGTTTGTTTTGTATTTTGATTCCTCTAGATTTGGTGTGGGTTTTGTTTTAATGCAGAGAGATAAGGTCATAGCCAATGCCTCTGGACAGCTTAAGCCTCATGAAAAGAACTATCCTACTCATGATCTTGAATTAGATGTTGTTGTGTTTGCTTTGAAACAATGAAGTCATTACCTTTATGGGCTGCATGTTTATGTGTTTATAGACCACAAAAGTGTGCAGTATGTGTTTATGCGGAGAGAGTTAAATCTCCGTCAGAGAAGGTGGTTGGAATTATGGAAAGCTTATTCAATTTTCCACACAATAGGAAGTTTAAATATGGAAAATTCCATATAGAATAAATATTATTCATTTTTGAAGCTATCTCTTAATTTTCTAGGAACAAATTTAAGCAAAGAAAGTTTTTGGTATTACAATATCTCCTCCTTGGAAACATTCAACCTCGAATGTTACCAGTTAGACTAAGAATACTAAGGAATCTGAGGCAATATGATAGTATGCACAACCGAAGTAAACTCAAGAACTAAATCTAAATCATTCTAAGCTTCTGAGTAATTCTGTGAGTGCATGAACTTACATGAGGACAACTATATAGCTGAATACATGATTAGAAAAGAGCTGAATCAAGGAAGAGTATTACCTTCAGCTAAATTTGAGTTTATGGAGAAGAGGTGAGGGTACTTGGCTCTCATATTTCTTTGACTTCCCAAGTGGCACCCTCAACAGACTGATTCTGCCAAAGAACTTTTACCAAGCGAACTTCTTTGTTCCTTAGTCTACAAATCTGATGATCTAAAATTTTGACTGGAATCTCTTTGTATGAAATGTTGTTTAGAATATTTGAGATTTCTAAAGGAGCTATAATAGTGGAGTAACCGATGCACTTCTTAAGCATAGAATCGTGGAATACAAGATGAACAGCTGACAAGTCTACGGCTAACTCAAGGTCATAAGATACTCTCCCAACACGACTTACAATTCTGAAAGGGCCAACATATCAGGGACTAAGCTTCCCCTTTTTGCCAAATCTCTTCACCCCTTTCATGGGTAAAATCTTCAGATACATTAAACCACCAACCTCAAAGTCGAGGTTCCTTCTTCTCACATATACATATGATTTCTGATGACTCAGGGTTATTTTCAATCTTTCTCTAATGAACTTAACCTGATGCAATATTTGAAGCTATGGAAAAGTTAGGGGTGACCAACTTAACCCGAGGTTCCATATAAATGCGGGAATGGTAACTGTTATTATAAGCAAACTGAATCCATACAAAATGCTCATCCCAACTGCCTTTGAAATCAAGAGCATATGCCCTCAACATATCTTCTATAGTCTGGATGGTCCTCTCTGCTTGACCATCTATCTAAGGGTGGAAAGCTAAACTATGATGGACTTGAGTACCAAGACTCTTCTGATAGGCTCTCCAAAACTGGGAACTAAACTAAGTACCCCTATCTGAAATGATGGACAAAGGCACAACAGTCAATCTGACTAACTCTCAAATATACAACTTAGCATAATCCTCTCCTATATAAGACATGTGAACTAGCATGAAATGCACTGAATCATCAATCAGTCTACAATAACCCAAATCGAATCATGATGATGACATAAATGGGGTAAACCAGTCTACAATAACCAGTCACGGTACATCTTGGTAACTCCCCGATGAATGGAATAATGCGCACTATGCGCTTCTTCCATAATCTTCTGTCTCAAGTCATCAACACATGGCACACACAATATACTCTGGTATCTCAACATGCCATCTCCCTCTTTGGTGAAAACCTTTACCTTTTGGTCTTTAACTGACTCTTTCAATTTAACAAAACTAGAATTTATATCTTGGTTCTCCTTTACTTCTGAAACTAGGGAAGATTCAGCACTACTCTAAACCCAAACATTCCCTTCAGCTGAATTAACCAACCTAACACCCAATTTAGCCAAACGATGAACCTCTCAAGCTAACTCTTTCATGTCATTCTCCACATGAGCAATACTGCCCATGGATAATCTACTAAGGGCGTATCCCACTACATTGGCCTTGCCCGAATGACACAAGACACTCATGTCATAATCCTTCAATAACTCCAACCACCTTCTCTAAAGGAGATTTAACTCTCTCTGGGTAAACATATACTGCAAGAATTTGTGATCCATTAACACATCCACCACATGCACACTATACAAATAATGTCTCCAAATTTTTAAAGTAAACAATACAACAACTAACTATATATCATGGGTTGGTAATTCTTCTCATGAGGCTTAAGCTGTCTAGAGACATAGGCTATGACCTTACCTCTCTACATCAACACATAACCCAAACAAACTTTGGAGGCATAATAATATACCACAAAATTGTCTATACCACTGGTAGTGCTAAGACTGGGGCTGTATTGAGTCAAGTTTTCCATTCCTGAAAACTCTTCTCGCAGGAATCTGACCACTGGAACTTAACTTTATTTTAGGTCAGTCTAGACATAGAAGATGCAATAGATGAGAAATCTTTAATAAAACAAAGGTAATAGCTAGCTAAACCTAAGAAACTCCTAATGGAGAAATGGGTCTAGGCCAATTTATTATGGCTTCTATCTTTTGTGGATCGACTCTAACACCATCAGCGGTAACAATATGACTGAGAAAGGCTACTGATCTTAGCCAAAATTCAAACTTGCTGAATTTGGCGAACAATTGGTGATTTCTAAGGGTTTGCTAGACAATTTTAAGATGATCTACATGGTTATCCTCACTATGGGAGTACACAATGATATCATTTATGAATATTATGACAAATATATCTAGATACTATTTAAACACTCTATTCATGAGGTCTATGAAAGTTGCAAGGGAATTGGTTAACCCGAAAGACATGACTAGAAACTTAAAATGACCGTAATGAGTCCTGAAAGCTATCTTTGGAATATCACATTGCCTTACCTTAAGCTGATGTTAGTCGAATATAAGGTCTATCTTTGAGAAATAACTTGCATCTTGTAATTGATCAAACAAGTCATCAATTCTAGGAAGAAGGTATTTGTTCTTGACTGTGACCTTATTCAGCTGATGATAGTCAATGTACATTCGAAAAAACCATCTTTCTTTTGCATGAATAGGACCACAGTGCCCCATGGAGAAATACTAGGCCTTATAAAACCTTTATCAAAATGATCTTCGAATTTCTCTTTCAACTCCTTAAGCTCAGCGGGAGACATACGATAAGGAGGGATAGAAATAGGCTAAGTATCTGGGAGAAGGACAATACTAAATTCTATTTACCTATCGGGAGGTGCCCCTAGGAGATCTTCAAAAAAAACTTTAGGAAACTCACTGACCACTCGGATGAACTGAGTTTTTGGAGTCTCAGACTTAGTGTCCTTGACTCGAACTAGATGATAAGTGCAACCTTTGGAAATAAAGTTTCTGGCTTTAAGATAAGATATGAAATGACTCTTGAGAGACACTGAATTTCCTGACCACTCCAAGATTGGCTCATCTAGATGATCCTCTCTGCTTGACCATCTGTCTGAGGATGAAAAGCGAAACTAAGATGGACTTAAGTACCAAGACTCTTCTGAAAGGCTCTCCAAAACTGAGAAGTAAACTGAGTACCCCTATCTGAAATGATGGACAAAGCCACTCCATTCAATCTGACTAACTCTCGGATATACAACATAGCATAATCCTCAGCTTTATAAGACATGTGAACTAGCATGAAATGCACTAAATTTGTCAATCAGTCTACAATTACCCAAATCGAATCATGATGACAACATAAATGGGGCAAACCAGTCATAAAATCCATATTCACCTTTTCCCACTTCCAAGTGGGAATACCAAACTCTTGCAATGAACCACCAGGTCTTTGGTGCTCTACCTTAACCTGTTGGCAAGTTGAACACTTGGATAAAAATTCAGCCATGTATCTCTTTATACCACTCCTCCAATAAATTTCCCGCAAGTCACGGTACATCTTGGTAACACCTGGATGAATGAAATAACCCACACTATGCACTTCTTCCATAATCTGTTGTCTCAAGTCATCAACACATGGCACACATAATCTACTCCAGTGTATCAACATGCCATCTCCCTCTTGGGAGAAGACCTCTACCTTTCGGTCTTGGAATGACTCCTTCAATTTAACCAAACTAGAATCTATATCTTGCTTCTCTTTTACTTCTGAAACAAGGGAAGATTCAGCACTACTCTAAACCCAAACAATTCCTTCAACTGAATCAACCAAGCTAACACCCAATCTAGCCAAATGATGAACTTCTCAAGATCACTCTTTCTCGTCATTCTCCACATGAGCAACACTGCCCATGGATAATCTACTAAGGGTGTCTCCTACTACATTGGCCTTGCACAGATGACACAAGTCACTCATGTCATAATCCTTCAATAACTCCAACCACCTTCTTTGACGGAGATTCAAATCTCTCTGGGTAAACATATACTGCAAGATTTTGTGATTCGTGAACACATCCACCACATGCACACTATACAAATGATGTCTCTAAATTTTTAAAGCAAACACTTCAACAACTAACACCATATCATGGGTTGGGTAATTCTTCTCATGAGGCTTAAGCTTTCTAGAGGCATAGGCTATGACCTTACCTCTCTACATCAACACCTAACCCAAACCAACTCTAGAGGTATCATAATATACCATAAAATTGTGTATACCACTGGTAGTGCTAATACTGGGGCTGTAGTGAGTCGAGTTTTCAATACATTAAAACTCTTCTCGTAGGAATTTGACCACGGGAACTTAACTTTATTTTAGGTAAGTCTAGAAATTGGAGATGCAATAGATAAGAAACCTTCAATAAAAGAGGGGTAATAGGCTAATTTCTTATGGCTTCTGTCTTTTGGGGATCGACTCTAATACTATCAGCGGAAACAATATGACTGAGAAAGGCTATTGATCTTAGCCAAAATTCAAAATTATTGAATTTGGTGAACAATTGGTGATCTCTAAGGGTTTACAAGACAATTCTAAGATAATCTACTGGTTATCCTCACTACGGGAGTACACAATGATATTATTTATGAATACTATGACAAATATGTGTAGATACTATTTGAACACTGAATTCATGAGCTCTATGAAAGTTGCAGGGGCATTGGTTAGACCGAAAGACATAACTAGAATCTTAAAATGACCGTAATGAGTCCTGAAAGCTATCTTTGGAATATCACATTCCCTTACCTTAAGCTGGTGATAGATGAATATAAGGTCTATCTTTGAGAAATAACTTGCATCTTGTAATTGATCAAACAAGTCATCAATTCTAGGAAAAGGGTATTTGTTCTTGACTGTGACCTTATTCAGCTGATGATAGTCAATGCACATTCGTAATGAACCACCTTTCTTTTGCATGAATAGGACCGGAGAGCCCCATGGAGGAATACTGGGCCTTATAAAACCTTTATCTTAATAATCTTTGAGTTTCTCTTTCAACTCCTTAAGCTCAGCGGGATTCATATGATAAAGAGGGACAGAAATAGGCTAAGTATCTGGGAGAAGGACAATACCGAATTCTATTTCCCTAATGGGAGGTACCCCTGGAAGATCTTCAAGAAAAACTTTAGGAAACTCATTGACCACTCAGACGGACTAAATTGTTGGAGTCTCACACATAGTGTCCTTGAATCAAACTAGCTGATAAATACAACCTTTGGAAATTAACTTTCTGTCTTTAAGATAAGATATGAAATGACTCTTGAGAGACACTGAATTTCCTGTCCACTCAAAGATTGGCTCATCTGGGAATTGAACTTTACCACTTGGGTGTGATAATCTATAGAAGTATAACAGAAATACAGACAATCCATACCAAGGATAAGATCAAAATTAACCATATCTAGCTCTATCAAGTCTGCTAACATGACTTTATGAAGGATAGTGATAGGACACTTTCTATAGATTTGTTTAGCAACAGCTGACATAGCTACTAGAGTAGAAACCAAGAAGGGCTCAGGTATCTTTTCAGAATTTATCTCAAAATTTACTATAGATAATGGGTTCATATAAGCAAAACTCTACTCAGATTCTAACAACACACAAACATCAAAATGAAAGGCACGAAGCATACCATTAACAACATCTAGTGAATCTTCCTACTCCTGATGAGATGGTAAAGCATACAACCGATTCTGGCACTTACAGCCACCAGTACTAGATGATGTTCCTTAAGGAGGAGTTGGGAAACCTAGAGGAGCTGGTGCACTATTTGCCTGAGTCTGGGGTCGAATATCCCTATTTCCCTGGCTAGCTGAGGGCACTCTTTGATTCTATGACTTAGATAGCCATATCCATAAAAACCTTTTTGAACCCAAAAATACTCACCCAGATAGGTCTTAGCATACTTAGCACACTGAGGATAACTGGACCTACCACTCATACTATTCTGAGATCTGGACATCAAAGACTTACCCCACTGTTCCTGCCAATTTTTGGGTGCTAGAGCACTGGCTGAAGAAGGCGCAAGCATAGATGAATCATTCTAAAACTACAAAAGATTTCCTCCCTCAGACCTATTCTGACCATAGTCAAACTACCCTGTTCTAGCCTTCTTATTTACTCTCTTTTTTATTTTAACTTTTCTGCCTCAATTTGTTGTGCGTGCATCATAAATCTAGAAATATCCATATCTCCAATAAATATAGCAGTCCTACACTCCTTAACTACTAACCCAGACACACCGATCACAAACTTACTTATACTTAACCTAAGGTCAGCCATCTAATTAGGGGCATACTTAGACAACTGGTTGAACTTGAGGCAATCCTCTTTTATTATCATTGAGTCGTGCCTCAAGTTCATAAAATCTTCTATATTAGCTTCCCTCATCTCATATAGGATGAACTTGTCTAAGAACATATCCTGAAATATTTGCCAAGTCATGGGAGCTGCATTCGCCCCTCTAATTTTCTTCCACATCACTAACTAATCATAAGCAAAATCTTTTAGCCTATAGGATACCAATTCTACACTCTCCTCTTCAGAAATATGTATAATTCGGGTTATCTTCTTTACCTTATCTATATAAAACTATATGTCCTCACTTGCCTTCAACCCAAAAAACTCTGGCGGGTTCATTCTCATAAAATCTCAAATTTTGGTTGTAGCTATGTCCCCATATTACTAGGGTATAACTACAGTTGGACGGTTTCCCTAAACATTAGCCATCACTGCTTGGGCTAGCGCCTGGAAAGAAGCTCGAAACTCTGCATGTGACATGATCTCATTCAAAGGATCTGCGGGCTGAGTTGGCTGGTTATCATTTTTGTGTGCGTTAGATCGATGAGGAGGTATTTTCTATCATGTGAAAGCACGAGTTAGTAGTAGATAGAGACATGAAATACATAACAGATCATGAAAGAAGAGATAATTTCCTAAAATGCTCCTTAGCCTCTTGCTCATAGATGTGGTGTGCTTCACACTGATAATCAAGACTCTACATAAGACTGTCTACGTAACTTGTCTGACTCCCTAAGACTGTCTAAACCTTAGGCTTTGATACCAAGTTTGTAAGGCCCTAAAATCTAATTCCCGGGATGCCACACGGTGCTCCATACTACAAGTAGTCCTGAGATAACCATGGTACTAAATTTGAATCTCAAAATTAGGGAAAATGAACATGAAAACAATAATAAAAAATCTGAATACAGAATCAAAAGTGTAAACTGAATCTAGTAGTCCGACAAGCCTCTACAGACTGAATCTAGAGAGTCACTAGGACACGCCCCTAGCTGACTCAAACTGTCTGAAATGAATACTAAATCATCCACTAGATAAAAAACAAATTTGAATATCTAAGTCCTTGAATTATGAGGGCTCACCAACTGCAGAGATGTAGATAAGATGCTCAAAAATAACTCACGCTACTGAGACTGATCACCTAAACCTATATTATAAAACAATGTAGGACATAGAGGTATATGTGGATTAATATTTTGATGATGTACTTAGTATATGGGGGTGAATGTAATAAGTAAAAACTATCATCACAATTTATAAAATAAATGTAAATGACTCACATAGGCTTAAGTAATCTGAAATCTGAAATCATAAATCATGAACAATAAAGCATATAATATGAATCTTGTGAGCCATTATATTTAGTTCTAAAATCTGTTCATTTCTGAAAACTACCACATTATCTTATCAAGTGTAAGGAGAATACTTCATCTCAAGACTTTAAGAAATCGTTAAATACATAACTTTCAAAACATATACTTTTATCGAAAGGTTTTTAACCAATAGAATGTTCTAAGAGTAGGGAACTTCTTTTGGGGGGTTATTCTAACCGACATAAACCATGTGAGCATTCATAGAGTCTAACGTCTTACCCATGTTGGGGAGACTTGTTCTACCCTTTCCATTAGAATAGAACTTCTTATCTTAAGTGATCACAATCTTAGTCATCCATGTAGAAGTGAGAATAATCTTAATCCTACGGTGGCACATAGTTCTGGGGCATGAAACCTTTATAACATACCTATCTTGGTGCTAATCCTACTCCCATTCTTATGCTCAGGATCTTAAGAAATCCACTTCACAAATAGCACAAGGGTTTACAAGAAAATCGATTATATTTTTCTTTCTTTAAATCTCAAGTCATAAGAACAATGTTGATTCTTTATATTATCTTAGGACCAAAAGGTCAAATCTTTATCAAAAATCTGAGAATAATCTTATCATACGGTGCTCATGGCACAAATAATCTTGAAATAGAAATCCTTAATTAGGGCTTAATTACCCATGCTTCAAACTCATTTAAAATCATAGCAAAACATCATGGTCAATATGCTTCTTGAAAATACTTCAATAATATCAAAATAATAAAATCAAGAATCTCAATATCATGCTTAAACTCAATTGGGAAAAATCTGAAAAATCACATTATACATGTAATTATATGTAAATAGTCATGAAATTTAACATTCAATCACTTGAAATCTCGTAAGATTATAAATAAAAATAATGGGTATAAACCCTAACTTGAATTTCATGGAAAATCATATAAAATATAGAAAAATTGGATTTAAAATAAGTTTTGGGCACAAGGACGAAAGGATTGTCCTTGTTAATAACCCCACATACCTCAATTGATGATCTTATTTGCTAAAACTTGAATCTTGGATCTCTATTAATGCTTTGGAGATGAATTCTTAGAGTTCTTGAGGTGGAGATTCTAAATCTTAAATTTTCTTGGAGAATTAATGGAGGAATTAGGTTTCTTGGAGAAGTAGATTTGATGATCTAGGGATTTATTTTGAGTGAAAGTGGATGAAATAAGCATAAAGTACTTAGGAATACGTTAAATTTTATGTTTTAGATGGATTAGGGACTTGAGAATTGACCAAAATACCTCCTATAAGCTATTAAACAAAACTGAAAAATGCAAAATTTTCTTAACTGGGTGGCCACCGTAATGCGCCACTATCACGGTGGCTCACTATAAAGTGGACAAATGGGAACTGGGATTTCACCACATGGCGCCACAATAACGGTGCCCTTTAGTTTTCCATTTGGCCACTAGCATGATGCATCAGTATCGCGAAGGCTCACTAGAAATTAACAAATGGGAAATTGGCCCTTTTCGTGACACACCAATATCATGGAGATCCATTGGTATTAGACAATTATGAACTTTGCCTTTCCAATGATGCGCCAAATGTCCAGGTGGCATACTGTCAACTTAAAAATGTCATAAATCCTTCACTGAATGTCGAATTTGGGTGAATCTTATATCGATGGAAAGCTTATTCAATTTCTCGCACAATGGGAAGACTAGATCTAGAAAATTCCTCACAGAATAAATATTATTCATTTTGAAGCTATCTCTTAATGTTCTACGAATAAATTTAAGCTAAAAAAGATCAGGGTATTACCACACCTAGAACCAGACAAGAACAATGGGGTAAGACTTCTATGTCCTGGTCTTAGAATAGTGTGGGTAGAAGGCCTAGTTATCCTTCATGTGCTAGATATGGTAAGAATCATCATGGTGAGTACTTGTTAGATCAGAAAGGCTATTTTGGATGTGGCTAGTTAGGCTAAGGTAACAAGGAATGCCCGTATGCTAAACAAGAAAAGTGAGATATTCTTCCAAAGGTTCAGGCTTCTAGTGCACCAGTTCTTATAACCCCTCCTCTGAGTGCATCATCGAGTACCGATGGTGGTCAGTGCCAAAATCATTTTTATGCTTTACCATCCCACTAGGAGTAGGAGAGTTCACCAGATATTGTTACAGGTATGCTTCGCATCATTCATCTTTATGTTTATGTGTTGTTAGAACCCAGGTTGAGTTTCTCTTATATGACTCCACTAGTTGCAAGTGAATTTTGAAATAGGCCCTGAAAATATTCCTAAGCCCATTTTGGTTTCCACTCTAGTAGTTGAATTAGTTATTGCCAAATAGATCTATAGAAAGTGTCCCATTACTGTCCTTTATGAGACCATGTTAGCAGATTTAATAGAATTAGATATCGTTGACTTTAACCTTATTCTTGGTATGGATTGGGTCTATTCCTGTTATGCATCTATAGATTGTAGCACTTGAGTGGTGAAGTTTCAGTTTCATATGAGAAGTCAATTCAGTATCTCCCAAAAGTCATTTCATATCCTATCTTAAAGCTAGAAAGGTGATATCTAAAGGGTGTATCTATTATCTAGTTCAAGTCAAAGACACTAAGTCTGAGACTCCAACAGTTCAGTCAGTCCGTATAGTCAATAAGTTTCCTGATATATTTCCTAAAGATTTGCCAGGGGTACCTCTCGACAGAGATATAGAATTTAGAATTGATCTTCTTCCTGATACTCAGCCTATCTCCATTCCTCCATATCATATGGCTCCTTTCCAACATAAAGAATTGAAAGAGCAACTCAAAGACCTCTTAGACAAAGGCTTCATAAGGCCTAGTATTT
>JAPEIP010000006.1:96455105-96490380 GCA_026120095.1 Capsicum chinense | reverse complement strand
TGATATCTAAAGGGTGTATCTATTATCTAGTTCAAGTCAAAGACACTAAGTCTGAGACTCCAACAGTTCAGTCAGTCCGTATAGTCAATAAGTTTCCTGATATATTTCCTAAAGATTTGCCAGGGGTACCTCTCGACAGAGATATAGAATTTAGAATTGATCTTCTTCCTGATACTCAGCCTATCTCCATTCCTCCATATCATATGGCTCCTTTCCAACATAAAGAATTGAAAGAGCAACTCAAAGACCTCTTAGACAAAGGCTTCATAAGGCCTAGTATTTCTCCATGGGGTACTTCTTTCCTATTCATACATATGAAAGATAGTTCTCTGTGTATGTATGTTGACTATCGTCAGTTGGATGAAGATACAGTTAAGAACAGATATTCCCTACCTAGAATTGATGATTTGTTTGATCAAATCCATGGTTCAAGTTATTTCTCCAAGATAAACCTTAGATCCGGCGATCATCAGCTTAGAGTGAAGGAATGTAATATCCCAAAAATAGATTTCTGAACCCATTATGGCCTTTTTGAATTTCTAGTCATGACCTTCGGACTAACCAATGCCTCAGCAGCCTTCATGGACTTAATGAATTGAGTATTCAAATAGTACCTAGATATGTTTATCATAGTCTTTATCGATGATATCCTTGTCTATTCTCGTAGCGAGGATGATCATGCAGACCATCTTAGAATTGTCTTGCAAACTCTTAGAGATCACTAGTTGTTTGCCAAATTTACAAGTGTGAATTTTGGCTAAGGTTAGTAGCTTTCCTCGGTCATAATTTTTCTACTGATAGAATTAGTGTTGATCCCCAAAAGATCACAGAAGTGATAAACTAGCCTAGACTAATTTCTCCATCAGACATCAAAAATTTCTTGGGTTTAGCTAGCTATTATAGACGGTTTATTGAGGGTTTTTCATCCATTGTGTCTCCTATGACCAAATTGACTTAGAAGAAAGTTAAGTTTCAGTGGTCAGATTCATTTGAGAAGAGTTTTTAGGAGTTAAAGACTCGTCTCACTTTAGCACCAATCTTAGCATTACTTGATGGTACAGATGGGTTTGTTTTGTATTTTGATTCCTCTAGAGTTGGTTTGGGTTGTGTTTAGATGCAGAGAGATAAGATCATAGCCTATGCCTTTAGACAGCTTAAACCTCACAAAAAGAACTATCTTACTCATGATCTTGAATTAGTTGTTGTTGTGTTTGCTTTGAAAATATGGAGGCATTATCTTTATGGGGTGCATGTTTATGTGTTTATAGACCTCAAAAGTTTGAAGTATATGTTTATGCGGAGAGAGTTAAATCTCCGTCAGATAAGGTGGTTTAAATTATTGAAAGATTATGACATGAGTGTTTTGTATCATTCGCGCAAGGCCAATACAGTGCTAGATGCCCTTAGTAGACTATCTATGGGTAGTGTTGCTTATGTGGAGAGTGATAAAAAGAAGTTAGTTAGAGAATTTCATCAATTGGTTATGTTGGGTGTTTGTTTAGTTATTCAGCTGGGGGTAGTATTTCGGTTAAGAGTCGTGCAGAATCTTCCTTGGTTTTTGAGGTGAAGGAAAAAAAGATCAAGATCCTATCCTAGTTAAGTTGAAGAAGTTGGTTAGAGATCAAAAGTTAGTGTTTTTCTCCCAAGGGGGAGATAGCGTGTTGACATACCATAGTAGATTATGTGTGCCGTGCGTTGATAATTTGAGGCAGCGGATTATGGCTGAAGTGCATGGTGCACGTTACTCCATTTATCTTGGTGCTACTAAGATATATCGAGATTTGTGGGAGATCTATTGGTGGAGTGGTATAAAGAGAGATATTGCAGAATTTGTAGCTAAGTGTTCAGTCTGTCAATAGGTTACTATAGAGCACCAAAGGTCTAGTAGTACTTTACAAGAATTCGGTATTCCCACTTGGAAGTGGGAAGCGGTGAACATGGATTTTGTGATAGGGTTACCTCATTCGCGTCGTTAGCATGGTTCGATTTGGGTTATTTTAGATAGATTGATGAAATCAGCCTATTTCCTACCAGTTCATACATCCTAACCAGCTAAAGATTATGCTAAGCTGTATATTAGAGAGTTGGTTAGGTTGCATAGAGTTTCTTTGTCTATCATTGCAGTAGGTGTACTCAGTTTACCTCTCACTTTTAGAAAGCCTTTCATAAGGTTCTTGGTACTCAAGTCTATCTTAGTTCAGCTTTTCATCCTTAGACAGATGGTCAGGAATAAAGGACCATTCAGACTTTAGATGATATGTTTAGGGCATGTGTGCTTGATTTTAAGGTTAGTTGGGATGAGCATTTGCTATTGATTGAATTCACCTACA
This sequence comes from Capsicum chinense, assembly GCA_026120095.1. Lineage (NCBI taxonomy): Eukaryota > Viridiplantae > Streptophyta > Magnoliopsida > Solanales > Solanaceae > Capsicum > Capsicum chinense. Next base: position 96,488,050 of record JAPEIP010000006.1, on the reverse strand, counting down.
ATAACATTTACCATACTAGCATTCAGACGGCCTATTTTGAGTCTCTCTATGGGAGGATATGTAGGTTTCCAATTGGTTGGTTCGAAGTGTGTAAGGCCTCATTGATATGTCCAGATGTGCTATTAGAAACTATGGAGAAAGTCCAGTTGATTTGAGAAAGGTTGAAAATAGCTCAGAGTCATCAAAAATTGTATGCAGATGTGAGGAAAAGAGATCTTGATTTTGAAGTCGATGACTTAGTTTATTTGAAAGTGTCACCCAAGAAGGGGGTAAAGAGATTTGGAAAAAAAAGGAAGCTTAGTCCCCAGTATGTTGGCCCTTTCAGAATATTGAGCCTTGTTGGGAAGGTGGCATACGAGCTTGAGTTGCTTGTAGATTTGTCCTCCATTCATCCTCTATTCCATGTATCCTTATTAAAGAAGTTTATTGGTGATCCAACAATTGTAGTACCCCTAGAAAGTACAGATACTCATGATAGCCTCTCTTATAAAGATATTCCAGTTGAGAACCTTGATCGCCAGATTCATAGACCGAGGAACAAAAAAGTTCCCTTGGTCAAAGTTCTTTGGCAAAATCTATCCGTTGAGGGAGCCACATGGGAAGCAAAAATAGATATGTGAACCAAGTACCCTTACCTTTTCTCCGCAGGTTTAGATTCAGTTAAAGGTAACAAGTTTACTCAGATCATCTCTTTTCATTCCAAGTTTCAGCTTTATATAGCCATTCATTCTATAGTTATTGCATTTGCAAATCATTTTAGTTATTCTTCAGTTGTGTATAATCAGTTTATAGCCTCAGTTCTTCATCATCTCACCATAATTAGTCTCATTCTAGGACGAATGTTCCCAAGGGGGAGATATTGTAATACCTCATACTTTTCCTAGCTCATTTAGACCCTAGTGTGTTAAGGGTCAACTTCAAAAATGAATAACTTTTTATTTGTATGGAATTTTCCATCTCTAGAACCTCCATTGTGTAGATAATCGAATTAGCTTTCCCACGATACCAATTTTTCCCCAATCTAATACTCGGTTGAGACATTATGGGACTTTTAGTTAAGCCAGTGTCTCAAAATGAGGAGCACCGCATTGCGGTGACATGCCAAATGTCAATTGTCTGATTCCAATGAAGAACTGCAAATGGATCATGTCGTGGTGATATCTCAGTTCCCATTTATGAAGTTCCAGTAGCTCACCATGATCGCCCCACATCGTGGTGATGGACCAAATGGAATTCATCCTTTTCGAGTGATCCACCGCAATAACCCCGCGTCGCGCCAAAGGGTAAAATTGTGTTCGTCATTTTTCCAAAATGGCACCGCGATTACCACCGCATCGTGCCTTGTGCCAGATTTGGCTTCCATTTTTCCGAAGTTTATTTTAAAAGGTTAGTTTGGTAATTTTCCCAGCCCCAAATTCGTGAAAAACATGAAATTAAACCCATTCTAAGCATTATATGCCCTTATTTCATCAATTCTCCCTTAAAGAAACCCTAGAAGCTCAAAGCTTAATCTCCAAGAAATCCAATTTCCTCCCTTCATTCTTCAAGATAGCTCAAAATTTAGGGTTTTCAATTCAAGATAATCAAGAATCTATCTTCAAGAGCACAAATAGGAATCCAAAATTAAGTGTTCTCATCAATTGCATCAATTAAGGTATGTGAGGCTTTGAAGAAGGATAAATCTTTCATCCTTGTGCCCAAAACTAGTCTTTAATTATAAATTCACATGAATTTCAATTTAGGGTTCATACCCAAATATTTCTATTTGAAGATTATGAGATTACAAGTGCTTTGGATGTTGAATTACATCTCTATTTTCGTAAATTCATGTGTGTGACTATAATTTCAGATTTTGAGTTGAATTATGAATATTTTCATATCAAGCATCAACTTTATGATGATTTAACATGGAATTGATATATGGTTTATCAAGACCTAGTTAAATATTGCTACTTCAAGAATGATTATGCTTTTAAGCATCCTATGTTATTTTTATACAAAACTTTGAATAAAGATTTGATCTTTTGATCTTTAGCTAAGACATGAAATCCACTTTAAAGCTTAAAATCAGCTTTGAAAGAATAGATGAACAGTTAGCTTTTAGTATGAAATATTATGACTTTTAAAAGTGAATTTCCTACAGAATGAGCATACAACTAAATGGAGTAGTATTTAGCACCAAGCGAAAAGTGTGGGTTTAGCGCATCCTACTTTCTTAGAACTATGAGCCAACGTAGGTACAGATTCAGTATTCCCATTTCTATATGGATAACAGTTACAAATGTGATCACTTAGCTCAGGTTATACTCCCTGGCAAGAGTATGACACCTCTCCCCAATGTGAGGTTTTCTCCTTAGGAAAATGAGACGTTGGACTCCATGATAGCTCACATAGTTTATGTCGGTTAAGAAAACCTCCCTACTATTAAATAACAATAGAAAATCTTTTAAAAGAATTTCCCTAACAGTAAAGATCTTCAAAATAGTTTTTAAAAGTATTTTCCCTACAGCTTAATAAAAAAGAATAACAGATAACAGCTCAGCTTTTAGACTTTAAATGTGATTGCTCACCAGATTTACACAATATATTTTATTATTCATAATTTATGATTTTTAGCTTTTAGTAATTCCAGCCATGTGAGCCATTACATACAGCATGCATATTCTATAATTTTTTTATAATATTAAGATATTGATTTACTTGTGCACTCACCCTTATATACTCAATACTTCCTCAAAGTAGTGATCCACATATATGGCTATGTGCTATATTGTCTCATAATGTGGTTCAGGTGCTCAGTCTCAGCAACGTGAGTGATTTCGGACATCTCTATCTACATCTAGACAGTTGATGAGTCCTAATGGTTCGAGGGCCCATCTATCCAGATTTTCGATCTTTCATAACATCTGATTAGTTACTTTCAGTTTAGTCTGAGTTAGTTGGAGGTTCATCCCAATGGATCTCTAGTTCTTAGTAAGTAGAGGCTTGTCAGACTACTAGTTATTACTTTCATACTTTCAGCATTAGCTATCCAGACAGCATATTCAGTTGATCTCTGCCAGTTTTGATATAATTCAGCATTTAGCATTGCTATCTGATTAAATTACTTTAAATATAGTTATAGAATTAGTAGCAGGCTTACAGGATTACCTTGAGACTACTCATAGTCTTGAGCACCGTGTGACATCTCGGGACCAGGTTTTAGGTCGTTACAATATGTTAAGTTTTATTAAGCTCAATACTGAGATATTAGCAACCCATGGTATGCTTATGGATGTGAAGCTAAGAAGGGTTGATATACTTAAAGCAACAAAATACTTAAGAAGTTTCTATTTTGATCCTAATCAATAGGGTAAGATCAAATTCAAATTCTCTTGCTTGTTAAAGCAGTTCATGATTGATATTCAACGTGCCCGTTATAAGTCTATTATAATTGAAGTTGCATCTGCTTATGTGGGTTATGATATTTGTATGCCTGCATTTGTAGACTTTCGAGCCAGGATTTACCGCACGAGTTTATTACACTTCTATGATGTAATCTTGCTAGGTCTTCAATAGTTTATCTAAGAGGACTATTCTTAAGGCTTTAGATAACAATCCCACTAATTGATTCAATAAGAATCCTTTGTATATGTTATATGCTGTTGCAGCTTTTCATCATAGTAAATTTGATAATTATCATAAAACTGAAGACTTGATTAAAGAGCATGGGGATCCTTGCGGAATGGGTTTCCTAGAGTGCGCTAGTTAGGGAAGGGACCTCTTTTAGTTTATATCCAAGTGTATATGTATAACACCACCTCCTTTTACAGATCATATTGTGATACCGAGTCAACTTCCTACAACTCGAGATGCTTCAGCTAGCACTTATCAGATCATGAGTTATTTCTTATTAGATTTTTAACTTGCTAAAGATACAAATCTTATACCTCAAATCGTGGGTAAAGACAAAAAGTCTAGTTTCTATAAATATAAAGTGCCAATAATTAATGATATTTAGGATGTTTTTACAAGGGGGCTTGAAACCTACTTAAATCAATATGTTAGTTTGAATTAAATTAATATGTTAAGGGCGAAGTGATTTTTAATGATCCAAAGTTTATGGAAATGTTCTCTGTCCCCAACTACATAGGAAATTAGTGAAAACACTTCTAATGCCTTTGGTCTATGAGAAGAGTGCATACAACATGGTTGGCAATTTCTATCAAGAATTAAATGACATTTTATCTGATCAAGAATGCTTGAGTCTAGCTAGTCTGATAGAAGCTTTCTTTAAGGAAAAATATCCTCATATAGTAAACCTAATAACTTTAATACGCATTGTAGGATGGGTTATATCAGCTTTGCAATGCCTTATCTTATATTCCACTCATATGTTTACTACAGTACAGGACTATATGATGGAAGCGGTGAATATATAGATATATGATTGCCCTAGTAAGAAAAGACGGAAGGCTACCCTACTAATTCCCAAAAGCAAGCGTGATCAAAAAAAGACAACAGCTTCAATTTTTGCCAATTTTATACATCAGAAAGATGCAAAAATAGCCTTTAATAGATCAAAGAAGACAAAACTAGGGGTTTCCTAATTATACTGTACACGATAACTTCATCACAACCATGCATTATGCTAATAATATAGGGTCACTGTACATAGATAGATTTCTATCTGGTCCACACCCAATGGAATATATTAACACTTTTTTAGAGCAACTTATCTTAAAGATAGATCATTATATTGGCAGTCATCCTGAATTATACAAAGATAATCTAATCCCTAGAAATACGTTGTACGAATGATTTGAGGCACTTCGCATGCCTGAAGAATACATGAAATCAGGAAATAAGAGGAAAGCTTGGGTTAAGAGGATTGATGATATATCCAATGCTTACTATCACCATATTCTATCTATTCAACGTACGGATGGTAAGCCTAAACCGAAATCTATTAAAGAATCCACAAATGAGGCCTATATAACTAGATTAGATAAGTTCAGGGATGAATAATCTAACTGGAAGAAGTGCAGACATAATTATAGTTTACACTTATGAAAAGATATAAAACAATAATGAAAAGATCTAAGATAAGAATGAAAAAATCTTGTACAACTGGTATTAATAATTTTGCCTTTCCACAATATATAAAGAAAACATATAGAATTTCTTATGCTAAACTGAAGGATGATTTAGTAAGGTGTAAAGACATTAATATGATAGTCAATATTATATTATACCTACTATTCAAGTATAGGTACCTAAAAGAATTGAAATATGGGAAATTCACTATTCATTATAGCATGCAAACATCTAGCAGTGTAATCCCATTTGCCATAGCTACTATTATCACGTCTAGAGAGGGAGGTGAAAATCAAAGTGTGAGAGATATAGTGGAAGCATATGACGCTACAAAGGCTGAGAAATACGGTGATGCAGTGCTAACCAAAATATATCTTTGAATCTATTATGATGAGAATATCTCTAGTGTAGATTAGCCGCAATATATACTCAATCGACAATCGTATTCCCCGGCAATGTCACAAAAATTTGATACCCCTAAATTAGACCTCTCTTACGAGAGAGTAAGTGGTCGTTGTCAAATATATAACCCAACTAGGTTGGGGTTGAATCCCACAGGGAATATGGTGATAATTAAGTTGTATTATGATTATTTGACTTTTAATCATTCGTTTATGTAAAATAAATAGAGGGATTTGATTCAGTTCCTAAATTAATGGTTTCAGTTTAACAAAATAAAATATGTGTAGTAGTATTCGAATCCAGAGAAATAACAAGCAAGGGTTATGTCCAACTTGTAGTTTTCAATACTTTCTAACCATGGGCTTTACGAATTCATGCATGCATCATGCTTACAGAGAAACATATTGTATTTAATAACATAATCCTAGTGTTTCTCAACCATCAAGTACTAATTCACTTTAGTTCTCTCGAATAAAAAATGTTTACCAAAAACAATACAAAATCTCCAAGTAGTAATCTTGCTAAGGCATTAACATATGAAATAGGGGTTGGAAATCCTATTTTCTTGTCACTACTGTCTTTTCTGAACATCAACCTTTCTTTCAAAAAAGTTGTGTTTTAAGGCATATCCTCTATGTTTGCAACCACGAGACTTCAAGATAAGCGAAGAGAGTATGATGTAAACAAATCAATGCATAATAAATTCAAAACCCAAAGTGATATATTGTATGCTACAAGGCTTCCATAACCCTAGCTAATAAACTTAGCTAACTCATGGGTAAAACGAAAATCACAATAGAAATATTCATCATACCAAAAACGAGAAGACAATCTTGGTGAAGAAGATGAATAGAGTTTTTCCCTTGGTGTAAGCCACCTCTCTCCTCTCTCCAAATAATACAGAATAATGAATAATGAATAAAAAATCAGCATTAAGCCTTTTAATAACTTTTCTCTCATAATTGTCTTCTAAGTCTCTGAACTAATTGTAAATGACAAACTAGTCTTGGACATAGTTTCTAGGCGCCACATTTGGTCCAGACTGCTACTCTCTCTTGTGTCATATGCCATCCACTTTCCATACTCCCATTATGTCTTCATCTACTTCATTAATACCTAAAATAATGCTAATCACATCGGTTAGCTCAATTACATAGAAGTTGAGTAAAAACATCAGAAACTAGGCACTTTGTTCTCTAAACTTAGCTAAGATATTGATAAGTTATGGTGCTTAGGTGTATAAATAAACCCAAGATCACCATCCCACACTTAAAGTTTTGTTCATCCTAAAACAACATATATATTTATGCATACTACACAAGCCTTAGAACCCACAAAGGAAGATAAGATGCTCAAATAGGCTCACACAACAATTATGAACAAGAAGTAGATTCAGGAATCATTACTAGAGAAAACTTACTCTCAAGAATGGACTCATTAAGATGGAAAATTCATGCATACCATTTAAGCAAAGAAATTATATAAATTACTCAACCTTCATTAATCATGTGCCCTCATAATAAGAATGTTACCCATAATCACTCACAATCATGTAATTTCTAACAAAATAGGTACAAGAATCAAGTTACGCTTACTCTCACAAATAATTTTCAAATTACAACTGATGACCATATGCTTTCCTTTAGTGTAATACTTCACTAATATCAGAATGCTAAGATTAGGATCAAATAGGTCTTTTACAGGTTGTAATGCATGCTAAAGGATGGTTAGGAACTATTTTGACCAGAAATAGTGACTATCTTCCCTAACCACTTTAATACACTACATTATACAATTAAGACCAATCTCCAACAACCAATTTTCACTTCTGTTATCTTCACAGATTTGCTTTTAACCCCAACTCGTTAAGCTCAATTAATAACACTATGGTGGGATATGCAACCCTTCAAATATTTTTTTACACCCTTTTCACATTACACACCCCTATAATATCCACCCTCAACTTAAGAGAGTTGCCTTAGTTGAGGTGCACAATGTCCAAGAAGGACCAGGGCCAAAACAGGTTCATTGTAACAAGTCCGAGATAAACTTTGGAACTTTTTCAACAATTTTTTTGCTACTCCCAAATACATCAATTGCTTACACTAATAACTATTCTTTGGGGAATCAATTTCACCTTTTTCCTCTTATTTTCAAACTCCTAACTCACATTGATTTTACATTAAAGCGCTTAGGAGCTTTTGGATCAAATTACGGTCTATTAAAAAATGGATTAGGCTACATATGAGGCTAACAAAAGAACAAGATAAAGGCTTAACGGGGCTAGCTAAGATAATGTACAAAGGTAGGTCTAAAGAAGGTAGGAACAATGGCTATCAAAGAAATGCCTAAATCATCTCCTAAACTCACAATCTTTATTTTGCTTTGCAGATACACCAGGCAAGTTCTAGCATTAGTTGCAATAAGGAATATACAACATTCTTACACACTCATGGCACATGGTCAACTCAATTTGGAGCATTATAGATTCTCACCCTAATAATTACATGAATTCAAATAAAACCAACAATCACAACAAGAGTCACAACTAGAGCCTAGGTGTTTTAACCATAATGATCCATCACATACTTATGTTATAATGTCATGTGATCCACAAAAGCAGTTATATGCAATTAAATGACTAATTTTCTCTTAAGACAATCATCATCCATCCATCATTGAAAAAACACCTAATAATTACTAAATAGAATAAACATCTAACAAGAACTAAAATAAACAAAATAACTAATCCTATCACAGAAGAATGCTAAAGAGAAGGTACTATTTTCTTACAAAACAAGTAGCTAAGTAACCAACCACCCCACACTTAGGCTAAGCACTGTCCTCAGTACAAATAAAGGCTAAGCACTGTCCTCAGTACAAATAATAAGATAAAGAACCTGGCTAGTAGTACTCCTTATCCACATTAAGAGTCATGCCACCTGCGTTGAGATCATTATCAGAGCCATTTTTCCTGTGTTCATTATATCATCCACGTCAGCCATACATAATAAAACTAATTATAATTAAGATGAGGGTGGTGAAGTCACCACCCCTTACTTAATTTGTTAGTATCAACTAATTAAGTGTTGTTGTTGGGTACTCAAGACTTTTCCGACATACATTTTAACATGGTGCATCAATATTAGTCAAATACAATTCACTCACTTTAATTTTCCCAGTTCTATTTTAATGAAACACTTTTTTGAACAAAATCATGCCGTACACTATCAACCATATCAAGATATATAAAATTCCATCACTTTCACAACATCACCATGGCAAGAATTTAATTCATAATCCTTAAGAAATCACTTAGCTATAACATAGAGTCACAATAACTAATGATTAAGAAAGTAAAACTTACCTTGAAGATGTAAATTTGGTGAAAGAAAAGGAAAATTCTTGAGATAGTTAATGTTGGAGGACAAAGAGAATAGTGAGAACAATCTTATACAGCTTAGGGGTGAAATTAGGATGACTTTGGCATTCATGGTGTGGATTCTATTAAAGGGTGAAATCTGGATCGGATTGACCCAATTAGAATTCGGATACAAGGAAAGGCAGATGTTTAAGTGTGTGCTACATAAGGTATCGCACACATTAAGGAGTGCGGCGCATTGGGCATCGCACAGGTAAGGCAGTGGGCATTTACGTTTAAGTGTGCGTCGCACATGTTATCGTACAAGGGTAAGTATGCATTGTACAAGGTATCACACATATTAGGTTGTGCATCGTATTGGTTATCGCACAAGTAAAATAGTGAGGGTGTGTAGTTAGGTGTGCGACGCACAAGCTATCGCAAAAGTTAAGGTATGCAACGCATAAGCTATATTGTACGTGAGAGTGATCTTAGGCTATGTCTTAGGTGACTCCTTTTCCATGGCCTATGTATTCTTGGGCACCACACACCATGTAGTACACTTAAACTTGGACGCCATGCACCCCATTCATTGTATAAAGTATTGAGAAAGGTCCATATCGTAGGGGCTTCGCCCATGCACCCCCATTGAGGTTAGTGGTGGGCTTTAGGATCGGGCCTATCAGCCTGATCCTTATGCTACCACCACAGACCTCATTACAAGTCATAAAATAAAGTCACACCATAAAACTTTTGGGGTCAGATTAGCATAAATCGGGGCATGACTCTAACATAAATCATACTTAAGCCTTACATATTTCACCACTCCAACTTACCTGTAATGTTCCTATCACTCCTAAACTTACCACCATTGACATGGCTCAATTCCAAACCAAATTTGGGACTTATCTCCTCTTTAGTACTTCTTGCACCTAAACTTAATGAAAAACAACAAAAATTATTAGAAGGATGGATTGCCTCCCACCAAGCATCGTAGTTTAGGTCGTGGCTCGACTTTTATTTTTGCATTTTTGTTTAACATGATAAAATGAAAATAAAATCATGGGTTGCCTCCCATGCAGCGCCTGATTTAACGTCATGGGATGACTCGATTATCTTGACTACTCAAACTTTGTCAAGATACATCGATGATACCATTTGTACCTCTTTTTTTGGATCAAGAAAATACTTCATTCCTTATTAAACCACTTTCAATTCGGTCACATCCTTGCTTGCAAGTTCAACCAAACCAGCTATGGTCTCCACAACATACCTATTCTTAACTGGTACATCTCGCTCATCTTCATAGAATACAATAATAATTGAGAAGACACTCATCTTCTTTATTATTTTATAACTCATCTTCTTTATTATTTTATAGACCGACATACTTCAAAACTAACTTCTTTCTCATTTAGCTTAAATTTCAGCTCATTCAGCTCCATGTCAGCTAACACTCTCCCAATTGCTAATAACGGCCTACCCAAAATTATGGGTACTTCAAAGTCCACTTCATAATTAAGAATTACAAAGTCGGTAGGAAATATTAAATCTACAACTTTTACAAGTACATCATGTAGAATCCCACGGCCTTTTTACTGATCTATCCACCATTAGAAGCCTCATATTGGTGGGTCTAGGATCTCTCAAATCTAGTTTCTTGAAAACTGTCAATGGAATTAGATTTATACTTGCCCCAAGATCACAAAGGACCTTTTCAAACTTTAGCAATCCAATTGTACATGGAACAGTAAATGCTCCCAGATCAGCTTTCTTCTGGACATAGATCTTGTAGAAATAGCACTACAATGATGAATATTGTCTACTATTTCATAGCTTACAATCCTTTTCTTCATTAATAGATCTTTCTTAAACTTAGCATATCCAAGCATCTATTCCAGTGCTTCAACTAAGGGCACATTCACAGTTAACTGCTTCAACATACTTATGAATTTGCTAAACTTGCCATCATCTTCTTTCTTCTTTAATCGTTGTGGAAATAGGGGTGGTGGCCTTGGGATTTTAGTTGGAGAAATTTTTACCTCCTTTCTTATGCCTTACTCTACATCATTAACATGCTTCGACTTAGGTGGTTGTTCCACTTCCACACTCTTTTTTTACAAACTTCCCAACTCTACAAGCACCACTAAAGATTCATCAACTATCTCCTAATCTATTTCAACTGCATCAGTATAAGAAGATGCACCCAATGCTGGACTAGACAATATCTTACCGCTCCTAGTGGTAATAGCAATACACAATCCATCATTCCTTAGATTTTAAAATGTATCACTTGGTAGAGTCCCATTCTATCTTTGGTTAAATACTGCAGATAATTGGCTCATCTGCTACTCTAGTTGTTTAATAGCAATTGAGTGCGAGTTTACTAGTTGATTCATGGAAGATATGTCACTCTTAATAGTAGTCACCCCAGAATTGGTTACCTCAACTCCCTTTTATAGTTTCTCCATCATTTCCTCCATGGATATTTTCCCTGAACTGGTGTCAGCATTATCACGGCTTCCAGAAGGTATATACAGTCCACTCCTGTCACTTTTATTCTTCCAATCTCCTTGATGGTTCCAACCTTGGTTTCCTTGACTACCGGTCTAAAAAACCCCTGGTTATGCAAATAGTTATCCTCTTCCAAATTGTTTGATTCAGCTTCCTTACCATGGGACCCCACATCTTTTACCTTTTCTATATTCCCTGATAGAAAATATTTTGTGAGCAGATCCATCTGGGTTTTCATGTGAGCCATATCCTAATCATGCTTCTCTTCTTTCCTATGTTGCTCTATTGATATTACACTAGATCTAGTATTTCTTGCTACCATAGAATCTCTGGTGTGCCAAGCTCTACTTGTCTTAGTCATCCTTTCTAACATGTCCACAACCTTAATAAAGGTAAGCTCCATAAAAGCTCCTCCTTCAACATTATCCACTATTGGCTTTGTAAGTGAGTTCAAATCTCGATAGAATATCTCCATCAAGTGTTCATCAGTCATCTTATGGTTGGGGCATTGAGTCAACTTATTTTTAAATCTCGCTAAAGTCTCATCCAAAGCTTCATTAGCCAATTTCCTAAAGTTGCTGATCTCATCCATCAACTGTAATATTTTAGAGGGCGGAAAAAACCTTTCAAGGATAAATCCTTTCAATTGCCTCCAGTTTGTTATAGAATTAGGAGTCAGCTCATTCAACCACATAGTCGCCTGTCCAGACAGAGACAGTGGGAATAATCTTAAACAAATAGCATTTTTTCCTACTCTAGGATTATCAAATGACTTACAAATACTGATGTAATTCACCAAATATAAATTTGGATCATCACTAGGTAATCCACCAAAGAGTCCTTTCGGATTCAGTAGTTAGATCATAGTGCTGGTGATATTAAATCTTACCCTAGGAGCTAGTGGTGGTAGAATGATTACCCCTGTAGATCCAGTTCCATCTAAATCGTCCTCATTATTGTCAACATCAAACTGTGCATCTTGGCGGTCTAGTTTTTCTCTGAATGGATGATTTCGATTTATAGGTGCTACTACCCCCGCTGCACGTCTTCTATTAGCTGGGTCAATTAAATCATCATCTCTCAAGTCCTCTTTATCTAGATTAGTTACTCGACCTGGGTTATCTGCATCCTATTGATTTAATTGAACATTAGCTAAAGCAACTGATCTTTTAGCTTCCTGTTGGTTAGTTATTCTTTCAATGAGATGAGGTTCAGGATCGAAGGGTAATAATGGTTCTCCTGGACTTCTAGTTCATGGCATAAACAAAAATGAGCCTATAATAAACAAAAACAATAAATAAATCTAAAATAAGAAAACTTCACTAACAATCAATTAACACACATAAACTCAATCGACAACCGTATTCCCCGACAATGACGCCAGAATTCGATACACCCAAATTACACCTCTCTTACGAGAGAGTAAGTACTCGTTGTCAAATATATAACGCAACTAGGTTGGGGTCGAATCCCAAAGGGAATATGGTGCTAATTAAGTTGTATGATGATTAGTTGACTTTTAATCATTTGTTTTCATAAAATAAAAAAAGGGATTTGATTTAGTTCCTAAATTAATGGTTTCAGTTTAACAAGATAAAATATGTGTAGTAGTATTCGAATCCAGAAAAATAGCAAGCTAGGGTTATGTCCACCTTGCAGTTTTCAATACTTTATAACTATGGGCTTTACGAATTCATACATGCATAGTGCTTATAGAGAAATGTGTTGTATTTAAAACATAATCCTAGTGTTTCTCAACCATCAAGGACTAATTCACTTTAGATCTCTTGAATCGAAAGCGTTTACAAAAATAATATGAAATCTCCAAGTAGTTAATCCTGTAAAGGCATTAACATATGAAATAGGGGTTGGGAATCCTATTTTCTTTTCACTACTCTCTTTTTCGAACATCAACCTTTCTTTTGAATAAGTTGCATTTTAAGGCATATCCTCTATAGTTGCAGCCACGAGAATTCAAGATAAGCAAAGAGAATATAATGTAAACAAATTAATGCATTATTCATTCAAAACACAAATGATATATTGTATGCTACAAGGCTTCCATAACCCTAACTAATAAACTTAGTTACTCATGGGTATAACAAAAATCACAATATAAATATTCATCATACCAAAAACTAGAAGACGATCTTGGTGGAGAAGATGAATAGCATTTTTCCCTTGGTGTAAGCCTCCTCTATCCTCTCTCCAAATAATATAGAATAATGAATAATGAATAAAAATTCATCATTAAGCCTTTTAATAATATTTTCTCTCTTAATTTCCTTCTAAGTCCCTGAACTACTTATAAATGACAAACTAGTCTTTGACATAGTTTCTAGGCGCCACATTTGGTCCAGACTGCTACTCTCTCTTGTGTCATATGCCATCCACTTTCCATACTCCCATTATGTCTTCATATACTTCATTAATACCTGAAATCATGCTACTCACATCGGTTAGTTCAATTACATAGAAGTAGAGTAAAAACATAAGAAACTAGGCACTTTGTTCTCTAAACTTAGCTAAAATATGGATAAGTTATGGTGCTTAGGCGTATAAATAAACCCATTATCACTTTTTTGATTGAAGAAAGAATTAATGATGATGCAGTGTATAAACCTATAGTTGTGAGGATGCTAAAAAATCATAAATGTAAGTACCTTAAGCATATGACAAGACTCAAACCAAATTTTAAGGATAGGAGGGCTTTCATTGTTGCCGAAATTAAAATGGTTCTAGTAGAGCCCGATACTATTCAGGGAGAGCCTAATAGGTCAACGATAGAGAGGATCCACATGCCATATGCAGTGGGTTTCTTTGTGGTAGAACACGGCCATGCCCCTTCGTTAGAGTCTGTTGGTAGTATTAAAACCTATATAAGTGAAGACTATCCAGTTTATCTATATGATACTCTCCATAAAAAGAGCTATAAAATGTTGTCTGATTTTTTTGATCATTTAGCTATCGTAGTTCGCAGCAATCCTTTCATTCATGCAATCTACTTCCATACCTTATTATAATTTGATGGCTTTCTATTATTGAAATATATAGATAGTTGTGATAAAAAATATAGCTTTAAACCTCCTCTGAGGGATCACCATATATATGAGATAGTTATCTATCACGATAAGAAATTGCTATTTCATCTAAGATATTCTCTCAAACTTTTACCTGCTAAGCTCGATAACTTAGCAAAAAATCTATACCCACAATTAGGTAGTAAGGGTAATATACCATATAATGAAGTGACTGAGTCCTATCATATCCCTAATAGGGATTACTTGGTAGAGTATATAAAAAAGATATCTTTTTATTAGGTTGGGCTCTCTATTATTCTCTGTATTCTATTGATATAGTGAAAAAAAGAACCTTATCAGCCTTAGCTCTTGATATATTTAGAGGTCTCTATTATGATCGAAATCAATGGACAATCTATATCCCTGGTAGGAATGAAGATACCTTCATTCTCTGTGGTTACTATGGAGGTCATAGCGATACATATATCCCTATAGGCAAAGAACTCTATTTCTACAATGTGAATTCATTACACCCATATGTTATGAAACACTATCCTATGCCTGGTGGAAAGCTTGTATGGAAGGATAATTGTGAAGATATGGATTTAGACAACTTGTTTGGCTTTATTGAGGCATATGTATTAGCCCCACCTGATATGAAAATACCATTCTTACCATATAGGACACAAAAAAACACACTAATCTTCCCTACTGGTGAATTTGTTGATGTTTATTACAGTGATGAATTAAAATATGCTAAATGTATAGGATACCAGGTAACCCCTCTTTGCAGCTACTTCTTTCAAAAGATGGACACCTGTAGCCCATTTAAATACTTTGTTACCTCACTCGAAAGGATAAAGGCTAAGGATAAGGGTAATGAGTCCCAAGCTTATGTCTAGAAGCTCCTTATGAATTCACTCTATGGGAGATTTGGTATTAACCCCCAAACCTTGTTGATAGAGATCTGTAATTATCAAAGATATCTCGAATTAATTCAAACTTATGGATTTGTCGATGTGGATAAGATTAATGATTCATACTATATTGCGAACTATAAAACTAATACAGAGAGAAGTCATCACACATGCACTCGTATCCATATGTATCCTTATATTTCTTAGAGAGATTTTCACTACACTGACACCGACTCCATTGTTATTAAAGGATGTCTTCCAGATGAAGTTATCTTTTCCACAAAGTTAGGGAAGTTGAAACTAGAGTATGCATCCTATTAATTTATTTGTTTAGCAACTAAGAATTATTTTGTTTTTAAAGAGGAACACGTTGATGTCATTAAACATAAAGGATTGACTAAAACATTGGTCTCTCTTGACTGGTATACAAATTAATACACTAATCTCGATCTTATTACACACACCACTATGATAACCCTATTCAATGTGAATTTGAAAACACTGGACATTGTTAAAAAACATATTCATATAAACTTAGGAACAACCACTAGTACCAAAGAGAGAAGCTATCTTTGATAAGGATAATGTTTGGGTTCACACAAAACCATTCGTTGTGAAAGACTATGTGATGTGCTAGTCTTCTGTTAGCACATTTAAGACTTTTCACTTGAAATAATTGTAAGTTCTTAAGTAATTAATGTTTTTTTTGCTATATTTCATGGGATTTTTTAGGAAAGTCTAGATGTATAAACATAAATGAAAGCTACGTTAAGAAGGATGATTTTTGGTGAAAGAGGCAAGAAATTAAGTTCTGGAGATTTCATCTGACGACTTGGTGTGATAAGCTATAGTATCTTTGATAAGATATTAGAACATGTCATCACACATAGGAAGAGAACAAGAAAGGTGAAGCATTTCCAATGAAATTTTCTGATAAATTATCAGATTTTTGATAAGTTGTCACACATGTCATCACATACGTGAAGCATTTCTGAAGACATTTTCTGATAAGTTACCAGATTTGTTATAAGTCATCACATATGTCATCACACATGGGCAAAAAGTCTAAAGACATTTTCTAATAAGTTATCAAATTTATGATAAGTCATCACACATATCATTAATCACGGGCAGAAGGTCTGAAGACATTTTCTAATAAGTGATCAGATTTGTGATACGTCATCACACATGTCGTCACACATGGGCAGAAGGTCTGAAGATATTTTTTCATAAGTTATCAGATTTGTGATAAGTCATCACACATGTCGTCACACATGGGCAGAAGGTCTAAAGATATTTTTTGATAAGTTATCAGATTTATGATAAGTCATCACACTTGTCGTCACACATGGGCAGAAGGTCTGAAGAAATTTTTTGATAAGTTATCAAATTTGTGATAAGTCATCACACATGTTGTCACACATGGACAGAAGGTCTGATGACATACTCTGATAAGCTATCAGATTTATGATAAGCTATATTAAGAAAGATAATTTTGGTGAAAGAAGCAAGAAATTAAGTTCTGGAAATTTATCTGACGACTTGATCTAATAAGCTATCAGATATATGATAAGCTATCAGAATATGTCATCACACATAGGCAGAGAACAAGAAAGCTGAAGCATTTCTGATGATATTTTCTGATAAGTTATTAGATTTATGATAAGTCATCACACATGTGAAGCATTTATGAAGACATTTTTTGATAAGTTATCAAATTTGTGATAAGTCATCATACATGTCATCACATATGGGCAGAAGGTCTGAAGACATTTTCTGATAAGTTATTAGATTTGTCATAAGTCATCACACATGTCGTCACACATGGGAAGAAGGCCCAAAGATATTTTCTAATAAGTTATCAGATTTGTGATAAGTCGTCACACATGTCGTCACACATGGGTAGAAGGTCTAAAGATATTTTCTGATAAGTTATCAAATTTGTTATAAGTCGTCATACATGTCGTCAAACATAGGCAGAAGTTCTAAAGACATTTTTTGAAAATTTATAAGATTAGTGATAAGTCGTTACACATGTGCAAAAGGTTTAAAGATATTTTCTGATAAGTTATTGGATTTGTGATAAGTCATCACATATATCATCATACATGGGCAAAAGGTCTGATGTCATTCTCTGATTATCTATCAGATTTGTGATGAGCTATCAGACATGTCATCAGCTAAAGGAGCAAAAAGCCAAATTTTTATCTTCAAATTTTTCTTAAAGTATGGATATAAATAGTAGCTTTTAGAGTTTTAGGGGGCAGCTAGAACTTATTCCAAAGGCTAGTTTACTTCTTTTCTGGGTATCTGAACTTTGAACTCAATTTTCAATTCTTTGATTGAATTATGGGATATTCTTCTTGAACTTGGAAAAGCATCAACCTTAGACTTCATCTTTTGTAAGTTTAATTGCTCTGAATGATGAATACAATTATTGTTATTTGTTTCTTTCTCATGTGGAATTTAAACCCATAACTAGGGTTGTGGGATCTATGATTATTCCTTCATGGATTTAATAGTTGGTTAAGGTTTGAGTGATTGTGGAAACATCTTGATAATTCCTTTATAATGATTTTTTCTATTGGTTGCACACAATAAATATAGCCTTATGCTTGTTTGCTCGAACTGAGAAATAAACTAAAGGTAGTGAATTATCAATGAGGATTTGGGAAGGTTAATTTTCCATGTAATGATTAATGTTGTAATAAGATTAATCAACTCGAGATAAAATTAGTGTGAATAAAAATTTTTCCTAAGTTTGATAGAATTAGGGAGCACAACATCTAGGTAGGTTAAGAAACACTTAGATGGACTGTTGATACTGATAATTTGGTGTTTTCCATAAGTCATGAGAATCCAGTACTACAACTATTATTCAATTAGGAGTTAATAATCATAGTGATCACTAGCCTAGTTTCTATCTATCATTGATTTAAACCATTGAAATTTTATCTTTGCGTTTTGAAGCAAGTCGAAACTTTAATCATTGTTTGATTGATAAAACCCCCAATTAAAGAAAACTATTATCTATCAGTCATTTTAATCACAAATAGAGTTGATTGACACCTTATTCCCTATGTTATTCAACCCGAACCAAGTTGGGCTATATATTTGACAATGACCACTTACTCTCTCATAAGAGAGGTGTAATTTGGGTGTATAAAATATTGGTGCCATTGCCTGGAAATACGGTTTCAAATTGAGTATATCTATGATAATTGACTCATAGTAAGTTTCCTGGTTATACTTTTATTTGTTGTTTGCAGGGTAGTTAGTGTGTATGCCAAGTACATAGAGTTCCGGTGAACCTTATTACGAGTACATCTTGAACCTCAATTGATTGGTAGAATAGCAGATCCACAAGACGCAGTAAGACTAGTCGCCTTGGCTAAGGCTTAGCTAAATCAACAAAATATAGATAACCTAGGTTGGGTACGAAATCCAGATGAAGAGGACCTGGGAGATGATGATCTATTGGGACCGGTAAATCATAGGTGTGTAAAAGATATAATGGCATCGGTTGACAGAAATTGCCCATTCAGAGCGAGGCAGGATCATCAATCTATTCAGTATAAACTTAATAATGATGAGGATGGAATGGATGGAGCAGGGTAAATTGGATCTATTATTCCTCCACCTTTGACATCCGTAGCTAAGTTCCATATTACAAGCACGATGATTTAACTCCTCCATCTTAAGGGGTTATTCGGTGGACTCCTGGGTGATGATCCGAACATGCATTTAGTGAATTTTATCACTATTTGCAAGTCTTTTGATAACCCTGGAGTAAGGAAAAATGTCATCCACCTGTGCTTATTTCTATTGCCTCTGTCTGGAGAGGCAACATTGTGGCTAAATAAGCTGACGCTTGATTCTATAACCAATCAGAGATAGTTTAAAGAGGCTTTCTTGGAAAGGTTCTTTCCGTCTTCTAAGAGGGTATAGCTGACGGATGAGATTAGTAACTTTAAGTAGCTCCCAACTAAAGCCATCTATGAGATATGGGAGAAGTTCAAAATAAAGTTGATATAGTGCCGAACCACAATATGACAGATATTCATCTGATGGAGACTCTTTATCTCACGTTGAACTCTATTATGAAGCTATTTGTTAACAATATTACAGGGGGATTATTTGTAGATCTCACTTTTCAAGAGGCTTCAAAGATGCTGGATTGGATAACCAAACAAAGTAGAGCTTGGCATAACAGGGATTTTGTGGTAGCAAGCCCTACTATTTCTATTGGTATGACTCCTGAGCAATGTATAATAGAGGAGGAGCGGGATTAGGATATGGCATACTTAAAAATACAGATGGACTTGTTGACCAAGCATTTATTATTGTCAAAGATGGAGAAAGTAAAATTCATCAAGTCCCAAGGACGGATTGATTCTAATTCTGAAGAGGAAGCAAACTATCTCAACAACCAAAGAGATTCTCGATGCAGTAGCCAAGGGAATTAAGGTCAGACTTATCAGGATAAATTAGGTTATGGAGATCGTGACCAAGGGACTTGGAAGAATAATACTGATAGAAGAGGACTTTATGTACCTCCTGGTAATCGACATAATATTGCTACTAGCATAGGTAAAATATCCATAGAGGACATTATGGTGAGGTTGGTAAAAGGAGTGGAGGCCACCAATACAGGTGTGACAACAATGAAAAGGGATTTTTCATCATTTAGTTAGTTGGTAGACTCACACTCAACTTCAATCAAATAGTTGGAGCCACAAATAAGCCAACTTTCAATAGCATTGAATCAGAGAAAGAGGGGAATGTTTCCTAGTGACCCAGTTCAAAATCCTTGCAATGATGGTACTTATAGAAAATTACCACTCGAAGTGGTAAGATATTACCGGGCCCTTCTGTGAGCTAATATATGGTTGGAGAAGATTGTGATACTGAGAAAAGTAATCCAGTGGAGTCTGAAAAGCTGGATGGCATTAAGATCCCTTCTAATCATCAGTAGAGTAATGAGTTGGAAAGGAAAAACCAGGAAAAAGTACTGATGAACACTCTTCAAAAACTACCACCTCCCTTCCTCAGATATTAAAAAAGAAGGTCGATGACATAAAGTTTAGCAAATTTATGGCAATGTTGAAGCAGTTCACAGTCAACGTGCCTTTGGTAGAGGCACTTAAGCAAATGTTAGGATATGCTAAATTTATGAAAGATCTTGTGATGAAGAAAAGGGTAGTGAGCTACGAACCGATGGATAATCTCCATCATTGTAGGGTTATTTCTACAAGGTCCATGGTGCAGAAGGAGGTAGACCCCAGAGCATTCACTATTCCTTGTACGATTGGATCTCTAGAATTTTCTAAGGCCTTATGTTATCTGGGAGCGAGCATTAATCTGATACCAATACTTATTTATAAGAAATTGGGTTTGGGAGACCCCACATCCACCAACATGAGACTAGTTATTGCAGACAGGTCTGTGAAAAGGCCGATCAGTATACTACATGATGTACTTGTAAAGGTGGTTGATTTTATATTCCCTGCTGACTTTGTGATCCTTGATTGTGAAGTAGACTTTGAAGTGCCCATAATTTTTGGCAGATCATTCTTAGAAACTAGGAGAGTGTTGTTGACATGGAGCTATATATGTTAAAGTTTAGGTTTAATGAGAAAGAAGTTAGTTTTGAAGTGCATCAATCCATGAAACAGCAAAAGGAGATGAGTGTCTTCTTGATCATTGATGTATTCTATGAAAATGGGAAAGATGCACCAGTAGGACTAGGGATGAAGTACTTTCAAGGTATCTTGATGAATTCTGAGTAGTCAAGATAACCTAGTCGTGCCGCGTCATTAAATCAGGTGCTTCTTGGGAGACAACCCAAGGTATTTTGTTGTTTGTATTTATATTATGTGATTAACATCATATATCAGCACCTATCGTGCCACAGGTATATTTCTAACTCTCTTGTTTTAGTTGGATGCATTGGGAACAATCCATGATTTTAAGCTGAGGGTGAGACTACTTATGGATGTTGATGTCCTCTTGGTGTTTTAGCTGGCGTACCTCTTTTCTCCGGAGTCTTGTTTCTAGTTGAGTTGGTATGTTTAGGCGTACTGTGTTTTTTTGTGTTGTTTTATGGTTAATTGGGAGAAAAATAAGTTTCTAGAGCAGATGACATATTTTTTTTTTTTGAGAATGATAAATACCTCTCCAATTGTCTATTTTATAACTATGTGATGTGCATCTATATGATACTACTATGAATCTTTTTATGGTATTGGTATTAGGGACATGATAATCATTGCTAACAGTTGTATGAACCGGATAGGTAGTAGCTTTTGATGTACCTTTGTGCCATGTGTTTGTGAGATACTATCTAGTTCCCATTGTGTGTTACATCCAGAACTTTCCCGGTTGGTCTTTCCTTGGTTGTAGGAGAGTGGTTAGGAAAGGATCATAAGCTATTTTTTTTATATTAGTCCACTTTTAGCCTAAATGACCTTCCATGTTTGAATAATATTCCTTGATCCTGATTTTGAGCCTGAATGCCTATATTTTTTTTGTTATACCTATCACCTTCCCACTTGTATCATAATGAACCTATTTTGTCCTTGGCCTTCTTGGGCATTATGCACTTTGACTTAGGTAAATCACCTAAGTTGAGGGTGGATATCATAGGGGTGTGTGATGTAAAGTGAGTATAAAGAAGGTTAAAATAAAACAAAATAATGCAAGGCTGGGTGTGGTAGAAAAAGAATAATAAAAGAAAAATTGTGAAAAAAAAAAATAAAAAAAAACTAAACGACCGTATCCATCTTGAATTTGCCTCAATAAAGAAAGGGAAAAATAAGTTAAAGGTTGGTAAGTGACACTCTTAAAATAGTGAAGTACCAAGGAGGCGTAGTCACTTTAAATATCCTTGCGTATCATACCAGCCCTAAGCCTACATTACAAGCTGAAGAAAAGTCCTATAGTAATCCTAGCTTAACTGTCTGAATGCTTCGGTGATTAAAATAAGGGCAAGCTTATGGTATTTGGCATACATTGACTGAAACTTCTTTCTGAGAGTGAGTGAGTGTCTCTTGACTATCCCTATATTTACGTGCTTGATTTCATATATAAGTAAAGAGGGACTTCTTTGTTGTAAGGGTATATCGGTTGCATTACTAGCTGCTTACTTGTTTGGGTATTGTAACTTGTACATATGCATGATTATTCTTTCTAATTTGATACCATATCTTGATTCCTTTGTATCACATTGTTGATCTTCATTGATATACGCAGTTGGGTTTGAAGGTGATTGAAATTGGAGAGGGTAATATGTTTTGAGCAAAAATTGATAATCAAGTGTCTTAGGTATTTTATGTTTCTCTTGATTAAACATCGTAGTATGGTGTTATGTAGTTGCTTAAGGACAAGCAATGGTTTTAAATTGAGGGTATTGATGTGCTAGCCTTCTGTTAGCACATTTAAGACTTTTAACTTGAAATAATTGTAAGCTCTTAAGTAATTACTGTACTTTTTTATTATATTTCATGTGATTTTATAGGAAAGTCAAGATACATATGTTCATGTTAAGAAGGATGATTTTTGGTGAAAGAGGCAAGAAATTAAGTTCTAAAATTTCATCTGACGACTTGGTCTGATAAGCTATCAGATCTGTGATAAGCTATCAGAATATGTCATCACACATTGGCAGAGAACAAGAAAGGTAAAGCATTTCTGACAACATTTTCTAATAAGTTATCAGATTTGTGATAAGTCATTACACATGTAAAACATTTTTGAAGACATTTTCTGATAAGTTATCAGATTTGTGATAAGTCGTCACACATGTCATCACACATAGGCAGAAGGTCTAAAGATATTTTCTGATAAGTTATCAGATTTGTGATAAGTAATCACACATGTTGTCATACATAGGCAGAAGGTCCGAAGACATTTTCTAATAAGTTATCAGATTTGTGATAAGTCTTCACACATGTCATCACACATGGGTAGAAGTTCTGAGATATTTTCTGATAAGTTATCAGATTTGTGATAATTCATCATACATGTCGTCACACATGGGCAGAAGGTCTAAAGATATTTTTTGATAAGTTATCAGATTTGTGATAAGTCATCACACATGTCGTCACACGTGGGCAGATGGTCCGAAGACATTTTTTAGTAAGTTATCAGATTTGGGGTAAGTCATTACACATGTCATCACACATGGGCAGAATGTCTGACGACATTCTCTTATAAGCTATCAGACATGTCGTCCACTAAAGGAGCAAAAAGCTGAATTTTTAACTTTGAATTTTTCTTAAAGTACGGATATAAACAGTAGCTTTTAGGGTTTCAGGGGGCAGCTGGAACTTATTTCAAAGGCTAGTTTACTTCTTGTTTGGGTATCTGAACTTTGAACACAATTTTCAATTCTTTGATTGAGTTGTGGGATATTCTTCTTGAATTTGGAAGAGCATTAACCACAGACTTCATCTTTTGTAAGTTTAATTGCTCTGAATGATGAATACAATTATTGCTATCTTTTTCTTTCTCATGTGGAACTAAAACCCATAACTAGGGTTGCGGGATCTATGATTATTCCTTCATGGATTTGATAGTTGGTTAGGGTTTGAGTGATTGTGGAAACATCTTGATAATTCCTTTGTAACGATTGTTTTTTATTGGTTGCAAACAATAAATCTAGCCTTATGCTTGTTTGCTCGAACTGAGAAATAAACTAAAGGTAGTGAATTATCAATGAGGATTTGGGAAGGTTAATTTTCCATCTAATGATTAATGTTGTAACAAGATTAATCAACTCATGTTAAAATCAATATGAATAGAAGGTTTTTCTAAGTTCGAGAGAATTAGGGAGCACAACATCTAGGTAGGTTAAGAAACACTTAGATGGACTGTTGATACTGATAATTTCGTGTTTCCCACAAGTCTTGAGAATCCAGTACTACAACTATTATTCAATGAGGGGTTAATAATCATAGTGATCACAATCCTAGTTTCTCTCTATCATTGATTTGAACCATTGAAATTTTATCTTTGAGTTCTGAAGCAAGTCAAAACTTTATTCATCATTTGATTGATAAAACCCCAATTAAAGGAAATCATTATCTATCATTTATTTTAATTACAAATAAACTTGATTGACACCTTATTACCTATGGGATTCGACCCCAACCTAGTTGGGTTATATATTTGACAACGACCGGTTACTCTCTTGTAAGAGAGGTATAATTTGGGCGTAACCCTACACAGAACAAGGTCAAAGAGCAGTGGAATATCAAATTTGATCTCTTAAAGGAGAGGTTGAGCATTTAAGAAAAATAATAGCTAAGAAAGAGTTGAGTCTAAACTCTTTAAAACCAAATAAAGAGACTACTTCTTCAGATCCTAATAAAGAGACTCCATCTAATAAAGAGACTACATCTTCATATGCTACACTGGATCAGAGTCAATCAACACCTACTCTATATCACAATCCATCAAAAAAGAAAAAAAATCCTGGTTAATCTTTAAGAGTTTCTAATTTCCTTAATAGGATTTAGGTTGGGCTATAGTCAGCAATTTTGGGTTACTTAGAGGGTATTCCCCATGAGCAAGGCTTACCCGCTCGCTTTAGACAAGATAATATAGTAGAAGTGCAATAACCCCTTTTCCACAGTTAGAGAACCGTTGTGATAGGTTTTGATATCGAAAGAGTTTCCCTCATACATCTCGCCCGGGAATGCCTCTTACAAGAGTTGCTTTCCTTCTATCGATTGACTGTCGCTATTCCCCTTATTTCACTTTTCCCTATTTGCATATAAATTTTCTTAATGAATACTATCCCTTCCTAATCACTTGAGATATTGGGGAGAACCAGCAGTTGTGCGCTAACTCAACTTCTTGATGAACTTCATCAATTTCTGTATTTGATGTCTATACTTTACTAAAAGTATTATTATATGATTGAGTAGGAAATGTTGTAGGTAAAGAAAAGTGGTCAATTACACTCTATCAGTTTTGGAAGGAGTCCATGGAGTATGTTAACTTGGAGTATGAGGGGGTGTCAGTTTTAATACATTTCAAGAACTACCTACACAAGCTTGAATAATTCTTAGTTTGGATAAAGCTAAATGGCCATCTTTTTGCGCAAGAGTATTAGAACATGTTCAGGCATTAATTTATGGCATTGACATAGAGCTTAGTACGAGTGTCTAAATGGAATTTCTGGAAAATTTAAGAGGCTAGTTTTGAGTGTCTAAATTTGTTAGTTTGAGCCTCAATCTGCATTTCTAGAAGGCAGAGTTTCTTGAATAGTGAATTCATGCTTCTATGTTTCCAAGACCTTCAAAGCTATTCATCACCCTCTAGAATCGAATATCAAAAACACAAACCACGTTGTTGGCAAAACAAGTTATGGCCTCGTTTCCCTCCTTATCGCAACACACGTCTAAAATATATACCACCACCGTGATTGCAAGTTTACTTACCATATATTCAAGCATTTATCCAATGACCCCCTTGCCAAATACTTGCAGTTTGGACTCGTGACTACTTTGGCTATAGTTTTGGGCACTAAATGCTTGTCTCTTAATAATATATTACAAATGTACGTCCAAATACAATTTCTTTTAGAAAAACAACTATATGAAAATACATATTTATGAATTCAATTATATGTTCGTGGTACCATCAATTATATTTATGTTACAGTTAAGGGAAGTAATTAGTTTTAATGGGGAAGGAATATAAAATGGAAAACTAATGAGTATTAGCTTCTGCAAAATAAGAATTGGAAAAAAGGGAAAAAGAACATTAATGCTCATATCTATTGAATTTAATTTAAATTCATTTTATAACTCATTATATGTATGAGAGTAAGAAAACTGAAGCAAAATAATAAGAAAAAAGATAAATAAGGTAAGGTTTAATGATAGGCAATTAGTATTGGATTTTCCTCAAATTAGAGGATTTAAGTAACCCCAAAACAAAATTTAACCAGTCTTCCTCTACCATCATCCCAATCAAAAAATGAAAGCTACTCGACACAAAAGTATTGACAATTGAAAATAACAAAAAAAAAAGGTACCTTTTTTTTTAGTATGATTACATCAAATTAAATTTGATACGATATTGTATAGCATCGCAAATTGCAGATCAAATTTTTTATTTTTAGTTGAATACTTTTCCGTAGGTTTTGTTTATTTTGTTTATACCAGAGTTGCATTAAAATTATATTAATAATTAAGTTTGAACCACTAAACTTTTTCTTGTCAAGTATTAAGTAATGCATTTTATTCTTGAATTGTTATGAATAGATTGAAGTTACGGAGTGGGAAAAAAGAGATTTCAATTTTATCAGATGTGTTTGGTTCTATATACAAGGAAGTTATACTTTGGTTTTTTTCTACTTTTTTTTTTGTTTTCTTGCAGACTATTATATAATGATGAGCTCTTTTTATTTCTAAGCTTGTATTCATAATTGGGATTCTTTTATCAATGCAAAAACTGAATATCCATGCTATAACGTACTGTATTGACCCAATAAATTGCAAATAAGTATTGTATATATGGTAGATATTAAAGTCTTTTGTCGTTTTTGTATACCTGCTTGTTTATACTTTGAATTTGAATTCAGTTAGTATATGTTATTCATGTTTATGCTAGAAAAAGAAAAAAACTATTAAAATTACAAATCAAGTATCTAATATTGATGATATTGCTGCAGCCTAATAATAAGAAGAAGAAAATATCAGTAATACGGAGGAAAAGTAGTAGTATAGAGGAGGAGGAGAAAGGGAATTGTGCAAATATTTACTACTTCAACAAGCTATCTGCTGATGTTATAACCTCTCTTTCTCTAAGGTGCCCCCTCAAGTCATTATCCATGCTAAGAGGCACATCAAAGTACTGGAATGACTTTATTATTAGTCCTTATTTCCTTCATTCTCACCTCACACAATCAATTGAAAATGAACCCCAGATTCTTTTTATGCAAACAAACACTTTGCAGCAGCCAGAAAGGACCAGGCAGCGATTTTTTTAGTTCACATGGATGGAATCATGGGGAGCTATACATTATCATTGTTCCTGATAACCAATTCGCTTGTAGAACAATGAAAATATGCTATGGTTTGGTTTTCCTTAAAATGGATTATCGTATTTATTTGTGCAAACTTGTCATGCAACAATTATGTGAGCTACCGAAATATTCACCTTCTGCTACCCCTGGATATTGCCATTTTTGTTTTGGATATCTTCACTCCAGGAAGGAATACAAAGGTGTGTATTTTTTCTATGGGGGCCCCCGGTGTCTTCTTTGCAAACTTTAGCTTGCTCAACTAAAATGTGTAGTTCTTACTCTAAACAAGGTTGGTAACATTTCTTTGATTAGAAGGAAAGAAACTGCAGACACACCTTCTGATCATGCGTGCTTGCCAGGTCTCTGTTAGTAAATAAACGTATGTATTGGTTAACTTGATGTTTTCCTTATGCCCATAATAATTGAATTATTTCTTTTTAATACAAAGGAAAATCACGAGTTGTGGAAGACTCTAGAAGAGTAAGCTATGTTTAAAAAAAATTGAAAGTCTGTTATAACTGTTTTCTTTAAAATAGTTAGTTACTCTTGTTAATGGATAGTTAAAGTAGTTAGGCATAGTACTAGTTGATTCTCCTATAAATAACTAACTACGAACTATTGAAAACAACAAGTTGAATAAACAAGATCTCTTGTTCTACTCCTGTAAACATATTCTTTTCTGCTCTTCTTATTCTATTCTTCTTCCTCTGCTTATGGTATCCAGTGCATATCTCATTGATAAGAGTCAAGCACTGATATAAGAATAATTTTATAGTATCAGAGACAGGTGGCTAGATCAAAACTGGCTATCTTAGTCGATTCTGAAGATTGAAAAAGGTGTTCAACAATCTCAAATTCTTGAAAGAGTTCTTAAGTCAAGATTTGAAGGTTCAAGTCATGGAAAATGGTGTTGATGGTGTCAAAATTGATGGTGGATCAACCAGAAATACAGGAGCTGCTACTACAATGGATTAAAATCATCCCCTCTTTCTCAAATCCTCAAATGTTAGTGGTATACAAATCATCTCGTTCCAGTTGACATGTGTGGAAAATTCTCTAACTGGTTTAGGTATATTCATATAGCTCTATTAGGAAGGAATAAGTTAGGACTGGTTGATAGTTCTTGCACTAAACAAAAGTTTTCTTCTGAATTGGGCAATCACTGGGAAAGAGTGAATGCTATTGTGTTATCATGGATTATGAACTCTGTGTCTAAAGAGTTACTAGGTGGAATCATGTATGCATCAGTTGCAAATGTTGTGTGGAATAAATTGTTTGAAAGGTTCAACAAAGTGGATGGTTCTAGAACTTTCAATCTACACAAGGACATTACAACACCATCTCAAGGAACAACTTCTGTGTCCTGTTAATTCTCAAAACTGAAGGATTTATGGGAGAAATTTGAGGCACTTATTCCTGCTCCTTGATGTGATTGTGAAAAATCCAAGGAGTTTGTTCTGCATCTACAAAAACTAAAGTTGTTTCAGTTTCTCATGGGACTAAATGAAACATATACATAATCTAGAAGCAAAATACTACTTATGATTCCTTTGCCTATTGTCAATTAGGCATATGCCATGATAATTAGTGATGAAAGCCAAAAAATTGTAGTTGCTCATGCAGGTGTTCTAGGATCTGGTCCTGTAGGTTTTGGTAGAAGTCTTAACTTGGCCAGTATACAAGAAATGGGACACGAAAATTCAAGAAGAACTACAATCTACAGTGTGACTTTTGTAAGCTAAAAGGTCATACTAAGGAAAACTATTGGAAGTTAATTGGATATCCTCAAGATCACAAGTTCAAAAATAGGTTCAGATCTAGAGGAGCTAATGTAGCATACAAAGTGACTACTGACTCTCAAGCTACTACAGAAGTAACTACAAGGCAAAGCTCTTATTCAAGATCTATCCAAAGTACTTGGTTCAATGATGGAAGTTATCAAGAAGATTCTGAAATGCAGATGGATCAACTAGGTTAGATGGGAACAGAAGCCTTTACTAAGGAAAAAAATAATCAAATCTTGAAGATGATCAACAAAAATAGTTGTGCTATACCTCTACTGAGATAACAAATGCTGCAAATGTAGGTATTAGAGTATTTCTAACCTCATATAATTCAAAAAATTAGATAATTGACACTGGAGCCACAAACCATATGGTTGGAAAGTTAGACTTAATAATGGATAAGTCAATAACACAACTAGATAAGCAAAGGAAGGTGTATTTACCTAATGGTGATCTGAATAAGGTTACACTTGTGGGATCTAGTTATTTGTCAGCTAAAAATAGTATTACAAATGTGTATTATATTCTTCAGTTTACATGTAGCTTACATTCAAGAGCAACTATGTTGATGGGTTGTTCTAGTACCAAGAAGAGATATGTCTTATATGACGTATCTACTAATGTTTTCTTTGTTAGTAAGGATGTGTCATTTAGGGAAAATGTGTTCCCCTTCAAGCTTGAAGCAACTGATGACTAGCTTCCCTATCATCTGTTTCTATTACAAGATCAATATCCTGTAGCAAGTGATACTATGACACCTCTATAGGCTCCTATAAATGTCTCATCTCAAGGAGTTCCTAACATAGTGAACCAGCAAGAGCAACTACATCCTAGTGTACCTAATCCTCGATAAACCATAACCAAGGTCTATCAAAAAAGATTAAACAGGAATCAAGAAGTTACTCAGAAAGAAAAGCAACTACAGAGGGTTCCAATACTACACAACCTGTAACTCAATCATCTCCATCTCAAGATTAAAGGAAGTCAACCAGAGAAAAAAAGTCACCAGCATGAATTAATGACTTTGTCTATAAGAATACAAAGAAGGTACCTCATACTTTTGCTACTCATATGTCATATGATAAACTATCGTATTCCTATAAAAGTTATGTGTTGAAAACATCATGTGTTACTGAGCCTACAAACTACTCTGAGGCCTGAAAAGATCCTAGACGGGTGAAAAAAATGAAGAATAAAATAGAGGCCTTAAATTTCAATCACACTTGGGAGATTGTTCCCTTGCCAAAAGGTAAGAAGGCTATTGGTTGCAAGTGGATATACAAGGTGGAATATAAGGCTTCAGGTGAAGTTGGGAGGTTTAAATCCAGAATTTTAGCAAAGGGCTATGGACAAAGAGAAGGGATTTATTATAAAGAAACCTTTTCACCCGTTGTGAATATGAAAACAATAAGAACAGTTCTTGCTACTACTGTAAAGAAAAATTGATTTATCCATCAAATGGATGTCTATAATGCATTCCTAAATAAGAACCTCACTGATGAAGTATACATGGAATTACCTCAGGGATTTGCAGTACGCAGGCTGACCAAATCCCTATATGGCTTAAAGTAAACACCTAGACCATAGAACACAAAGCTATCAAAAGTCTTATTGGGGTCTCAGTTTGTTCAAAGCCAATATGATTCATCTTTGTATATAAGAAGGACACCAGAAGGAATCACTTTGGTACTTATGTATGTTGATGACATGTTAATTACTGGTGATGGCATCAAACTGATAGAAGGTTCAAAGGTTAGTCTACAATAAAGCTTCAAGATGAAGGATCTAGGTGAGTTAAGGTTCTTCCTTGGCATAGAATTTGCAAGGTCAAGCAAAACAATAGTAATGCACCAGAGGAAGTACACTCTAAAGATACTATCAGAGTTGGGACTGACAGCAGCTAAACCAGTGGTCACTCATATGGACTAAAATGTCAAACTGACCTCAAAATAGTTTGATGATAATATCAAATAGTTACAACCTACTGATGTCCCTCCTACAAAATGAATATGCATATCAAAAGTTGATTGGAAAGCTACTATACTTAACCATGAATAGACCTGATATTGTATTTAACGTGCATACACTAAGTCAGTTCCTACAAGGACCAAAGAAGTCTCACATAGCTGTTGCAATCAGAGTTGTAAGATATGTTAAGAATTAACCTGGTCAGGGTGTGTTACTATCTAGTGAACCAAGTGATCAGCTGAATTCTTACTGTAATGAAGATTGTGCATCATGTCCTCAAACCAGAAGATTAGTAACTGGTTACTTTGTAAAGATTAAAAAACCAATTGTATATTGGAAGTCAAAGAAACAAGTAGTTGTTTCTAGAAGTTCAGCTGAGGCTGAATTCAGAAGTTTAACAGCTGTAACAGCTGAACTAGTTTGGATACTAGATTGCTAAAGGAGATTAGAATGGAAGTAAAACTACCAGTCAAGGTGTTTAGTGACAACAAATCAGCTATTTGAGTAGCTGCCAATCCATTTTACCATGAAATAACTAAACACATTGACATTGATTGCTTTTTCATAAGAGAAAGGATAAGCTAAGGAATGATCACTACAAACTACATTGCTACACAAGATCAACCTGCAGATATGCTAACTAAAGGCCTCACCAAGGCTCAACAAGTGAATCTAAATAACAAGCTAGGAATGTTTAACATTTTTTCTCCTTCCTAGTTTAAGGGGGAGTGTTGAATACAAAGGAAAATCACAAGCTGTTGAAGACTCTAGAAAAGTACGCTATGTTCAGAAAAATTGAAAGTTTGTTATTACTATTTTCTTGAAAATAGTTAGTTACTCTTGTTAACGGCTAGTTGAAGTAGTTAGACATAGTAGTAGTTGATTCTCCTATAAATAAATAATTATGTACTATTGATAACAACAAGTTTAATATACAAGATCTCTCATTTTACTCCTCTAAACATCTTCTTCTTCTCTTCTCTTCTTATTCTATTCTTCTTTTTCTGCTTATGGTAGCCAGTGCATATCTTATTGTTAAGAGTCAACCACTGATCTAAGAATAATTTCAATTTCACTTGACTTTGAAAATGAAAAATTCATAAATGTACACCCCCCATCGCCTTTTGGAAGTTTTTTTGGCCCAGCTCTAATGGATTTAAAAGGGATGCTTTGCTTGTCAGACGCATGCTGCTTTCGTAGGAGTTCAATTCTAGACCTGTAGTTACTCAAGGATAAAATAAGTTGCACTTGGGTAAAGAAGTATAGCATTGATTTGGTCAACTTTGGGTCAAACAAGATCACATCTTTCTTCAATACATGGAATGAAGAAATAATATTTATGTTTTTGGATATGGCCGTGATCTATGACTTGGAAAGAAAATATTTCAGAGTAGTGAAAAGAGTTGTGTTTAATCGTTATGGAATTTCCTTGAAAAGCTTGTTTTCTTTAGGAATCATAAAGGTTACATGGCAAAGGATTCATATTCAGTATCTTTGGTATAATATTATTTGATGCATCCTTAGTGAGCACTGAAATTATGTTATCTTTAATAATTGAAAAAGAGTAAATACATAATTACACCACTGATTTTGTCCGAAATTTTTAAAAAGACACCTAAACTTTAACTTCAACCTATTATCCTGCAAATCTTCTTTATTTCATTGCAAATACACCATTTTGATCCTCTACATGTATACACGCACCACAAGCGCATGAAAAGTCAAAACTTGACTTTTTTGACCAATTAGAAGCTGCCATGTGTGAATAATTTAATATATAATTTATATTCTTTTTTTTTAAATTAATATTTATTTATTTTTTAAAATTATTTCATAACCCTCCCCCCTCCCTACTTACCCCACCCC
>JAPEIP010000006.1:96442509-96455005 GCA_026120095.1 Capsicum chinense | reverse complement strand
AGGGGGTGGGGGTGGGGGGAGCTGTTGACCTGGATACGTGGGGAGAAGGAGGAGCTATTAGACGCGGGGTGGGTAGGGTGGGGGAAGAGGGGAGTGATAAATTTAATAAAAAGGAAAAAAATATTAAAAAAATAAATTAAATTTGAAATTAAAAATATTTGACACGTGGAAGAACCTGATTGGTGCGTGCATCCACTCTCTTTACTGTGACTGAGATTTAGCAAAAAATGGTGTATTGGCAACGAAATAAAGAAGAATCATTGGGTAATAAATTGAAGTTAAAGTTTAGGTGTCTTTTTGCAAAACTCGGACAAGATCAATGGTGTAATTATGTATTTACTCATTGAAAAATGAAATGATAACCATAACTTGTGGGGAAAATTGTCTTACTAGCAGTCATTGTTCTGATGGTTGAGTTTGCAATTGATCATGCAAATATGCACCAATGTCATAATTAATGGTTGTCAAGATAATATTATGCAATTCAACGTCAATGGATGTTCAAAGCAGGCCTTTTGGTACAGTGGCGGACCCGGATTTAAGGATTGTGGGTGCTTAAACAATTAAAAAGCTGAAAAAAAATTAAAAATCACCTCAACAAGGTTCGAACCCGAGACACCCCTTCAGTGGAGAAGTTTAAGAACAAGCTAAATGTCAGTGCACTCAACCAACTTAATTTATAATGGATGCTTTTATATGTTTTATACCTATTTTTGTATATTTTTTGTGTAATTATACCTATTCTACGTAAAGACATGTTGTTTTGGAATGGACAGACATGACTATTCAAAAATGATACACCATTTTTAGAACCATTGCCTCCTTTCGAAGAGGTACTTCATGGCTATATAAACCTGCATTTTGTTTACAGTTTAAGTATGAAAATTTCTACTTAAGAAAAATATTTCTCTTGCTTCTAAAAACTCAGTGTGATCATCTCCCGTTGAGTAAGTTCAAAGAAAACCAGAAAGTTTAAGGTACCACTACATTCTAGTTGTGAAGCCAGTTTATCCTAGGAGGAAAATTCTGCAACCTCGGGTACTTGATGAAAATTATTTCCTTAAGGACACTCGGTGAATTCGGAGGACTTGGCTTATTCTGCTTCATCTTTTATTAAAAAAATAAAATAACACACTTCTTTGATAGTTCATATTGAACTTGTGTTGAAGGTGTTGAAAAACTTCATAAGTGATCTTGATTTAATCTTGAACTTGTGTTGAAGTTGTTTTGACATAATACAGATTGTGTACCCGGAACAACAATCTTAAGGAAATAATCTAGAATCTGTATTGTTTGGTTTTTGAAGATTAAAGTTTTACGCTTTCTACTCTATTTGAACTTAACAAGTGATTTGAATTCATAAAAACTTCATCACAAGAAAGGTCACTCGGTTAACAATTGAAAGTCATACAAACTGCATCATTAAACTAAAAACAAGGGGTGTTTAAAGTTGCTACAACTTTATTAGTAGTATTTTGATATACTAAAGTTGACTGCCTTTTTGTGACCGGAAAATGACTACTGACAGTCATGTGAATAATGCTGGGACGAGTGTGGCAAAAACAAATTTTTTCACAATGAGTCATACGAGTGCTCCGTAGTCAATGACACCAGCGGAGAAACTCAAAAAAATTTACGGATGTTAATTTTAAAAGGTGGCAACAAAAGATATTCTACTACCTTACAATGTTGTGTCTTTAAAGATTTACATATGAAGAAGCTCTAGAGGGGCCCAAAGGAACTTCGGACCAAGAGAAATTTATCGTTATGGAGGTGTGAAAACACTCTGATTTTCTATGCCAGAATTACATTCTAAGTGGCCTCCAAGATGACATATACAATGTGTATAGTGGAATTAAAACGTTAAAAGAGTTGTGGAGTGCACTGGAAAGAAAATACAAAACTGAGGAAGCTGGAACCAAGAAGTTCTTTGTTGCAAGATTCCTTGAGTTTAAAATGATTGACAGCAAATTTGTTGTATCTCAAGTACACGAACTGGAAGTTATCATCCACGATCTCCTTGTGGAACGTATGGGTTAAATAAACACCTTAGTTGAACATGTTAAAAATTTTCTTAGTGTTCACATGAACTTTATTGTAGGTTTGGTTGTAAACGAGGCATTTCAAGTCACGATAATAATAGAGAAGTTGTCACCTATGTGGAAGGACTTCAAGAACTACTTGAAACATAAATGAAAGGAGATGACAGTCGAAGATCTCATAGTGAGATTGCGCATTGAAGAAGACAACAAAGCCAGAGAAAGGAGGTCGAAAGGAAATACAACAATGAATGAATCAAACATTGTAGAAGATGACCACAACAACTCAAAAAAGTGAAAGAAAGCTAGACAAGAAAGAAATCAACCTAAGAAAAATGCAAGGGAAAATGCTTCAATTATGGCAATATTGGCCACAATTTAACTTATTAACATGCCCCAACGAAAGGCAAAATCAAGGATTAAGCAAATATGGATGAATCCAAGAAAGAAATGGACAATCTGTGTGATCTGCTGTCTGAATGCAAATTGGTGGAAAATCCTTGAGAATAGTGGATAGATTCTGGTGCCACCCACCACGTTTGTGCAAATAAGGAGTTGTTTGTTGCATTTTCTCCAGCTCAAGGTGAAGAGAAGATCTATATGATAAACTCTACAACTGCATTGAAGAAACAAAAAAAGGTCTGTCAGAAAATAACATCAGGCAAAGTATTGATTTTGAACAATGTCCTGTATGTACTGGGGTTACAGAAGAACTTGATTTCTGTATGACTTCTTGATAAAAACTGATTCAAATGTGTATTTATTTTTAAAAAAATTATACTAAGTAAAGCATAAGTGTACGTAGGAAAAGACTACCTCACTGAGGGCTTATTCAAAATGAATATAACGAATGTTGAAATTAATAAAAGTTAGGTTTCTTCTTACTTTCTTAAGTCTAATGATTTGTGGCATGAACGATTAGGACATGTCAATTAAAAAACATTGCAAAAACTAATTAACTTATAAGTTTTGCCAAACTTTAAGCGCAATAAATCAAAATGTTAAACATATGTGGAATCAAAGTATGCTAAGCATACATATAAGTCCGTTGAAAAGAATTCCAATCCCTTAGAATTAATCCACATTGTTATTTATGATATGAAGTCAACACCATCTCATGGTGGAAAAAATTATTTTATAACTTTTATTAATGATTGCACTAGATACTGTTATGTCTATTTACTAAATAGTAAGGATGAAGCAATAGATGCATTTAGAAAATATAAAACAGAAGTTAAAAATCAGTTAGAGAAAAGATCAAAATAATAAGAAGTAATAGGGATGGAGAATATAAATCTCCCTTTGTGGAAATATGTGTAGAGAATGGAATTGTCCATCAAACTACAGCCCCGTATTCACCTCAATCTAATGGAATTATAAAAACAAAAAAACAAAACCTAAAAGAAAATAATGCATGTCTTACTAATAAGTTAAGGTTTACCGCAAAACTTATAGGGGGAAGCTATCCTTACAGCTAACCGACTAATTAATAGAGTGCCTCACAGTAAGACACTACCAATTTCATATGAAAAATAGAAAGAAAGGAAATCCAATGTGAAATATTTCAAAGTGTAGGGGTGTCTAGCGAAAGTCCAAGTTCCTATGCCTAAAAGGGTGAAAATAGGACCTAATACATTGGACTACGTGTTCATATGATATGCTAAAAGTATTAAAGCATGTTAGTTTTTGGTTCATAAATCCAAACATCTGGATATCTTACAGTGCACACGCAAGTGTACATGGTTTTATCAAGTAGTAAAGTGGCCTTCAAGAAGCGAAGTATCGATCCCACAGAGACTTGATTCAGCAATGATTCAATTTTAGTTCATAGTTTAGATTAATTCAATGCAATAGTAGCCAAAAAGAATTTGAAATTTGTAAATTATAGAAAAAGTAAACAATCCAGAAAGTAAAGATCTTGAAACAATCAATAGGAGAAAACCCAAGGTTAAAGCACTTTGAACAATCATACTATGTTGTTGAACTTCATTCATTAACTTGCTTGTCTTAGTTGTAGATTCGTAGGGTTAATTGCATGATCATGGTCTCCTGACCTCTAATCCATTACCTAAATTGAACCTTACAACTACATCATTGAGCGGGGATGTAATAGTCCACTTAAATTCTTTAAGCAATCATCCTATGTGTGAATCAAGTAAGGTATCTAAGTACATCTCTGTCCCAAACACTAATTCAAATTCCTTATTTCATAAAGGAATACAAACCATACTTTGATCATCTCCATATTTTATCCCCTATTTCCTCTCCCGAGGTTAAAATGTAGACAATTGATGTATTCTAAGGGTTGAAAATCCTTAAAATAGTTAAATCAAAGATGAAAACACAACCAATAATGATAAACAAAGTTGAACAAATTCAATTCAAAATAATAGTACTTATGTTCTTGGCTTCAACCCCAAAAATAGGTATTTAGCCATGCATAGTCATATTCGTAATCACAAGGTGGTAATTAATGACTAAACACATGAATGAACTAAATTAAAATAATAAAAACCTAATTATGAAGTTTTAGAAGCCCTTTGCTCTCCAAAATATGTTCAAAGATAGTAAAAAATGTGTACAAAGATGTATATATAGCAATAGGGTAAGCCCAAACCGTGTTAGACAAGGAATCAGCATGAAAACCTAGGGGTGGAATAAAGCATGCGATGCACGCTGTATTCCATAGAAATGAAGCATGCAATGGACGATGTATTCCATAGCAATAGAGAATACGATGCACTTATATCGCACGGTGCTACTAGAATTTGCATCCCAAATTTTGGTTAAGTGTTGGTCGTTCTTTCTTTTATCCCTTGTCCTGTGGTGTGATACACGAGCAGAATATGGAATCAAAAACTAAACTGCGATACAAATATGAAAGCTAAAGATAGATAGAAAAGCAATAAGATAGACACAATGCAAGGAATTGAAAGCAAATAAAGGGTGTATCAAACCCTAAACCCTCAATCAATTAAACTAAACAAAGCTCCTAAATCTTACATAAACCTCAAGGGAATCGATTCTCAAGCAACCCACGTTTCTAAATAAAAGATCAACACAAGCAATCCATATTTTCATCACACTCTCACAAGTGTTCAAATTCACTATTCAACATAAACTACCTAGTAAAATGAAAATAAGATCTATTTATAGTCTAGGCTAGGTTATTACATTATATGGGCCCAGAAATGACCCATTTAGAAAAGATAAACACATAAAAGCCCATTAGGCACTTGCTTGAGCATATGGGGTGCACATAGGGCATATCCCAAGGTTATAGTGGGCTGTTTTGTCCCGCTCTAGCGGATCTAGAGTGGGTTGGGTGCACCTCCAAAGCGGATGGGCCGCATCTCCTCTTTCGGTGGCTTTCTAGCCCCATTTTGTCTTTCATTGGCCTCTCTAAAGTCCCTTTAGTCTTTTTTGTCATCATAATCATCCAATGGACACCTTTCCATATCCCTCAAGAATTTTTCAAGTGTCCTTTGACTTGTAAGAATCCTCTCTAGCAGCCCAAAGGCCATTTGGCTTATGTCATCCTCCGCTTCTTGAAAAGGATTTGACCTCAAGTCAAAACCTTGCAAGCAACACCAAAGAAAGGACAAACAAACACAATATCCGCATATCTTAAGGGTTAGAATTATCATATTCAATTATACCATCATGCCAAGGTTACACAAGCTAAGATATAACACAGCGTCAAAATGATCAACAAAGGGTGTATAACCCCATAAATTAAGAGCTACTTAGTCATTCAATAGATTTGGACAAAGGGGCATACTATAGGAACCATGGTAATCATTGAACTGCTCATGAAGGGTCACATGGATTCCAAGTCTCAATATGCTCATAACCCCACTATAGCACTCATCTTTGTGGAAGACCCTTCCCTTACACAACTTTGGCCTCTCAAGTAGATTAGAAATCTCTAAGAAAAATGTTTCATCATAGGGATGAGTTACAACACCCTCACCCATGGTTGGATTGTCTTCTTGCCCAAGAACTAAGTGGTCTGGAGAAGAACCTCTACATTTTAAATGATCACCGGGATCAAATAGATAGAGTGTCTATGGACATTGGTTTAGAAAATACTTTTTTCCTTTAAGATTACCACCAATACAATCATTTGTACCCTCTATACTAGCATGATCATCAACAAAGGCAATTAGAAGGTCATTCTCATTCAATCGACGAACAATCTCAACATCACTATGTTAAAGATAATTATCAAACCAAGGATAATGATCAACAGGATCATGATTGCAAAAGTGATCGACATTCAGAGATGGAGAATGTTAGGAGTGTAAGATAGTTGTAGTTAGTCTATGTTAGTATAGTAGTGGCAGTAGACATCTACTTTTAAAGGTAACTAATAGTTAAGACTCTTGTAACTAGTGTAGGACTCTACAACTATACTGTATCCAACTCCTATAAAAAGGATCATATACTCAACTTCTTCATTATCAATAACATACTTTGATTCTCTCTTTTAAGCTTGATAATTCTACATGGTATTAAAGCTTTGAGCTTTTTAGACTCCTTAAATACTGAATTTCCTTCCTCTAACTCTCAAAATCTTAACTAATGGCCTCCTCAACATCCTCAACCAATACTCTTTCAACCTCATCACTTCATCATCTAATTGCTTTATGCTCCATTAAGCTTAAGCCCACAAACTACTTAATTTGGAGAACATATATGATTCAACTAATATAGGTTATGAGACTAACCTATCTCATTAAGGAGGTCAAACCAAAACTAACATTTGTTGAGAAATAACCTAAAAAGGTTACTGGAGAGGGGGTGGATGCAAGTGCTGAGAAAGATGTTGTAAACAATAGGAATATTACTGATTGGAAAGAGAAAGATGTCCTATTGAGGATTTAGATTTCAGGAACACTGACAGAAGAAAGCATGTACCTCATAGTAGGCTGCTTTACTGCCAAAGAGGTGTGGGAATTCTTGGAAGAAGTCTATCTTCAAGTAATAAAGGACAAGGAATTCCAACTTAAACAACAAATTCAAAGTGTGAGGTTTGTAAACAAGAAAGTTAATGAATATGTCAAGGAGTTCAAAGGCATTTGTGATGGACTTGCAGCCATACACAAGCCTGTTGACGAGGACAGCAAAGTAATCAAATTTTCCAGAGGTTTAGGTCTCAAATACAATACCTTCAAGACTGTCATGCTAGGTAAGGCACCTTATCCTACACTAAACCAATTTTTCAATGCACTTAGGGGTTTTGACATGAGAAACGATGAAGAAGAAATGCCACAAGAAAACTCAAACATGGCATTTTCTATTGTCTCTAGTCAAAGAGGCAGAAGAAGAGGACACTACACTCAGAAAAGAGATAACAACAGTTTCAACTCTAGAGGTAAGGGTTTTAGAACTGCTGGACAAACAACACATAATCAAAATAATCAATTTCATCAAGGTAGAAACCAAAACAAAGAGAAGAATAGAACTGAGTCATGTCAAATCTGTGGTAGGAATAATCACACATCTATGAAGTATTTTTATAGGTGGGATTACTCTTATTAGGCTGCAGATGAACTTCCACAGAACTAGTTGTTGTAAATTTGTAGAACACATCAAATAGTGATGATTCTTTTTACATGGAATCAAGTGCAACTAGTCACATGACAAACAACTCAGGTACTTTATCTGACCTTAAATATTGTAATGGTGATGAAAAGATCATTATTGGAAATGGATGTCAGTTAGCTATTACACATGTTAGGAATACAATTAGGTTAGGCTTGAAATTACAAGATGTTCTTAATATTGCTAAGAATCTTCTCTCAGTTAGCAAAATTGCAAAACATAACTCTTGCACTCTTGAATTTGATGAAACTAATTTTGTTGTAAAGGATAAGAAGACAAGGACACTACTGGCTAAGGGATCTAAGAGGAATGGACTCTATGCCTTTGAAGACAACAACCTCCATGCATTGACTGGCACACAAGACGAGAAGAAATCAGATAAAATTTGGCATAATAGATTAAGACATCCTAGTTTGAAGGTTTAAAAAATTTTGAATAGTAGTGGTTGAATTAATGTTAGTAGTTGGAATAAAATGCATGTTCTTTGCTCTAGTTGTCAGTCGGGAAAAGGTTGTAAACTACCATTTGGCTTGAGGAATGAAATTGAGAAAGAACCTTTATTAAAAATTCATTGTGATCTGTGGGGTCCTGCACCTGTTGAATCTACTCAACACATGAGTTGTTATATAGTCTTTGTAGATGATAATACAAGATACACATGGCTTTGTCCTTTGAAAAAGAAATCTGAATTTTTTGAAGTCTTTCTCAAGTTTCAAAAAATGGTGGAAAAACAGTTTTCTAAAGTCATTAAGATTTTTCAATATGATGATGGTGGTGAGATCATCAAAGTTGGATTTCTTGAGAATCTAGATAAATGTGGTATTATCAGACACCTTTCTTATCCTAGTGAGAGAAAACACAGGCATATAGTTGAGACTGGACTTACTATGTTACTGCATGCTAATCTGCCACTATTTCTGTGGGTAGAGACCTTTTTGACTGTTGTATTTCTCATAAATAGGCTTTCCTCCTCCATAATGAAGATGGTAACTCCCTTTGTCAAGATGTTTGGTGTACAACCTGACTATAATAGCTTGAAGTTATTTTATTGTAGATGTTTTCCATATATAAAGGGTGACACTATGTTCAGTCCAAAGACTTATCCATGCGTTTTAATAGGATATAGCAGTCTACATAAAGGATATAGATGCTATCATCATCCTTCAAGGAGAGTGTATGTGTCATGACATGTCATTTTTTATGAGTATACACTACCTATATCCAATCAGTGCAGTTTCAAGCTAAAATTGATGTCTCACTTTACTTAGCTACCTTTGTTGAGTTTTTTGCTGACTTGCAGGCATAGAATTCTAATAAAGTCCCTCCAGGGGAAGTTTTTCCAACTGTTGAGGTACAAACTACTCAAGAACTTGAT
This sequence comes from Capsicum chinense, assembly GCA_026120095.1. Taxonomy (NCBI): domain Eukaryota; kingdom Viridiplantae; phylum Streptophyta; class Magnoliopsida; order Solanales; family Solanaceae; genus Capsicum; species Capsicum chinense. Next base: position 96,445,984 of record JAPEIP010000006.1, on the reverse strand, counting down.
TCGACAACACCTATAGAGTCTGTGCTAGTAGATGAGCCTGCATTAACCACTCTTTTAGAAGATAGTGAGAGTAATTCTAGTTCCATGTCTGTAGATGAGTCCACTTAAGATATCTCAAATGTTGATACAACAAAAGTTGTTTCTGAGTCAAAAAACCCTACATCAATTTCAATGACTAGTTCACAAGGGTTACAACTACCTTTTGATCTCTCAAAATAGCTCAATGCTGAGAACCAGCCTGTTAATGTAACTATAACACATACATTAGATACTACAGAAGCATTTGTAATATTTTCACCAGATGGTACAGTTTAGACATCACCAGCACCACAAAGGCATCACATAATCACTAGAAACAAGGTTAAATCAGCCGTTTTACCTCATTTGTCTCTTCTTGCAAGCAAAGAAGAGACCATAAGGGAACCAAAGTAAACAAATAAGGAACTGAAATCACCTCATTGGTTTGCAGTGATGCAGGATTAGATAAATGATTTACACAATAACAAGACCTGGATATTAGTACCAAAACATACAGGTATGAACTTGGTTGGCTCTAAATGGGTATTTAAGACTAAACTTTAGGCAAATAAAGTAGTTAATAGGTACAAAGCAAGGCTGGTTGCTAAGGTTTTTTCTCATCTTAAGGGGATAGATTTTTAAGAAACCTTCAGCCTTGTAGTTAGGGCTACAACTATTAGAGTGATGTTATTAGTAGTTGTTGCCTATAACTAGAAAATTAGACAACTTGATGTCAAAAATACATTTCTATATGGTAACCTATAAGAAGAAGTCTACATGAGTCAACCTCCAAGATTCATTGACTCTACGTATCCAAATCACGTTTGTTTGTTAAAGAAGGAATTGTATGGTCTTAAATAGGCACTTAAAGCCTAGTTTGATAGATTTAGTATGTATTTACTTCATCTTGGATTTGTATGTAGTCAGGCAGACCCCTCCTCGTTTACTTTACATAATCACAAGGGCACTATCTTACTATTGTTATATGTAGATGATATAATTTTCACAGTAAGTGATCAAAAACATATCTCAGAGGTAGTTGCTAAATTTGGAAATGAATTTGCAAAGAAAGATCTTGGTCCTCTACAACTATACTGTATCTAACTCTTATAAGAAGGAGCATGTACTCCACTTTTAGATTATTAATAACATACTTTGATTCTCTCTATTAAGCTTGAGAATTCTACACACCATTCACTTGAGTTCCTTTACACACTTCACAAATATTCCCAAGTGATGGTCTAGGTTCACACACAAGTCGGTCCTCATGACTTTTATAAGACAATGTACTATCACTTATCTCAATGGCTTCAACACTAGGTGGACACAAATCGCTCTTACTAGAAGGGTCAATTTTGTCATCATAAAGATCAACTAGTGTTTCCATTCTTTCAAGTTGTACATTATAATCATGAAGTATGGAGACAATAGTATCACTTAATGATAAACTATCTTTCATACTTAGTTGGCTACTAAGTCTCATTTACTAGAGTGCAAGAGTTAGTTTGATTACCTTGAAGTTTGTTTGAAGCATGTCCACTCAAAGAATCTTGGGAATTTGGTGGATTGGATAGGACAGAGTTAGGGAAGTGTAGGCGATCTATTATTTTATCCATCCTTCTTGAGAGTGAACATTCCATGCTTTCTATTCTTTGATTTTCATATTGTTTCACACTTATTATGGCCACCATTAAAGTTTTCGTGTTTATCTCTCCTGAAGCTCTTGGGCTACCTTTCCCTGATGCCATGGTAACTATATAAAAGGAATACTAAAACAAAAAAAAACATGTTAAAGGTTAATAAATACACCTCAGAAGCTCTCAAAGTTCATACCTTTAGTTTATCTCTCAATTAGCCTCGCAAGTATTGATAAGTCATTTATACTCCAATGAGAATGCTTGGTACTAATTGTCGCTTGAGTTTATAATAGATTCAAGAATATATTATTTTTTGAAATTGAAAAGAAAAAAACTAGAAAACAACTAACCTACTTGAATCAAGAAGGCTAAACGAAAACAAAAAGACAAAAGTACACAAGAACGGATAAGAAAGAATCGGACTCTAGAACCAATTAATCAGCTAATAGATCAATTATTAGTTGTTAATTAGTGTTTAAGAATCAAAATATGAATTTAATAATCATGAAATGAAGTTATATTGACGAAACCTTGCAAAAAGTGTGTTGAAAAGGGTGATATGCGCTTGGAACCAGATGAAGCGGCTCGGGAGCAGACCTAGCACATATGGGGCGTATCCCCAACACATAAGCTACTGTTTTGGGCTTCCCATGACCTTATTTAGAAGGTTGGGTGCACTTACAAGGCACCTCCAAGGCAGATCAGCCGAAATGCTTGCACAAGGGGCCAAAATGTACTTGTTGTGGTCCCTTTTTGCCCTCTATTCTTTGGATCTTCGAAGGTGCTCTTGTACGAACACTGTTGTACACTTTTTATTTATACTTTTTGGATCAAACAATAACTTTTTGATGAAGATTCAACTTGAACATAAGAATCATCTCAAGAACACCAAGAATAATTTTGAAAATCCAAAATGTGCAACTTCTACATTTTGGCTCGAAAATCCACAAAATTTGGAACATAGGCTCTCATCAACATAAGGAACACATTACATGCATCCTTAGCCTTCAAAAAATCATCAAAACTTTCATATTTTCAAACCCACTTATATTTTCTTCAACCTCCAAAACTGTAAAAATGGTGGATTTTTGAAACTTCTCCAAATGACACCATCTTTTAACCCTAAGCTTCTTTCAACCTTGGAAATACCTTTCAGCTTCTTCGACCTTAAATTCCAACCAAAAATTTGTTGATCTAAGAACCCATTTCTTCAAATTTTAAGACAACAATGGTGGGTTCTTCCAAATGCACTTCCATACACACTAAATGACCAAGTTCCAATCATCATATCACTAGATGAAACAAATATAGTGTAGAAACAACAAGGACTCAAGAAAAAAAAATATATTGGGGGTTTTTCTTAAAAGCATTTTTGACATACATTTTGTAACACCCATACTTTTTTCTAGCTTAAATTCATTCCTACAATGTCAAGAAACTAGCTTCAAAGATGAATACACTTTTATACATGTGGAAATTTCAATATTTTGACTTTTCATTGAGTATAAAATTCAATTAGATTTCCAACGATATAAAATTTGCCTAAATCCAATAACCGGGTAAGAAGTTATGGCGATTTTATGTTTTAGTTGTTAAAATCATCATTCAGGATCGTAGCGCGTCACGGAGTGTGTCGAAATAGCAATTGTCAATTTTCAGTGTTGCTCTGCAATATTATTCCATCATGCCATAGACCTAGTTCACAAATGTCAATTTCCCATGTACCAACGCGATTCCACCGCGTCATGGTGCACTTCCAGTTCACAAACAAAGTGACAACGTGATACCACCGCATCGCACCACCATGCAATTTCCTAGTT
>JAPEIP010000006.1:96423340-96442409 GCA_026120095.1 Capsicum chinense | reverse complement strand
CTTGAATTTGATGAAACTAATTTTGTTGTAAAGGATAAGAAGACAAGGACACTACTGGCTAAGGGATCTAAGAGGAATGGACTCTATGCCTTTGAAGACAACAACCTCCATGCATTGACTGGCACACAAGACGAGAAGAAATCAGATAAAATTTGGCATAATAGATTAAGACATCCTAGTTTGAAGGTTTAAAAAATTTTGAATAGTAGTGGTTGAATTAATGTTAGTAGTTGGAATAAAATGCATGTTCTTTGCTCTAGTTGTCAGTCGGGAAAAGGTTGTAAACTACCATTTGGCTTGAGGAATGAAATTGAGAAAGAACCTTTATTAAAAATTCATTGTGATCTGTGGGGTCCTGCACCTGTTGAATCTACTCAACACATGAGTTGTTATATAGTCTTTGTAGATGATAATACAAGATACACATGGCTTTGTCCTTTGAAAAAGAAATCTGAATTTTTTGAAGTCTTTCTCAAGTTTCAAAAAATGGTGGAAAAACAGTTTTCTAAAGTCATTAAGATTTTTCAATATGATGATGGTGGTGAGATCATCAAAGTTGGATTTCTTGAGAATCTAGATAAATGTGGTATTATCAGACACCTTTCTTATCCTAGTGAGAGAAAACACAGGCATATAGTTGAGACTGGACTTACTATGTTACTGCATGCTAATCTGCCACTATTTCTGTGGGTAGAGACCTTTTTGACTGTTGTATTTCTCATAAATAGGCTTTCCTCCTCCATAATGAAGATGGTAACTCCCTTTGTCAAGATGTTTGGTGTACAACCTGACTATAATAGCTTGAAGTTATTTTATTGTAGATGTTTTCCATATATAAAGGGTGACACTATGTTCAGTCCAAAGACTTATCCATGCGTTTTAATAGGATATAGCAGTCTACATAAAGGATATAGATGCTATCATCATCCTTCAAGGAGAGTGTATGTGTCATGACATGTCATTTTTTATGAGTATACACTACCTATATCCAATCAGTGCAGTTTCAAGCTAAAATTGATGTCTCACTTTACTTAGCTACCTTTGTTGAGTTTTTTGCTGACTTGCAGGCATAGAATTCTAATAAAGTCCCTCCAGGGGAAGTTTTTCCAACTGTTGAGGTACAAACTACTCAAGAACTTGATTCGACAACACCTATAGAGTCTGTGCTAGTAGATGAGCCTGCATTAACCACTCTTTTAGAAGATAGTGAGAGTAATTCTAGTTCCATGTCTGTAGATGAGTCCACTTAAGATATCTCAAATGTTGATACAACAAAAGTTGTTTCTGAGTCAAAAAACCCTACATCAATTTCAATGACTAGTTCACAAGGGTTACAACTACCTTTTGATCTCTCAAAATAGCTCAATGCTGAGAACCAGCCTGTTAATGTAACTATAACACATACATTAGATACTACAGAAGCATTTGTAATATTTTCACCAGATGGTACAGTTTAGACATCACCAGCACCACAAAGGCATCACATAATCACTAGAAACAAGGTTAAATCAGCCGTTTTACCTCATTTGTCTCTTCTTGCAAGCAAAGAAGAGACCATAAGGGAACCAAAGTAAACAAATAAGGAACTGAAATCACCTCATTGGTTTGCAGTGATGCAGGATTAGATAAATGATTTACACAATAACAAGACCTGGATATTAGTACCAAAACATACAGGTATGAACTTGGTTGGCTCTAAATGGGTATTTAAGACTAAACTTTAGGCAAATAAAGTAGTTAATAGGTACAAAGCAAGGCTGGTTGCTAAGGTTTTTTCTCATCTTAAGGGGATAGATTTTTAAGAAACCTTCAGCCTTGTAGTTAGGGCTACAACTATTAGAGTGATGTTATTAGTAGTTGTTGCCTATAACTAGAAAATTAGACAACTTGATGTCAAAAATACATTTCTATATGGTAACCTATAAGAAGAAGTCTACATGAGTCAACCTCCAAGATTCATTGACTCTACGTATCCAAATCACGTTTGTTTGTTAAAGAAGGAATTGTATGGTCTTAAATAGGCACTTAAAGCCTAGTTTGATAGATTTAGTATGTATTTACTTCATCTTGGATTTGTATGTAGTCAGGCAGACCCCTCCTCGTTTACTTTACATAATCACAAGGGCACTATCTTACTATTGTTATATGTAGATGATATAATTTTCACAGTAAGTGATCAAAAACATATCTCAGAGGTAGTTGCTAAATTTGGAAATGAATTTGCAAAGAAAGATCTTGGTCCTCTACAACTATACTGTATCTAACTCTTATAAGAAGGAGCATGTACTCCACTTTTAGATTATTAATAACATACTTTGATTCTCTCTATTAAGCTTGAGAATTCTACACACCATTCACTTGAGTTCCTTTACACACTTCACAAATATTCCCAAGTGATGGTCTAGGTTCACACACAAGTCGGTCCTCATGACTTTTATAAGACAATGTACTATCACTTATCTCAATGGCTTCAACACTAGGTGGACACAAATCGCTCTTACTAGAAGGGTCAATTTTGTCATCATAAAGATCAACTAGTGTTTCCATTCTTTCAAGTTGTACATTATAATCATGAAGTATGGAGACAATAGTATCACTTAATGATAAACTATCTTTCATACTTAGTTGGCTACTAAGTCTCATTTACTAGAGTGCAAGAGTTAGTTTGATTACCTTGAAGTTTGTTTGAAGCATGTCCACTCAAAGAATCTTGGGAATTTGGTGGATTGGATAGGACAGAGTTAGGGAAGTGTAGGCGATCTATTATTTTATCCATCCTTCTTGAGAGTGAACATTCCATGCTTTCTATTCTTTGATTTTCATATTGTTTCACACTTATTATGGCCACCATTAAAGTTTTCGTGTTTATCTCTCCTGAAGCTCTTGGGCTACCTTTCCCTGATGCCATGGTAACTATATAAAAGGAATACTAAAACAAAAAAAAACATGTTAAAGGTTAATAAATACACCTCAGAAGCTCTCAAAGTTCATACCTTTAGTTTATCTCTCAATTAGCCTCGCAAGTATTGATAAGTCATTTATACTCCAATGAGAATGCTTGGTACTAATTGTCGCTTGAGTTTATAATAGATTCAAGAATATATTATTTTTTGAAATTGAAAAGAAAAAAACTAGAAAACAACTAACCTACTTGAATCAAGAAGGCTAAACGAAAACAAAAAGACAAAAGTACACAAGAACGGATAAGAAAGAATCGGACTCTAGAACCAATTAATCAGCTAATAGATCAATTATTAGTTGTTAATTAGTGTTTAAGAATCAAAATATGAATTTAATAATCATGAAATGAAGTTATATTGACGAAACCTTGCAAAAAGTGTGTTGAAAAGGGTGATATGCGCTTGGAACCAGATGAAGCGGCTCGGGAGCAGACCTAGCACATATGGGGCGTATCCCCAACACATAAGCTACTGTTTTGGGCTTCCCATGACCTTATTTAGAAGGTTGGGTGCACTTACAAGGCACCTCCAAGGCAGATCAGCCGAAATGCTTGCACAAGGGGCCAAAATGTACTTGTTGTGGTCCCTTTTTGCCCTCTATTCTTTGGATCTTCGAAGGTGCTCTTGTACGAACACTGTTGTACACTTTTTATTTATACTTTTTGGATCAAACAATAACTTTTTGATGAAGATTCAACTTGAACATAAGAATCATCTCAAGAACACCAAGAATAATTTTGAAAATCCAAAATGTGCAACTTCTACATTTTGGCTCGAAAATCCACAAAATTTGGAACATAGGCTCTCATCAACATAAGGAACACATTACATGCATCCTTAGCCTTCAAAAAATCATCAAAACTTTCATATTTTCAAACCCACTTATATTTTCTTCAACCTCCAAAACTGTAAAAATGGTGGATTTTTGAAACTTCTCCAAATGACACCATCTTTTAACCCTAAGCTTCTTTCAACCTTGGAAATACCTTTCAGCTTCTTCGACCTTAAATTCCAACCAAAAATTTGTTGATCTAAGAACCCATTTCTTCAAATTTTAAGACAACAATGGTGGGTTCTTCCAAATGCACTTCCATACACACTAAATGACCAAGTTCCAATCATCATATCACTAGATGAAACAAATATAGTGTAGAAACAACAAGGACTCAAGAAAAAAAAATATATTGGGGGTTTTTCTTAAAAGCATTTTTGACATACATTTTGTAACACCCATACTTTTTTCTAGCTTAAATTCATTCCTACAATGTCAAGAAACTAGCTTCAAAGATGAATACACTTTTATACATGTGGAAATTTCAATATTTTGACTTTTCATTGAGTATAAAATTCAATTAGATTTCCAACGATATAAAATTTGCCTAAATCCAATAACCGGGTAAGAAGTTATGGCGATTTTATGTTTTAGTTGTTAAAATCATCATTCAGGATCGTAGCGCGTCACGGAGTGTGTCGAAATAGCAATTGTCAATTTTCAGTGTTGCTCTGCAATATTATTCCATCATGCCATAGACCTAGTTCACAAATGTCAATTTCCCATGTACCAACGCGATTCCACCGCGTCATGGTGCACTTCCAGTTCACAAACAAAGTGACAACGTGATACCACCGCATCGCACCACCATGCAATTTCCTAGTTGTCGTTTTCCAGTGGAATCGGGAAAAATTTCACAAAAAGTTAAAGTTGCGCCCAGGGTTAAACCAGTCTTTTTTCATGATTTTATTTCGCCCAGATATGGGATTTAAGCCCTAAAACATGTAAAAACCTTCATTATTCAATTTTCTCTAAAATCAAAAGGTATTTCTCTCAAGAGGCAAAAACCCTAGTTCAAGAAATCAAGATCAATCCCAAGAATTTCTTCAAGAACTTCAAGAATCTCACAAATTAAGGTATGTTAGATGTTCATCCATGGATCCTTACCTTCCATGGAGCCCAAGAATCCTTTTTCAAAATACAAGATTTATGATTTATGATTTCCATGTTTGAATTAGATTAAATTCATGTTCATGGTGTTGTTTGAATTTTAATCCATGATTTAGATTACAAGTTCCAATAATTGATCCTAGTATGTGTGAAATTACATGATATTCATGATAAATCCTTCACTTTGCAAGTTGATTGTTGTAGCCATGTTAACCCTAAGTGTTTATGATTTAATGAACCAAGTATGCTTCCCATGTGTTTGATAAATTGTCTATGAGAATAAAAATAATGTCAATATATCATGCTAATATGTAGTCCCCATTAATGTATAAGTTAATGCATTATAAGTGTTTGATGAAATATCTTTATGAATGAATTATGACCAAGTGAACATTGCTATGTTATTCAAGATTTTGCTTTTCTTTACTTTTCATGCTATCGAGTCCTGGGGGTATTTAATACTCGACAATCTAGATGTTACTTAGAGCTAGTGTCAGTTATAGAATAGTATCAGTCATGTCATGATCAGAAGTACTCTTAGTCAGTTAGAGAACTTAGTCAGTTACAGAACCTAGGAAAACTCAGTGATCTCAGTATTAATCCAGTTCAGTCTAGTTAATCAGTTCTGTGTCTTTCAGTTGGGAGTAGGATTCAGCACAGAGTGAACCCAAGGATGGGGGCTCACCTGCCAGCAGAGGGTGTGATCCTTAGAAGCAATTATTGCATTCCAAAACTACGTCGTTAGCGTAGATTGAGACATCAAACCTGCTAGTTGAGGGTTGATGAGGTGCTCTACCTACCAGTAGAGGGTACCACCATTCTCATTTAGAAAACCTACCAGTAGAGGGTGACTCTTCAGCTTGTCTTTACCCATGGCACAATACTGACACCCTTCCAATTGGGGTTATAAATTGGACCCTAACTCAGTTATATTACCTTATTTAGGGCATATCGGTTAGATGATTACCTCCCACAGTTTCAGTTTTAGTTTTACTTTCAGTCTCAGTCTTCAGAATAAAACTCAGTTCAGTTCTACAAAATTAGGACTGTCAGATACAGTCACTCAGTTATTAGTAATTCAAATTATCAGTGATCTCAGATTATTAGTATATTTAGTTATCAGTTATTAGATGCAGTTCCAGTATACTCAGTTACAGTATGCATAGTATGTTCAGTGGTTACAGATCCTCCATGTATGTTAATCCAGCTCTTGCATATCATTCGGTTAGTTATTATTTATGCATATAAACCCATGCATTCAGACTTACCTTATTTAGCATACCAGTACATTCCCTAGTACTAATTGCATACCCATTTCTTGTGCTACTATGTTTCATATCATAGGTTCGGACGCTCAGGTTCCTAACCGCGCTTAGAAAAATTCATCTAGCAATAGTAAATTTAGCAGAGAGTCCTCATCTATCGAGGATACGCTTTTATTTCAGTACTTCACCTTTGCAGTATTTTAGTAGATGGAGTTAGTTGAGGGATTGTCCTATCAACTCCACTTTCAGATAGATTCAGTTAGAGGCTTTTCAGACTAGATTTTCATACAGTACTTCAGATTCAGATGTTATTATTCATTATCAGTATTATTGTTCAGTGCTCACAGCAGATATCTTTCATGGGTTAGCTTGTGGTCCTTCGAGATCACAAGAACTGTGTGATGACTAAGGGGTAGTCCCGGGTCGTTATATTTTTTTGTATTTTTGAAATAACAACCCCAAGATTGACTTGTGGGAACGAAATCAAGCTCGGCTCTGATACCAAATGATACACGAGAAAAATGTGAAATCAAAAACTACACTATAATACGAATACGAATATGAATACGAAAGCTAAAGATAGATAGAAAAGCAATAAGCTATACACAATGCAAGGGATTAAAAGCAAATAAAGGGTGTATCAAACCCTAAACCCTCAATCAATTAAACCAAACAAAGCACCTAAATCTTAGTAGGCCTCAAGGGAATCGATTCCCAAGCAACCCACATTTCTAAACAAAAGATCAACGCAAGTTAATCCATGCTAGCCTCGGACTCTCACAAGCCTTCAAATTCATAATTCAACATAAACTACCTAGTGAAATGAAAATAAGTCCTATCTATAGTCTAGGCTAGGTTATTACATCATATGGGCCCAAAAGTGACCTATTTAAGAAAGAAACACATAGAAGCCTATTAGGCACTTTCTTGAGCGTACGGGGCGCACATAGGGCATATCTCCAGGGTATAGTGGTCTGTTTTGACCCACTCTAGCAAATCTAGAGTGGGTGGTGTGCACCTCCAAAGCGGATGGGTTGCATCTCCTCTTTCAGGGGCTTTCTAGCCCCATTTTGCCTTTCATTGGCCTCTCTAATGTCCCATGAGTCTCCTTTGGCATCATAATCATCCAATGGACACATTTCCATAGCCCTCAAGAAGTCTTCAAGTGTTATTTGACCTGTAAGCATCCTCTCTAGCAACCCAAAGGCTATTTGGCTTGTATCATGGTGTCTTTACAATGATTTTTCAGCCTCTAAATCATCCATATATCATCATAAACAGCTCACAAAATATTCTACATCATTAAACCAAATGAATTAGAGATTCAAACAACACTATATCCATCACGATGAATCAAAACAAAAGTTGAGACTAGACTAGTTCATGTTGATCTTCAACTTAATGTTCCACTTTTACACTTAATCAAATTAAACTTTTCACTTCACAAACAAGTTATTCCACTTATAATTATAGATTATAACCATCTGGAATAATTAAACATAATAGAATCCATCAAGATAGACTAGACAAGCAACTAGCTCAAGCTAGAAAAACCAGTTTTCTCTATTAAACTCTAATTGACTCAATTAAGTACAAACTTGTTGGGAACACCTTGACCCATTGAAAACAAATCCTTGAACACTTATATACACATTTATATCATAATCAACCCATATAGCATATGAATCATCCTCAAAACAAGGCTAAAAAGATTAGAATAGTGATACTAGAATGCATAAATATATCCAACATCACCACCCCACACTTAAAGCCCTGTTCATCTTCGAAAAACTCTTCACTATAAACATCATAAACTGGAGACTCTACACTTCTACTATATGCAAAACACTCAAGATAGTACTACCATGACTACACAGAATGCAAGTTTCTATACTAAGCATGTTACAAACATAATTGAAAGCTTATGAACACTACTCCAAAACATCCTAGCCTCTATACTTGAATCACCTAGTTGGAAAACTCATGCTTATCATTCAATCAAGGACATCATACAAATCACCAACATTCATTAAACAGGTGCCCCTCATGACAAGAGAGTTACCCATAATCACTCACAATAATAAAATTTATAACATAATGGGTACAAGAATCAAATTACGCTCAATCTCGCAAAGAATTCACAAGTTACACACAATGAACCATAAGATTTCCCTTAGTTTAATGCTCGTCTAATATCAAAATGTAAAGCTTAGGATCAATTAGGACTTTTTCAGGTTGTAATATAGGCTAAGAGACAGGTAGAAATGATTTGGGAATAGTCACTCACCTCTATAAGAGCTTTAATACACTACATTATACATTTAAAACCATATTTCAACAACCATATTACACCATTTTTTTACTACCCCATTTATTTGTTTTGCCCCATCTCTTTTTAAGCATTGTCACAAACACATGGTGGACGTATTATTTCTTACCACATGAATCAATTTTTCTCTTTTTCACAACCATGGAAATATTTTTAGCATAAATTATATCACACCCATCCACAACACATCAATTATCAATACTAATAACTATTACCTTGGGGCATCAAATTCACCTTTTTCCTCTTATTTTTCACACTCCTTACTTAATTTTACATTAAAGCGCCTAGGAGCTTTTGAATTAAATTAAGGTGAATCAAAGAATGGAATATGCTACATATGAAGTTTCTAAAGAAAAAGCTAAAGGATTAATGAGGCATAACTAGGATTATGCACAAAGGTAGGACAACAAGAAGGTCTAAAACAAGGCTATCAAAGAAATGTCTATATCATCTCTTAAACTCACACTCTTTATTTTGCTTCATACACACACCAGTCAAGTTCTAGAAATATACAAAAACTCACATGCACATGGAACATGCTTAACTCACATAGGATCATTATAGACTCCCTAACAAACAATTTCATAAAGTCAAATTTAAGCCAAAAATTACAAGAGTAGAAAAATGATCCTAGGAGTCTGAAAAATAGTAATTCACTCATTCAATATGCTTTTACAAAACAAAACACTTGCACCATATAGTCAAAAATAGCATCAACAAGAACATCTTACATAATTTTTTTTTAAATTGAGCCAAAAATTGAGAATTTCCTCACCCCACACTTAAAAATCTACTTTGTTCCCAAAGTGAACTTAAAAGAAAGAGATAGAAATACTCCCTGAGGACTCTAGGCCTAGCTAGCAGTATCTTTTTGCATAAAGGAGGTTTGTGGGGCCCCACACTCAGTTTTTTCTATGCTTCTTAGCTTAGGTTTCTAGTACTCAAACTTCCTACTAACCAGTAACTCAATTAAAAACAAAAAATATGTGAAATAAAAACTAAAAACTAAAAAGAAATCATACCTACTTAACTTGGGTTGCCTCCCAAGCAGCGCCTGATTTAGTGTCGCGGCACGACCTAACTAACGACCTAGTCATTCTCTTTCCTTCTCTTTCTCATGATTGGTCTTCATTTTCTTATTCTTTTCACCCTTCTTGGGTGTGAATTCTCAAGGGAATTAGATTTCTCAACTTTAGCCTTTTCAGGCTCATCAATTAGTATTAAATCAAGCTTAGGCAGTAGAAGTTTAGGCTGCTCAATTAGGTAGTCCAAAGAGGTCTTTAGTGGACTAACCACCCCACACTTTTCCCCTTCAATAACATTCATCATATACAAATATTTATAGTGGAACGTTAGTTTGGGTTCTTTGTAAAAATCAAATACCACCTATTCATCCTCTACCCTTATTTTAAGTGTGCCTTCTTTAACATCAATCAACACTCCTCCAGTTGCTAAGAATGGACACCATAAGATGATTGGTACCTATTTTTCTTCCTTGAAATCAAGAACAATTAAGTCAGCAGGAATAACAAATTTACCAACCTTTATGAGGACATCCTCAATAATTCTTTCTGGATAGGCAATGGATCCATCTGCTAGCTGTAAAACCATCATGGACGATCTAGGCTTTCCCAAGCCCAATGTGTCAAACAAAGATAGGGTCATCATATTTATGCTCACCCCTAAGTCACTCAGTGCATGGACCACTTTACACCTAATTTGGATAGGTAGATTAAATTTCCCCAGATCTCTCAATTTTGTATGGATTTTCTGTGTCATTATAGTGCTATACTCTTTAGTGAGTGTTATCGCCCCTACATCCTACAATTTCAACTTATTAGGAACCACATCCTGCAAGTACTTTGCATACTTAGGTATACCCTACAAAACATCTAACAAAGGTAAGTTAATGCGAAGCCTCTGAATGTATCAAATAACTTTATAAATATTGCATTCTCCTTCACTTTAATTTGCATCTGGGAGAAAGGTGGTGGCGGTGTCTTATTCACTTCTTCTCCAGCAACTTTTTCTTTCAAGTACTCAAACTTCATTGATTTTTCAACAACATTTTTAGAAACCTGTGGGAGGTTAAGTCTGCATCTACCTCCCTAGTTGCATTTGGAGGTTCTCCTTGAAGCTCTTTACCATCTCTAAAGGTGATTTCCATAACTTGTTTTAGATTTTATGTATCTGCTGAAAGACCACCTTGAGGCCTAGTATTCAATGTTTATTGCAACTGCCCAATCTGTAACTCTAAACTTCTTTGAGCAGCTTTCGAATTTTTTATGTTCTCATTCAACTGTGCTTGATTAGCTAAAAGTTGCTTCAACATCTCTTCCATGTTTCTAGTTGACTGATTCCCTTGTGCTTGTGGTTGCTGAATTTGTTGTTATTGGACATTTCACAACTGAGTCTACCACTTTATGTTGTAGGCATTACCATAATTTGGCCTTTGAGTATTGCCTAAATACATCACGTATTCTATATTTGAAGCACACATAGTCGCTAAGTAACCACTATTATCGTATACTTCACACCAACCTGCAGCTGATTAGATGGCATTGACTGTGGCTGTAGGTTCTGCTGCTCCCCATTTCATGTTGTTGAACTGAGTGTTTATCAAATTTTTATAATGCAGAAACCTGAGATGATAAGGCTATGAATTGGTACACCTCTAATATACCCGCAATTCTTTTCGTGACACATCTAGAATCTGAATGCCACTCTGTATTTCCTTATGCTATGCAGTTCAACAATGTGTACAACTTATCATAAGTCAATTCTAGCACTTGACCACCTATAGCTGATCTAGCAAAATCTTTGTATTATGATCTAGTGCTTCTACAAATGTATGAGCAAGTACCTCATTGGACTATTAATAGTGTGGACAATTTCAAAGAAGAGCCTTAAAGTATCCCAAATCATGATAGAGGTTTTTATCTAGATTCTGTTGGAAGCTCACTATCTCACTGCGAAGTCTCACAGTCTTGCCAGATGGAAAGAATCTGATGAGGAACTTTCTGGCTAAGCCATCCTATGATGTGATTGAATTATCCGGCTCCACATTCAACCACCTTTTTTCTTCCCCTAACAATGAATGGAGAAAAAGTGTCAGCCTCACATAATCTATATTCACCCCATTCGGAATGGATGTATCAGTAAGCTCAAGGAAATTCTACAAGTGGACTTATGGATCCTTGTGTGAAAGCCTTGCAAACTGTCCACTGCTGATTAGAATTTGCCCTATATTGTGCTTTAACTCAAAATTACACCAAGCAACTGGTCTTTCAATTTGGGAAGTCAAGTTCTTTGGAAGTGTAACAGCCACTTCCCTAAGCGGCTTGTGTGTTGTTTATTATTCAGCGATTAAAGCAGGATTTTATTTTTCTTCTTCTATTTATGGAAATTAGGGGAGAGGAATTGCGTCTCTCCTTCATTGATGGAAGTGTTGCTCGGGTTTGGGGCATAGTTTAACCAACTCCCTATCCTTTGCCAGCTTCCTCACCTTAAAACCTATTTCATGCAATCAATAAACCAAGACCAATAGTAAAAATATCAAATAAATCTAAAATTAAAACTAAAATAAACAGTTACCAAATTTCAAGTCCCTGGCAGCGACGTCAAAAATATGATAGTGCCCAAGCACACATGCAAGTGTACATGGTCTTATCAAGTAGTAAAGTGGCCTTTAAGAAGCCAAGTATCTATCCCACAGAGACTTGATTCAGCAACAATTCAAATTTAGTTCACAATTTAGATTAATTTAATGCAACAGTAGCTAAAAAGAGTTTCAAATTTGTAAATTATAGAAAAGTAAACAATGCGGAAAGTAAAGATATTGAAACAATCAATAGGAGAAAACCCAGGGTTAAATCACTTTGAACAATCATACTATGTTGTTGAACTTCATTCGTTAACTTGCTTATCTTGGTTGTAGATTCGTAGGGTTAGTTGTGTGATCATGGTCTCCCGACCTCTAATCCTTTACCTAAGTTGAACCTTAAAACTACATCATTGAGCGGGGATGTAATAGTCCACTTAATTTCTTTAAGCTATCATCCTACGTGTGAATCAAGTAGGGTATCTAAGTACATCTCTATCCTAAACACTAACTCAAATTCCTTATTTCATAAAGGAATACAAACCATACTTTTTTCATCTCCATATTTTATCCCCTAATCCCTCTCCCAAGGTCAAAAGGTAGAAAATTGATGTATTCTAAGGGTCGTAAATCCATAAAATAGTTAAATCAAAGATGAAAACACAACCAATAATGATAAACAAATTTAAATGAATTTAATTCAAAACAATAGTACTCATGTTCTTGGCTTCAACCCCGAAAAAGGGTGTTTAGCCATACATAGTCATAATCGTAATCACAAGATGGTAATTAATGACTAAAAACATGAATGAACTAAATTTAAATAATAAAAACCTAATTATGAAGCTGTACCAGCACCTTGCTCTCCAAAATATGTTCAAAGATAGTAAAAACATGTACAAAGACGTAATATAGCAATAGGGTAAGCCCAAGTCGTGTTAAATAATGAATCAGCATGAAAGCCCAGGGGTGGAATTAACATGTGATGCACTCTGTATTCCATAGAAATAGAGCATGTGACGCATGTTGTATTCCATAGCAATGGAGCATGCGACACACGCATATCGCACAGTGCTACTGGAATTTGCATCCCAAATTTTGGTTAAGTGTTAATCCTTCCTCCTTTCATCCCTTGTCTTGTGGTATCTTTCCAATGATTTTCCAGAATCTAAATCATCCATATATCATCATAAATAGTTCACAAAATAGTCTACATCATAAAACCACACGAATTAGAGATTCAAACAATACTATATCCATCACGATGAATCAAAACAAGAGTTGAGACTAGACTAGCTCATGTTGATCTTCCACTTAATGTTCCACTTATACACTTAATAAAATTGAACTTTACACACCACCAACAAGTCATTCCACTCATAATCACACATTAAAACCATTTGTAACACATTAAACACAACAGAATCCATCAAGATAGACTAGACAAGCAACTAGCTCAAGCTAGAAAAAATAGTTTGACACCTTGAACTTGTGGAAAACACGTTTGGAAAACATGTTGGGAATACCTTAAACCATTGAAAACACATCCTTGAACACTTATATGCATATTTATCTCATTATCAACCCATATAGCATATGAATCATCCTTAAAATAAGTCTAAAAAGATTAGAATAGTGACACTAGAATGCATAAATACACCCAACATCAATATCAATGAAAATATGATATTTGAGTCAGCTAATGATTAATTTTTTGAACACATTTATCCAGATAAACTAGACATGAACAGTATGGTGGCGCTTTAAACGACCTCAAAATAAACCAAGTGAGGATGTACATAATGATGAGAATCCAAGACGTAGTACACATCAAAGAATGTCAACTTTATTTGGATCAGATTTTATAACATTTCTCTTAGAAAATGAGCCTCAAACATTTAAAGAAGCGATGTCATCTTTAGAATCATCCATTCTGAAAGAGGCAGTCAATAGTGAGATTGATTCAATCTTAAGCAACTATACGTGGGAGTTGGTTGATCTTCCTCCAGCAAATAAACCTTTAGGTTCTAAATGAGTCTTCAAAATAAAAATAAAAGCAGATGGTACTATTGACAACTATAAGAAAAGATTTATAGTAAAAGGCTTCAAACAGAAAGAATGTCTTGATTACTTTGATACATACTCGTCAGTAACAAGGATAACATCAATTCGTATGTTAATTGCCTTGGCGGCGATATATGGTCTTGAAATCCATTAAATAGATGTGAAAACAACATTTCTAAATAGAGAATTAGAGGAAGAAATTTTACATAAAACAACCCGAGGGTTTTGTAGTTCCTGGTAAAGAAAACAAGGTGTGCAAATTGGTTAAGTCACTCTATGGACTAAAACAAGCACCTAAACTATAGCATGCGAAGTTTGACCAAACCATATTGGCAAACAGGTTCAAGATAAATAAATATGATAAATGTGTTTACATTAAAGACACTCCAAATCACAAGTTCATTGTTTGTTTGTATGTGGATGATATGTTATTCATCAGTAGAGATATTTCTGAAATAAATGCTACAAAATGAATATTTGAGGGCAAGTTTGATATGAAAGACCTTGGAGTTGTGGATGTGATCTAAGGAATAAGAATCCATAGAACTCCACAAGGGTTGGCATTGTCACAGTCTCATTACATTCAAAAAGTACTTGACATACTATTTCGAAAAGGAGTGACTATTCGATCAGTTGTGACTGTTCAGAAAAGACATGTTATTTCGGAATGGACAGACATGACTATTTTGAAGTTATACACCTTTTCAATGAATCTTTGTCTCATTTATGAAGAGGTACTTCATGGCTATATTAACTTGTATTTTCTCCACAGGTTTATTATGAAAATTTCTGCTCTAGAAAAACATTTCTCTTGTTTTTAAAAACTCCGTGTGATCATCTCCTGTTGAGTTAGTTCGAATAAAACCAAAAATTTTAAGGTACCACTACATTCTGGTTGTGAAGACATTTTATCCTGGAAGAAAAATTTTGCAACCTCAGATACTTGAGAGGAATTATTTTTTTAAGGACACTCTGTGAATTCAGAGGACTTGGCTTATTCTGCTTCATCTTTTTTATTTAAAATAAAATAACACATTTCTTTGATAGTTCATATTGAACTTGTATTAAAGGTGTTGAAAAATTTCATAAGTATTCTTGATTTAATCTTGAACTTGTGTTGAAGTTGTTTTGACATAATACAGATTGTGTACCCGAAACAACACTTTGTTAGCAAAGAGAGCCGACCTTGATTAACATCCAACCATGTTAATTCCTTCTCAACTATAAGAACAAAAGCTTCTAATTAATAATGGCATCCAACACTTCCTGAGGGACTTCTTGGGCCTCCAATTCTTCCACATTCTCCTCTTCTTCATTATGAGGTTGTTGATTAGGTGGATTTGGTTATTGTTGATGATTTATAAGATCAAATAGTGGAACTTGTTGTTGTTGATTAAGGGAAAGTAATGCAGTTGCAACAATATTTTCATCGTTCCCTTCCCGTTCAAGGGGATTGGTGGTCATGATATTGGTGGTGAGAGGTGAGGAGGAGGAGTGTAGAGTTGTAGGAGAGTAAGATATTTAAATAGGACATTACTTATACAGTCCATGCATGGTAAAAGAAAAGGAACAAACTTTGATATCCAAAAGATTTTTTCTTCTTTACTCATGTAGGATATGTTTTGATTTATAATGGATTTCAAAATTGAGGTATCAAATGTTTTTGATATCCAAAAGATTTTTGCTTCTTACTCATGCAGGATATGTTTTGATTTATAATGGTTTTCAAAATTGAGGTATCAAATATTTTTAATCTACAACACTTTTAGAGATTGACATATCAAATCTTTTTCATTTATAAATTTTTTGGACTCTCTCAGTTTTTTTTAATTGTTTGATTAATCAAGGAATCTTAAAAAGTAAAAAAAAAAAAAAAAACTTTAGAATTTGATAATCTTAAATGAAATAAAATATATAACATATCAAATGATCTTTAATTTTATATTCAATATGTCATATATAATGTTAAAATTAAAAGTAATCAAATAAGGAAAGAAATTTTTAAAAATATATATATTAAAGAAAAATTAAGAAAAACGAATTGAAACATATAAAATATTTGTTAAGGATTGTGACATTTGGGAATGATTTATTGTTTAATGTAAAATATAAGAGAATTTGGTTCAAGAAATAGTTTATTATGTTTAGGAAAAAGGATCAAATATACCATCGAATTATTAAAAATGGTGCATTTACACCATAGCGTTAAAAGATTGGGTAGTTTATGTCATCACTGTTACAAACCCCCTGCAAGGTTACTTTACATAGAGGTATTTTCTGTATAAGATTGGCATCCCCATTCGTTGGTTACTTAGTACTTAGGTCGTGAGTTCCGATCTTAGTATCCTTTATTCCCATCCCGCATAAGAACATAGGTTTTTTTTCTTCAGTTTCTGCTCTCCTTGCATTAACTAAAGAACTACCTTTAACTTTAAGACACCAGGTGGTTTAGCAAGAAAATCTCATCGAATTTTCCTAAGTTATTGAAGTAAATTGTTAGAGATGACCCAAACCCCTTAGATAGATACTTAATTCAGGACAGAAAGTCGTTACAAAGCCCCTCTCTTCTTTACTCAATGAAATTTTTTGTGTGCTATTCCTTACGTCCTGAAAAAGAACCTCCACTTGGATTCAATTCAAGTCTAGAGTTCTTGTTTAGAATTATCATAGATGAAGTTCCTCCAACATTCTTGAGGCTCAATTCCAAATGAGACTAAATATAGAGGAAGCCCTTCATTCAAACAGAGTGTTAGACATGTCTGTTTTTTAGAAAAGGAACCAGATTAGGGGGGAGCTCCCAGAAGGCGAGATAGAACTTTCATTACACACTGGTAGATAGGAAATAGTAATGTTGAATGTATGACCGAGACTACACTACGTAGGTACCTGTGAAGGTGAGGTATCGGTCGGTCCTAGAAACTGCTCTGGAATAGGTTAATTGCTAGAGACAATTATTTTCCAGTGTAAAAATCCAATTTTAGAGCAAAGATTCATAGCCTACATTGTGAGTCAAGTGCCAAGGATGCGACAGGACCTGGAGGTCGAATGAATCTTTCGAGGAGGGGGGTTGGAAGGGCCCAGAAGAGGAAGGATCCGACAAAAATACGAAATTTTGATTGTTCAAAGAATAAGATTGGTTCTATTAAGAGCAGGGTGTATTGATGACCATTCATCCATGATATTGCTTGTTAATCGTGGTTTTTCAAAAATAGTTTTACCACTTGGCATCTTATTAGAGGTCACGTCATTAATTAAAATAAATCAATAAGAATTGATTTATTTTCTCTTACATTTTGTTCATACTAGTCAGCACCTTGAATATTTAAGGAAGATCACCCGTCATACCATTGAATGAGAGATCCCTAAAGCATAAACATTAATCTACCAAAATACAACAAAGAATGATTAACTATTCATTTTAAGGTTTGTAAGGCTTGGCAATTTGAGGCCTCACTTGTTTTTGTAGTTATTAGAGCTTAGTCTAAGAATATCTCAAAATATATTCAGATGCTTAGTTAACTTAATTGGGACAACCACATAATTTTAATCAATGACGTGAACCTCTGTAACATCCCAAAAATCTATCTCGAGATGTCACACGATGCTTAGGACTACAAGTGATCCCAAGCTAACCCATGAGTTGGCATACTATTAAGCAACTGATTAAATATGTATATAATAATCGAATTTACTGTGCGGAAACATAGAAATGATAAAATCTGTGAAAAATATAATACTGATACAACTTTTGTAATTTGATAAGGTCTGAAACGAGGGACTGAAATTACCTAACTGACTCTAACTGACGTCTATGAAGCCTCTACTACACTGACTATAGATAGCTGGGACGCAACTCCAACTACCACTAATCAATACATATAAGTAAGAAAGCAAAGTACATAAATAATATCTAACTAAAGTCCCCGAAGTAGGAGGACTCATCATCTGCTAGCTGAAATCTTCAACTATCTGATTCTGTCTACACAAACTACAACTTGTACCTATATTATGAGACAATGTAGCACACAGACATATATGTGAATCAGTACTTTGAGGATGTATTGAGTATATGGGGGTGAAATGCATAAGTAAAACATCATCTCATAATCATCATTTATAAACAATGCATGCTAAATGTAATGACTCACATAAGCTGGAATATCTGAAATACTAAAATCTGAAATCATGAATAGCAAATCACATTTTATAAATCTAGTGAGTCATAACATTTAGTTCTAAAAGTTATGCTAATGTTCTGTCTATAAATCATACTGTCTAAGTGTAAAAGAGCTCACTTCTGAATTTGAAATCTGAAAGATGAAGTCTGTAACTGTTATCTTTCTATAAAGCATAATCTGAGTAAACTTTATGAGCCTTTAAACTTAGTTTTCTAAAAGCTTTTCTGTTAATCTTTTCTATTAGACAAAATACTTTATCTTAGGGGTTTACAAATCTGAAAACTTATCCTGCATGGGAGATTCTTCTAACCGACATAAATCATGTGAGCATTCATGGAGTCCAATAATCTTGTCCCCCTAAAGAGGAATCCTCACATTGGGGAGAGGAGTCATACTCTTGCCAGGGAGTATAACCTATCTAAGTGATCACAATCTTAGTCATCCACGTAGAAGTGGGAATAATCTTAATCCTATGTTGGCACGTAGTTCTGGGGTATGAAACCATAGTAATGTACCCAACTCGGTGCTAAATACTACTCTCATTAAATTTGTATGCTCATTCTGATGGAAATCCACTTTAAAATAGTATAATGGTTTATAATGAAAACCAACTATATATTTGTAAAGCTAAATCTGTAATCTGAATCTGTAAAGTGGATTTCATATCTATTCTAAGACCAAAAGGTCAAATCTTTATCAATAAAATGAAAACAATCTAGTCATAGGGTGT
>JAPEIP010000006.1:96377497-96412891 GCA_026120095.1 Capsicum chinense | reverse complement strand
GTGGTGGTCATCTTCTACAATATTTGCTGCACTTATTGCAAAATTTATTTTTGACCTTTTTTTGCTGCTTTACTGTCTTCTTCAATGTGTAGTCTTACTATAAGTTCTTTGATTGTCTTCTCCTTTCGCTTAAGTTTCAAGTAGTTCTTGAAGTCCTTCCACATAGGTGGTAACTTCTCTATTATTGACGCAACTTAAAACTCCTCATTTACAATCATACCTTCCGCGAGAAGATCATGGATGATTACTTGCAGTTCCTGGACATGAGATACAACAGATTTGTAGTCAATCATGCTAAAATCTAGGAATCTTGTAACGAAGAACTTTTTGGCTCCCGCATCCTCAGTATTGTATTTTCTTTCCAACGCCCCCCCACAACTCTTTTGTCATCTTCATTCCACTATACATGTTGTATAGTTTATCTTGGAATTCATTTAGAATGTAATTCCTACATAGAAAATCTGAGTGTTTCCATGCCTCCACAACGACAAATTTCTCCTAGTCCTAAGTTCCTTCAGGTACCTTTGGAGCTTCTTCATATATAAATTGTTAAAGACATAAAGTTGTAAGGTAGAAGAACATCTTCTGTTGCCACCTTTTGAAATCAACGCCTGTGAATTTTTTGGGTTTCTCCGCTGGTGTCATTGCCTGCGAGCACTCGTACGACTCATCGTGGCAATATTAGTTGCTGCCACAGTTGTTGTAGTATTATCCACTTGACTTTCAGTAGTCATTTTCCTGTCACAAAAAGACAGCAAATTTTAGTATATCAAAATACTACTTATAAAGTTGTAGTAACTTTAAACACCCCTTGTTTCTAATTTAACGATGAAATTCTTATGACTTTCAATTGTCAACCGAGTGATCTTTAACTTGTGATGAAGATTTTATTTTTTCAAATCACTTGCTATGTTCAAACGGAGTAGAAAGTTTAAAACTTTAATCTCCAGAAACCAAACAATATAGATTATGAACAAAAAAACTTTAGTGAAAAGAAAATTTCACCAAACAAGCAGAAAAAAATTCCAATTTATTTTCTTAAGATTGTTGTTTTCGTGTACACAAAAATATGTATTTTGGCGAAACAACTTCAACACAAGTTCAAGAATAAATCAAGAACACTTATGAAGTTTCCAACACCTTCAACACAAGATCAAAAACGATCTTTCAAAGAAGTGTGTTTTCAATATTTTAAAGAAAATTAGATGAAGCAGAAAAAATCAAGTCCTCCAAATTCACGGAGTGTCCTTAAGGGAATAATTCCCCTCAAGTATCCGAGGTTGCAGAATTTTCCTCCCAGGATAAAATGGCTTAACAATTCAACTGTAGTGGTACCTCAAACGATCAAATTCTCTTCGAACTCACTCAACAGTTAGATGATCACACGGAGTATTTTAGAAGAAAAGAAATATTTTCAAGTGCAGAAAAATTCGTACTAAATCTGTGGAAAAATGCAGGTTTATATAGTCATTAATTGCCCCTTTCGAAAGGTGGCAATAGTTCACCGAAAAAGGTGTATCCTTTCTGAACGTCATGTCTATCCATTCGAAAGAGTGTGTTTTTTTCTGAACAGCCACAACCATCCAAATAGTCATACCTTTTTTCAAAATAGTGTCTTTTACTCGAAGAGTTGTGTCCCTTTCAAGCAACTTTTCATTTTTTCATTAACACCAATTGAACCCAACAAAAAATTGGTATTTCAACAACTTTTGAACAAGGCCTGACCCATCCTAAATTTAAATCAAATCTCAAAGAACAATATTGACCTTGAATATTGACATTATAAACAAACTTCTTTGCCACAAGTTTGGTATTGGTCTCTTGTCAGGTCTTTGATCAAAGAACTTGCTGCTAAATGTGCTAAAAATGGAGAGAACTGTCCCTAACTAATATTGATGTGGTTACTTCTATTTATGCCCGTCTTATACTCTGCACTGTTAAATCTACTAAGAGTCGGGTTCAACCCCGTAAGGATTTTAAAAATGCTATTGAGTCATAAGGATTGATTTACCATTATGGTCGTAGAAAAATGAGGTTCTCTAATATTAAATTTTTAAAAAACAGACAGACAATTAAGATTAACTATAAATTTCATGCCGAATAAAGATATTTACATAATAATGAAAACAAAATCGAGGAATATTACTAAGCGCAATCATCACGCTCTAATTTGTTGGATTGAAAGTGGATGATTTATGCCCCTTGATTTTTAAAAAAAAAAAATCCAAGATCTCCTCAATTTTGAATAGTAGATATTCTTTTTCCTTTATTTAATCCTATGTTATAAGCCTTTATTTTTCCGTCATTTCATTAAAATCATGCTTATTTGATCGAATTCTATGAATCTTCACCTTTTTTTCTTTAAAAAATTAGTGTTCTAAGTAAAACATTATGTGCTTGATAATTCACGTCAACACCAATTATGTCCACTTAATAGAGGAACATTGGTTTATAGACAATCATAATCTTAAGTGGAACATTGGTTCTCCTATCCTAAATGAACAACTCGACAATGGAACCTATGGTACCATCAATTATTTATAGATAATATAACAATATATCAAAAATATAAGTCCAAACATAATTTCTGTTAAGAAAAATAAACCATAGGAAAATACATATTTATGAATTCAATTATATGTTAATGGTACCATCAATTATATTTATGTTACAGATAAGGGAAGTAATTGATTTTAATGGGGAAGGAATATAAAATGGAAAATTATTGAGTATTAACTTCTGCAAAATAAGAATTGAAAAAAAATAAAAAAGAACGTTAATGCTCATAACTATTGAATTTAATTTCATTTAATTTATTACTCATTATATGTATTAGAGTAAGAAAACTAAAGCAAAATATACGGAAAATAGTCAACTTTCAGGATAATAATAAAGAAAGAGATAAATAAGGTAAAGTTTACTGATATCAATTAGAATTGAATTTTTCTTAAATTAGAGTATTTAAGTAACCACAAAACAAAATTTAACCAGTCTTCCTCTACCATCATCCCAATCAAAAAATGAAAGCTACTCAACACAAAAGTATTGACAATTGAGAACAACAAAACAAAAAGGTACCCTTTTTTCTTTTGCTATAATTTTATCAAATTAAATTTCATACGACATAGTATAGCATTGCAAATTTCAACTCAAATTATAACAATAATTAAGTTTGCCCCACTAAACATTTTCTTGTCAAGTTTGAAGTAATGCATTTTATTCTTGAATTGTTATGAATAGATTGAGGTTATGGAGTAGCAAAATAAATAAATAACAAAGATATTTATTTTTTTTGGTTAACGAAAAAAAAAATTTCAACTTTAGCAAATGTTAGTGTTTGGTTCTATATACAGGGAAATTATACTTTTTTTTCTACTATTTTTTTTTTCTTTTTGATTTCTTGCAAACTATTGTATAATGATGAGCTTTTTTTTTTTTCTAAGCTTGTATTCATAATTGGGATTCTTCTTTATATTACTTCTCATTTTGTTTGAGTGATGTTTTATATTATTAGTCTTTTATCTATACTAAAACTAAATATCCATACTATGACATACGGTATTGACCCAATAAATTGCAAATAAATATTGTATATATGGTAGACATTGAATCCTTTTGTCGCTTTTTGTGTGCTTGCTTGTTTATACTTTAAATTTGATTTCTGTTAGAAAATATCATTACAAATGAACTATTAAAATTACAAATCTTGTATCTAATATTGATGATATTGCAGTAGCCTAACAACAAGAAAAAAATATCAGTAATACGGAGGAAAAGAAGTAGTATAGAGAAGGAGGAGAAAGGGAAATGTGCAGATATTGACTACTTCAATAAGCTATCAGTTGATGTTATGACCTCTCTTTTTCTAAGGTGCCCCTCAAGTCATTATCCATGTTAAGATGCACATCCAAGTACTGGATATATTGCCTGTATTCGAGTGCTTATGGTTTCATTTGTAATTCTTAATAATTATCTTCTCGACTTTGGAGAGGATGAGTCACAATTTTAGTGACGACATATATCAACTTCCTGAATTTCACAAGCTTGGCTTGACATGTATATTTTTGTAACGACCCAATAAATTATTTTATAAATTTGTCCTTTTTTAATGCACCTCATAATTTTTAGATATTATTTTATAGTAATTGGTCAAATTGATATTTTCTTAATTCTTAAAGACTTGTGTATAAAAATTAACTTAAGTAAGAAAAATTTATCATATTTATTAAAAATAAGAACTGATAGATTCAGAAGTGAGGAGCAAGAAGGGAAGCGCCAGTTCAGAGTA
This sequence comes from Capsicum chinense, assembly GCA_026120095.1. Taxonomy (NCBI): domain Eukaryota; kingdom Viridiplantae; phylum Streptophyta; class Magnoliopsida; order Solanales; family Solanaceae; genus Capsicum; species Capsicum chinense. Next base: position 96,408,603 of record JAPEIP010000006.1, on the reverse strand, counting down.
TTTTTCTCCATCCCTGTTGAGAGGGTTTTCTACAATACCAGGTGAGAAGCGGTTGAGTAAATATATTTTCCTATCAGTTTTATATGGTTAAGCGGAGTGATAAATTGGCTAATCCAGTACGTTAAGATTATTAGTTAAATCATATTAAAATAAGAAAAAGTTAGTGAATTGGCTCAATTACGTAGTGAATGAGTAAATTACTAACTGTATATCTATAAACAAAAAAAAAAACTATAATTGTTGGCTGGTTTTGGCTGCTAGTGGGTGGAAAATTCACCATTGAAAACAACCAATAATGGCAAGTGATGGTTGAATTCAAATTGGAGTAAAACAGTTTCTCTTTCTGTTCCTTTGAGAAACAGTGGCCAATTATAATTATAGATTTATGTTCCTTTTTTTTTTTTAGTGTACTTAGTTTAAAATAATAATTGGGTGATCATTGATCAAGTGATTGATCGGCCAATCATTGGCGTAATGACGCCTATGTCACTTTCAACAGGAATGGAAAGTTTCAGTTTATGAATTTTATTTTATTTTGATTCACGTTTTTATTGAGATTTAAAGATATTGAGGTTTAAGTTTAGAAGTTTTAGAGTAAGTATTTATAAATGAGCGTCTTCAGAATCGTACTCTTATGTGGATGATATATTTGAACAGATTTTGATCGTTCAGAGATGAAAAAGTTTGTTAATTGATGTTTGTCTTCCTTGGACTCTTTTACAAAGTGCTTAATTGTTAGTTATGTGTAATGAGAGTAATGGGAAATAGGGGACCTGTATAGGTGATTGTGTCAAGCATCTATGCGGGTACCGGTGTTGTTTGAGAGGATAAAATAAGTTAATTGTATGTTTAAACTGTTTTTCCCTATTTGTTTGCCTAATGGACTGACTTGATATGGTAAATAAATTATTAAAAAAGCCAGCTAATGATGATGCTTTCACTTGATAAGTTGAGTTGATTTTAAAATTGATGTCTGATCTGGGTTAAGACACGAAGTGCTTTGCTTGACTTTAGTGATATTTGGGTTTGGAGTTGCACACCCGCACATCATACATTGCATTTCATATGGGATCAGAGTGCACACCTGCACAATATTATATATATTTATTGGGATTGGAGTGCATGCCTGCACAGTATATTTATTGGGATCGGAGTGCATGCCTCCATAATATATTTATTGAAATCGGAGTGCAAGCCTGCTTAATATGTTTATTGGGATCGGAGTGCACGCCTGCATAGTATATTTATTAGGATCGAAGTGCACGCCTGTATAATATATTTATTGGAATCGGAATGCACGTCTGCACAGTACATAGACCTTGAGTCCCTCATGGGTCCTGACCTTGAAGCCATTGCTCGGTAGGTGTGTACACAGAATATGTATTGCATTGCATCTATGTTGCTCGGACTCAATAGTTTTGCCTCCGAACCCATCTTGACACGAGACTGGCACGTGTGTGGACGCTTCCTCCATCTCCGATTCCATCAAATAATTTCAAACTCAGTGACCAAATTCAAAAAGAAATTTGAGGGAAAAAATTAGATAGCCCGGCGACTTACCTAAAAAAATTCCGACCAACGACACTGGTGAACTGTAAGGTTAACAAATAGAAATGGCATGTCTTTTCGACGTACTAATGATCGACGATGACGACAGGGTGGGAATAAACAGTAACAATTTCTCGACGATGATGTACGTATTTCTCGGCGACACATACGTATTTCTCATCGTTGGTCGTTGTCGGTTCAACCAGTTTTGTTTAATATTATGTTATATATTTATTTTTTAAAAAAATAAAAAGAACCAATACAACAGTTTTTGTTTAGCCTTTTAGGTCGGTTTATATTTATGTCGGTCTAGTTTTGTTGTTCCTGTGTTGTTTTTAATTAAAAGTTTTTATGATATAAAATAGTTTATATCAATATTTGGTAAACAGATGTAAGTTAAAATTTTGGAAAAAAGTTTCTAGTATTACTATTATTCCTAATTGAAAAGTAAAACCAAAGACAAAATAAATAAAAATAGTAAATTAACTAAAATAAATAAATCATAATCCTTATGTGTCAAGGAAAATTAAATTGATTTAAATTGAAAAAAGTCTAAAATTCTCTCATCCATAACATATAAATAGAACATCTTCCAAAAGAAATTTTAACTTAAAAATGTGATTATTCTTTATCAAATAATATGGCATCATCCGCATTAGGTAGTCAAAAGGGAAATGGTTCTATATTTGAACTCTTTGAACTGATAATCTTAACAGATGTGCTTTAACTCTATTATATGATCCAGTAACTTGTTTATTACAATAATTACATGATCATGTTCTATTTCTACCACCATTGGGAGCAGTTGAAAATATTTTTACATGATTTCATAGTGATTTGTCATCAAAATCTACTCCTATACTTTTTGTTGGTCTCATTAGCAAAGTTCAAGGTGATACATTGAGAATTTTGAAGATGGAGCACGAACAAGCTGAAAAGAAAAAATCTTCAGTTCAAGTTAATGCAAGAAAAAAATTGATTATGTATATCTTTAGGAGGGCACTGATTTACTTCAACGTAAAAAGAAAGAGTTCAGAAAGTGGAGCTATATGAAAATCTTTCGACATCCATGAGAGAAATACTATCGACAAATTAACAACTAGAATGTTCTACGCATTAGGTTTATCATTCAATTTTGCAATTCTCCATACTTTAAAAATTATTCAAAGTTTTTAGCTAAAAATTTCATCTCCGATTATATTAGCCCATCATATAATAGATTGAGAACAACTCTTTTAGATCAAGAAAAGACTCACATTAATAGAAAGTTGCAACCTTAAAGATACATGAAAAAAGAAAGGGATGTCGATTTGTTCAAATGGATGGTCTGACACTAAAAAACAACCTTTAATAAATATATTGACATCATCTAGTGGGAGTCCAATATTTTTAAATTCAATAAATTCTAGTGGGTGCACAAAGGGTGGAGAATATATTGCTAATTTTTTTATTGAAGAAATAAAGAAAGTAGATCCAAATAATGTTGTTCAAGTTATTACAGCTAACACAAGTAATATGAAACTTGTCGGTACTATGGTGGAGGAAAAATATCCTCATATATTTTGGACTCCTTGTGTTGTTCATTGTTTAAATCTAGCTTTGAAAAGTATGTGCCAACCGTCTGATAAATTATCTCACTTTACTAATTGCCAATGGTTCTCCGAGCTACTTAATGAAGTGAGTAATTTGAAAACCTTTGTTGTGAATCATGACATGACACATGCAATTTTTTAAAAACATTCAGATTTGTGTTTATTGAAAGTTGGTGAAAAAAAATTTGCTTCATATGTTATTAGGACGACTCGTATTCGCAAAGTGAAATCTTCTTTAGAGAAGATGGTCATGGATGATGAAAGGAAGAATTCTAAGGGGATAAGGGAATTGAAGTCAAAATTCGTAAAATAAAATCTTTTATAATGAATGATGAGAAGTTGGATAATATTGACTACTTTTTTAAGTTTACAGAACCTATTGTAGATATGCTTAGAGATGCCGATCTAGATGGTCCAAAATTACATCTCATTTATGATATGTGGGACTCAATGATTGAGAAGTTTAAAAAATAATCTTTGAGCATGAGGGAGAAGATCTCATTTCTGATCAATCAATTTTTTTATTCCATTCATGGTATTCTAGTGGTTAGATCGAACAAAAGCCACACCCCTTTATATTGTATGGCACATTCTTTGGTTTCCAAATTCTATCATCAATCATGGCTTCAAGTAGAGAATGGAATTCAATGGGTAGCTTCTAATGAAGATTTAGAAATTACATCGAATAGAGTAAAGTGCTTTCAAAGGTACTTTAATTCTAATCAAATGAAACAAGTTTCATTGGAGTATGAAAAATTTTGTAGCATGAGTGGTTATTTTGGTGAGCCTTATGTGATTGATGCTATGGAGTATGAAGATCCTCTTTCTTGGTGGAAAAATCATGGTGTCTCGACTCCATTTTTGCAACAGTTAGCTTACAAGTTGCTTACTTAACCGGCTTCTTAATTCCTCCTGTTGTGAAAGAAATTGGAGCACATATTCTATGATTCACAACATCAAGAGAAATAAGTTAGAAACTTCAAGAGCCGAAGATTTAGTGTTTGTACATTATAATCTACGATTCCTATCTCGTAAGAAAGAGAAATGTATAAATGGGCCAAGCAAGTATTGGGATGTCGGTATGTCTACATTTTCTTTATAGTTTCTCAATTATTTATTTTGAATGATAATTTTTTCTTTCTTTGTATAAAAACTTTTTAATGTATATATTCTTTTTAACTTATTTAGGTAGAGATCAATTTGAAGTTGAGGATACAATTAATAATTTAATCGAGCTATCAATAGATGAACCTCAATTAGAAGAAGTGATTTTTTACGAAGAATTGAAGATTTGGAAGAAGTTGAAGAAGATGAAGAGTAGTTAACTTACTTGATAGTGGACATTTCTTTTTGTTCTGTTAGTTTTGAATTGATGTCTTAAGTTGGGATGTTTTATTGTGTTTGTTTAATAAAGTATTATTAGAATATCTTTATAACTCTATAGTAATAATATTTAACTTTATTAGCCGAGTCCCCCTACCCGTATCCAAATTTGAATTCGTACCCCTGAATCTTAAAATTTATATTTTAACGAATTCGACTCTCGGATTCTCACCCGTCTCGGATACCCGCACCCGAGTCTAGGCAACTTAGCATTACATTGCATCGCATTGCATAAATTCATTTGGTTCAAATTGGTTAAAGTGTATTTGTTGACCTTGTACTTATTGCATGTGTTATTTATTTCACTGGATTGAGAATTTCTTGGACTGTGTTATGATATCCTTATGACTGTTGAACTTGACTATTCAGTTAGATTAAGGTGGTTTCCTTGAGTGCAGGTTATATGTTTGTTTTTAGACGATTGTCGTGGTGCCACTTGTCAACACTTTGAATTAGGGTCAATCGACAATGCTTGCTGAGTACACTTGGTTCTATACTCACTCTTGTTTTTTCTGTACCTTACATATAGGTAAAGATCCGACGACCTCTGGATTATTGATTCTTGTGGTTCCTTCTTGCTAGCATCGTTGGAAATTTGAGGTAGCTGCTACTGGCATTAGAGATTACTGAAATCTTCTTCAGCCTTATCCTTATGCATTTTTCGCATTTTGAAAGACTCAAACTTTCTTTTAGTGCTGTATTTAGTGGCTTGTATTAGTGACTTCCGGACCTGTGATTATATATTATTTGATTTTACTAGCCTGTTAATCTATTTATGAGATTATTCGAAATTGGTTAAGTTCTTATTTTCTTCTGCTTCTATAAGCTTGGAATGTTGTTCTTGGAATTGAATAGTTGGTGTACCTATAACAGAGGATGGGATAAGTGCCATCACGGTCCCGAATTTGGGTCGTGACAGTTTTGGAGTAATTGATGATCTCACTGTACCAAATAATGAATTTTAATTGGTTTGCTTTGGTTGTTAAAGGGAAATTTCCACTTTCTCTCTCTATTTCCTTATTGATGGAGGTTCTGAAAATCTGGATGCTTATGTGACTATCATTCACATACACATGAGAACTAACCTTCCTAGCCCTGTGCAAAGCTCATTTCCACCTGTTAAATAGCTCCCCTATTTCTCTCTTACCAAATGACCACATTAAGGCAAGAGGAGTAACATTTTAAGCTGTGTGCCTCCTTCTCCTTACTCTCACTATGTGATATTTTAGATGACTCCGCTTAATTCAAAACATTGATTAATAGGCCTATGTGATTGCCTAGAAAGGTTTCTCAAAATATGTTGTCATGAAGTTCATTACAACCTCATTGAACTTCCCATCAAGCTCTCACTGCTGAAGGAAAAAAACAATATCTTTCTTTTCGTCCATTTAATTTCAAAGGTTAGCTCATTAATGTGTTTACGGTTTCTCTTTTTCTATATTCTCACTGTGTCTTGTATGCTATAATTTTGAATCTTAATTGCAACGACCATTTTGTGCAAATAATGATGTTTCCAAATTACAACTTAAGAAGAAGAGGAATACCGTTTTGATTTGTTGCTTTGCATACCCTTAACCTTCTGGAACTCCTATGAGGTAACCACCAGAGGCCACCCAATAGCAGCAAATACACCAACATCCACCAGATTTACACCAAAGACCAGCAACCATTTCACTCTTGCACTGGTTTGGATTATATGTGTTACAGTGATTCAACTTCGTCTCAACTACGACGAAGCGTGGCACAAAAGTCACAATAAGTGATGATAAGGAACCTCGGGACAGGATATTGATGTACTTGAGCAGGAAAAAGTTTCAAAACTCGGTTAATATACCTAAAAAAGCTGAAATTAACAGTCCCAATAAAGTGTCAAGACAGAGAAGTATCGGGAATAGGGTGTTGTCCCTTCCAGTAGATCGGGAACAAATAAATCCAAGGGAGCTAAATAGAGGGCATGTTTGGGCAAATTCATTTCAACCTGATATGTTGGGAAAGCTATCAGATTACGATGAACTCATATTCATTCATATTACATTTCGGAGTTCATTTATGTTCTTCGTTTACATGTTAGGCTTGTTGTCTATAAGCAATATTAAAATAGGCCATCTCATGCTATTGTAAATAAACCACAACGTGGGAAATCAGGGGAAGAAGGAAAACTCTAAAACTATTGAAAATCACAAAGGCTCGAACTTTCCTGCCATAGTTCTCAGAATTGGGAGTTGGGAGGTAATATTGATGTTTTAGCAGAGTGTAATTTGTATCTTACAAATTGCAGTTTAGAAGAGCTAGAACTGATGGAATTATGTTGTTATTTTTGTATGATTTGTATATTTCTGAAAATTGAGCTAAATTGGGAAAGTGGATATTTTAAAAATTTCTGCAAATTCAGCTGAATTGGGACTCTTTTTTCTTTAAAACTCTAATGTAATTATGATTGTGACGTACAAAACTGATGGTTACATATTATAGCTAGGTCACAATTATTGAGCCCGCACTGGCGCGGGCTTCTACATCTAGAATTTAATATAAGAATTAGCCATTTAGTCTTTGCACAACCTCGACAGGCATCTCATACACATGTTAATGTGCTCATTGACTTCTGACCTTGATACGTGGATCATCCCAGACACATAAGTTACATTACTTCATAAACGCAAATCTCAGCAAAAGTTGATTTTTTTTTGCAGGCTAACTCGGTGGGTGGTATTGTAATCCTCTTCCACTTCTCCTCTCACCTCTCCTAAAAAATGAGGAAGATAAAAATCAACTAAGTTAATATTATCTGGTATCGGAAGAGACCATCAATCCAGTTTGACACAAAAAAAGCTACCTATTGAAATGGAGAAAATGTCTCTAACAAATGTTGATGTGATTACTTCTATTTAGGTCCCTCTCACACTCTATATTGTTAAATCTGCTGAAAGAGATTTGTAGTCAATATCAGTAAGTTTTTTATATACTTTTGGTACTTTGAAGAAAAGATTATTCGTCAATTTAGGAATGTGCCACTTTTTTTTTTGGTCAAAATTTATAGTTCTTAGCCATAAATTAAGTCCTCGATAATTCATGTCAGATTTTAATCTATCTTAAGTATAATAAAATTTGTGTTTTAAACGAACAACTTGAGAATGAAACATATGATACATTCTTGGGTTAGGATATCAATCCAATGTTCACTTATAATTAGTACCACGATATATGGAAGCGTTGTATTAACTTTATCCATTTTGTAGAGTCTGGCCCTTCGACGTTGCTCGGGATATAAGACGGCAGATTTAAAGGAATGTACTCTTATCATACACAACTTGCAATTAAGTAAAAGAGGAAGCTCTTTGGAAGCTGTGAGGGACAAATACAAGCTGCATAAGGTGTCAAGCTGTGCGTGTTGATAATTTGTGGTTTTGTTGTAAACACCTTGCATAGATAAGTAATTTGATGTGAATATTGTATGATTTTCCTCCAACAGTTCAAATGTGTGTTAACATTGTCTTCTCCTCTGGTAATACCGGGTAATTTCTTTGAAGATACTATAAAAGATTAATCGGGCATATGCTTTTGAATATTGGTATGGGATGTTACGATGATACCTGGAAGAGGTGTGCTGCCTTGTTGGTGCTGGATCATGCTGCTTTGAGGACAACATTTTAGTAGTTTTACCTTTGTTTGTACTACTAAACCCCTATTACAGTTCAGTTTAATTTGTTGCCTAGCTTAAAATAATTATAATATGCACAGGTTATACTTCTCAGTAACAGTCTCATTTGGTCCAGTGATCATGAAAAATAATCTCCAACTTTAAGTGTGCAACATCAAATTGGTCCGGTGATCATTGAAACAGACTCGATACTGCCTTGGATCATTACGTTGGTAATTGATGAAATTAATTTGCTAAAAAGAAGCAGATTGATTGATCAAAGGAGAAAAATCAACAAATCATAGAGAATGGGAAAAGCGTAGAAAATGATGAATAGGATAATGGAGTTGAAGTTCACATCGAAAAGCCTTCAACGGCAAGCTCGAAAATGCGAGAAAGACGAAAAAGCTGAGAAGCTCATGGTCAAGAAGGCAATCGAAAAAAGTAACATGGACGGCCCTAAAATTTACGGCGAAAATGGCATCCGTAAATGCAGTGAACAAATGAACTATATCCGTCTCTCCTCTCGCCTTGACGCCATTGTAGCTCGCTTGGATACTCAGGTAATGATCAATATTTTAACATTTATTTTTTCAATCATATTTATGAGAATGATTGCAACTCATATTAGTTTTTGTATAGCTTTCAGACATCTAAATTTAAAATTTAAAATATGGAATTACTCATGTGATGTTAGTTGAATAGTTGAAGGTAGAGGGTTAGTTAGGTAGTAGAGGGTAGAGTGGTGTCTTGTTCGTAGATATAGGTTTGTTGGTGCTTGTCGTAGTACTAGTCATTGTGGGGGTCTATCAGAAACAGTCTCTCTACTTCATCTGAGGTAGTGGTATGGATCGAGTGCACTTTACCCTCTCCAGATTCCACTTTGTGGGAATACAGTGGGTATGTTGTTGTTGGTGCCTGTCATAGTACTAGTCGTAAACTTGCGGTTCTTGCTTTTGATATCTATCATATGTTGTTTATTGTGCCACATTAGTTTGTTGTTATATAATTTCTATGCTTTTTTTTCACTGTACGATCTCTTCTTCTTTGACATGGATTTGTCGTACTAGTCGAGGGTTCATTGTAAACAACCTATCTACCTCCACGAGGTGTAGTAGAATGGTCTGCATATACTCTACCCTCCCCAGACCCTACTTGTAGGATTTCACTAGGTATGTTATTGTTATTGTTGTCGAAAGTGATGTTGTTTGACTTGGCTAGGAGTTCGTGAAAGAAAAACAGACTTTTGATACTTGTGGTCTAAAACAAGTCATAGATATTTGTGTAACGGTAACTATCTTATTAAGGGTGAACTTTGCATTTTAAAACTAAATTGTTACTAAATATAAAACGTACTATTCTTTTTGGGACTTACTAAAAAGGAAAGTGCGTCATATAAATTGAGACAAAGGGAGTATTTATTTCAATTTAGCTTTGAAGATTAGTCAAATTGACTCTCGTGAAATAAAACTTGACTAAGTGACAGTGAGCAGAGGGAGTATCTGTTGATCACTAGATAGTAAAATTAATGATTTTTATGTTAAGCTCTTGAAATTGTGATATGTCTGTGAACACAGGCAAAGATGACGACGATCAACAAATTAATGTCATCGATCGTCAAATCACTAGAGTCTTCACTTTACATAGGGAATCTACAGAAATGTTGGAGACGATGGATTCATTCGAGTGACAATTTGTGAATATGGAGGTTCGAGTTGAGTCTATAGAGAGTTCTATGGCTGGAACTACTTCCTTATCGACCCTAGAAGACCAGGTCGGCAGCTCGATGTAACAGGTGGCGGATGATTAAGGACTCGAGGTGTCTGTGGGGCTTTCTCAACCAGCTGCACATGCTATATCTTCTAAGAATGAGGAGAAAGTCAATGAGGATGATCTGTCCAGGCATCTTGCAGAGCTCAACGCGCGTACGTAATTGAGAAACTAAAGATTCTTCTGTATAGAAGATTTTTTGTGGATTTTCATCTGTTAAGAAAAAAAAAGAAGCTGGGCAATACGTGAATGTAATCAGCTAGCCGATTACTTTCTAACTTGGCATGTGAGGGGGTGTCAGTTTTAATTCATTTCAAGAACTAACAACACAAGCTCGAAGAATTCTTAGATTGGATAAAGCTAAATGGCCATCTTTTCGCGAAAGAGTGATAGAAAATGTTCTAGCATCAATTTGTGGCATTGGTATAGAGTTTAGTTCGAGTGTGTAAATGGAATATCCAGGAAAATTTAAGTGGCTGGTTCTGAAGAAAAAAAGACCTCTATATAATTGAAAAAGCATGATATCAAACAAAGTTTTACACGACATGTCCAAATATATGGATAACAAATCAGTTATGTTGAAGAATTTATCTTGGTACTTAAAGGTGTTTTTTAAGTCTTGAATGAAGGATTGGTGACATTAACCAACTTAAAGGGTCAAATATAATTAGGAAACTTGATTAAGTTGATTGTGGATTTGATTAATATTTTCAAAACTTTCTAATCTTTTCAAAAATAAAAATCAACCTATACCCCTCTCCTCTAAATCAACCGTCTCTCTTCTCTCTCTCGACAGTCTCTCGTAATTCTCTTTCAACCAACAATTCTGCAAAATTTCTCCGTTCAAGCCCCGGCGACTTCAAGCTCCGGCAACAAATAGTTGGGCGATTTTCTTTTCGACTTTCAATCTTCAATCGACGTGAAGAAAGAGAGGAACTTGAGTCAACTTCTCTTCTAGTATTGGTTAACAATTTCTATTTTTCTTGCTTAAATTTGAAATGTAGACTGAATAAACCCCTAACTTTTGGCATTTCTTCTCTATTCTTTCCGTTGTGAAATATAATTTGTTGTTATTGTAGTTCTTGTTGTCGAACTGTTGATTCAATTCGTTGGTGATTTTTGGTCACCGTTGATGTTCTTAGTGTGTGTGTGTGTGTGTTGTGTTGTTGTTGTTGGGTTAATTTGTTATTTTTCTTGGTAAAAATAGTGTTGCAACAGATGAACCATCTGATGCAATAGATGAACCATCTAATGTAATAAATTAACCATCTGATGCAACAGATAAATCATCTGATGCAACAAATAAATCATCTGATACAACAGATTAACCATCTGATACAACAGATTAACCATATGATCCAATAGATAAATCATCTGTTGCAACAGATAAAACATCTGATGCAACAGATTAAACATCTAATGCAACAGATAAACAGAACAGATCATTCATCTATTGCAACAGACAACTCTTCTATTTGGAAGAAATCTAAACAATATTGATCCAACATAACCCATTTGGCAACAGATAAGTGATCTTTTTTTATTGTTCTCAAAAAAGTACTCACCCCCTATAATAGGTTGGTTATATAGTGCAACAGATATCCTACCTGGTGCAATAGATGTGTGGCCTATTTTTATTATTTCCAACGGATTACTCATCCCTTGCAACAGGTTGGTTATAGCTACAACAGATAACTTATCTGGTGTAATAGATGAGAGATTTGTTTTTATTGTTTCCAACGGATTACTCATCCGCTGCAATAGGTTGCTTATAGGTTGCAACAGATAACCTACTTGGTGCAATAGATGAGAGATTTATTTTTATTGTTTCCAACTGATTACTCATCCGCTGCAATAGGTTTCTTATAGATTGCAACAGATAACCTACCCGGTGCAATAGATGAGAGATGTATTTTTATTATTTCCAATAGATTACTCATCCCTTACAATAGGATGCTTATATGCTGCAATAGATAACCTACCTAGTGCAACAGATGAGTGATCTATTTTTATTATTTCCAGCGGATTACTCATCTACTGCAATAGGTTGGGTATATGCTGCAACAGATATCCTACCTAGTGCAACAGATCAATGATCTATTTTTATTATTTTCAATAGATTACTCACCCGCTGCAACAGGTTGGTTATATGCTGCAGCAGATATCCTACCTGGTGCAATAGATCAATGATCTTTTTTTATTATTTCCAACAGATTACTCATCCGCTGCAAGAGGTTGGTTATATGCTACAACAGATATCCTACCTAGTGCAACAGATCAGTAATCTATTTTTATTATTTTTAATAGATTACCTATCCACTGCAACAGGTTGGTTATATGCTGCAACAGATATCCTACCTGGTGCAACATATCAGTGATCTATTTTTATTATTTTAAATAAATTACTCATCCGCTGTAACAGATTAGTTTTATGCTGCAATAGATATCCTACCTGGTACAATAGATGTATGATCTATTAAAATTGTTATTTTACTGTTGTACATGTTTGATTTACTGATATCCTTTTTAACGATGGATTAATCAATTATAATTTATTTTACGTTCCTGAAAATTTTAGATAATATGGCTCCCAAAAGAAAAGAAATTGAATCAAGTCCAAGTAAAGGAACAAGTGAAGCAGCTAGACTACAACCATCACTCTATGAGCTTGTTTTGCAAGCGTTATCTCAATCAGGAGCAGAAGATGATAAACATGGGAGGAGGAATGTTTCAAAAGAGAATATCCAAATGCTAATAGACCTTCCACTGAAGAGCTGGTCAAAACCTTCAGCATTGATCGTTATCCTATGAGAATGCAGTGCGGTGGTGCTACAGATTTAACGGGTGATTTCGTAGTTAAGTCAATCATGGAAAAATCTTTTAACACCTTCAGAAAAATACTTCGAGAACAAAAATTAGATGCTTATTTTAGGGATAGCTACTTTGGGGAATATCTTAATTTATCGGAGGACAACAATGCTTGTTTCTAAATGAAAATGATATATATCCTTCTCAAGTGTAGATTTATGTATGAAAACAAAGATAAGAGAGATGAGGTATGGATAAATTACTGTGGCATGTCTGTTTATTTTGGTTGGAATGAGTTTGTCATAGTTACTGGATTAAAATGTTATCCTTCTTCTCCTTCTTAAGTTATACCTATTTTAATCCCAAAAAAGTACCCTTCACACCTAAAAAAGATAAAGAAAAGTCGAGTGGTTGTGATGACCTGGTGTCCCTTGTTGGTCTAACCTTCAAAAACATAAATTTAATAGAAGCGTTGAAAGGTAAAAGACTTTCAAAGAAGCACAAGCAATCATTGTGCTTGGTTTGGTTTGTACATAATATTCTTTTGGCGAGAGACGTCAACAACAACATACCACTTGGTTTAATAAAGCTCTACGGGGATCTTGAGGCATTTAAGATCTATCCCTGGGTTATGAAAGCTACAAAATGACTGTCAAATATTTGTTGACTCCGTTAACGCCAAGGACAGTCAACTTGTATGGCTTTCCATGGACTTTCATGGTAAATGTTTCTTTTATTATGACATGATTCCTTTTATTTATTCAATAATGCTTTTGATTTATTGGTGTTATTTTATAGGCTTGGGAATTTGAAGTCATACCTTATTTAAGATAATAAGTGAAATACCATGAAAAAGTTTCCTGTCCAAGAATCCTGAGATGGTTGTCGGTCAAAACTGAAAAAAATACAAAATTTCTTGATATCTTCAACCCCCCGAAGAAAGTAGTAAGTCTAATTAAGTTTTTCATTTCATCATCATTCTAATATATGTACTGATTTATTTTAGATTGTCTATCCGTGGCTTGGACCGACGAATCGAGAGTTCAAGATGTCATTTTTCTTACTTTACGATTTGTGCAAACTTTATCGGATCCTAAGATCGTTGATAGAATAAAGAAAGAATTGTTTGGAGCAACAACCATCACAAGAACAACAATTTTGGAGGATAGGATTGTTGTTGTTGATGATGGTAGTGGTAGTGGTGCTCCTCTTACAGTTTTTGGAACAACAAACAATTAAGATTATTATCATAGTGGTTATACATATTTTGCCACTTCTAGCGAATGTTCAACATGCAAATGTCAAGCTTGCAAGGCGAAACATAATGGAGTGACTAATGCCATTAATGCATTAACTGCTTCTGTAAAGGAAATAACATCTAAGAGGGGTGTCATTCCATCAAAAAGGATTTCATTTCCATACACTCCACTAGAGATCAAGGTGGCTAAGAGATGGAAAGAAATCTCCAAGGTATCATTAAGCATTGAAAAAAGAAAAATTACAACTCTTCTGTCTTTATCTTGCACCTTTAATCAATGTACAAGGGCCACAGAAGAGCACCATGAGCTGAAGAAGGTAAATGTATATCATCTGTTCCAACAAACAAACAGAGACATCTATTTCAACAGATTATACAACTCTAAAAATTATCAAAAAGATATATTTATCTGTTGCAATTGTCGTATAACTTGTGTATCAGATTCATTATCTGTTGCAACATATGTCCGTCTGTTTCAGCAAATCAAATAGGTCTTAGTACTATTTTAATTTGTACCAACAGAGTCATATATTGCAATAGATGGTCATCTGTTTGAAATTATCGTACAACTCTGTTTTACCTGTTTGAGTTTATCCTAACAGATAATCCATCTGATGCAATAGATAGATAATCTGTTGTATAACTGTGATTAGCATAGATAATTCTGGCTTTCCAGGTAGATATCATAGTAGAAGCTACTGCTGAACAGCATAATATCACAGTTGATAATCCATGAACTGCTTTCATGGAAGAAGAAAATGAAAAACCTATCAGTTCGGGAGAATGGAAGAATTACCCATTTGAAGGGTTTAACATCGCAGACGAGGATCCAAAAAAAACTAACAAAGTTGATCAATGACTATTCAGAATGGATCGATGATGGGTTGTTAAAGCATCACGCCGACAGGTACATAAATCGTTTTTAAAGGTATTGATTTATATAATTCTTGTTGTCAAAACATGACATTAACACATTTAAATTATGTAGAAAATAAAATTACGAACACTAAAAAGTGAACGAATCGAGTCTTGATTTTGATATGTTCGACTTTATTATTGCACATTCTAGAATAAAAGATTGATTCTATTTGATGTCACAACCCCAAACTTGTTGGAATAATGAGGTTTAAATGTCATACATATTACTATTAATTAATACTTTATTTAATTACATTTGTGTATTAATTTTATTGTTATATAATCTGAAATGTTTGATAATATGTGTAGCACATCGATGTCATTTTTTTACTACCTCCAAAAGAAGGCCAAGTTGCAAACACAATAACAATACAATAAACGACAGACAATTATTTGTACAAAGATTACATCAATAATGCCTACGATAGGTTTTGTCAACAATAGCCGGAAGTTTCCCAAAATGAGGAATGCTTAATCAACATCATCAAAGGTTTTAGCATTGCAGTTGGCTTACCTTGGGATTTGGTTGATGAAATGTACATCCCAATTAATTATGGTAATGAATTCCATAGGTTGTTGGCTATCGTCGTTCTAAAAGAGAGGCGCATCTGAGTTTATGACTCGATGTCACGAAGGAGACATTTCAGGCCATCGTCTGAGATACAAAATCTAGCTAAAATATTGCCTACTTACCTTGATATGAGTGGTTTTTTTAACCAAAAGGTTCATATTGATAGGTCAATAATTGAAGCATACCGGGATAAAATGGATAATCCATTTGATATAGAATATATTGAAGGAATTGCTCAACAACCCATTGGTAGCCTGTAAGTATCATGATTTAGTTTTATTTCATAAATTTCACAATGCTTACAGGAACTGCAAGATATGAATTATCTATTTTTTAAAAAATTCAGGGATTACGGTCTTTTTGTTGTCTCTTACGCCGAGTATTTGAGCGATGGATTACAAGTACCAAATGATGAACTTGATGTTGGATTACTCCACAAAATATATGCTTCTTTTTTATAGAAATACAGAAAAGCAAAAGCTCAGAAACCGTACGCAAGGGACATTAAAGATCCACAACGACCAAAGTCGAATTTCATAGCACCGGATGAAGAACAACTTGTCCATATTGAGTAAATATTTATAGCTTGGGTCTGTCAAAGTAATAACCTCTCCTTGGTAATTATTGGCACCAAAGGTTACATTGTTGATTTATTTGTAAAGTATATCATTTGTACCCATATTGATTTTTTTACACTTCATTTATTTTTGAGTTATTTCGTGTAATTTCTTAAGGCTTTGATTTATTTTATGTTGTATATGAATATAATTTAATCCTTAATTTTGAACTTAATAATTGAAATGGAATACAAGATTCAAATATCGCAATAGATAATACATTTGTTACAACAGATGATATATCTGTTGGAAATTATCAAACAGATTTAGACATATGTTGCAACATGTAGTTTATCTATTGGAAATTATCAAACAGGTCTTTCTACTTTTTAAATTTGTTCTAATAGATTACCTATCAGTTGTAATAGATAGACTATATGTCGCAACAGATTGTATATCTGTTGCGATAAAGACTGAGACATCTGCATAATAAAACAGAGGATCAACCTTTAGCAATAGATAATCAACCTTTTGCAATAGATAATCAATATGTTGCAACAGATAATCAATCTATTATAATAGATAATCAGTTTGTTGTATTATAAAAAAAATCAACTTTCGTCAAACATTAACAATTGTTATGGGCTTTGTCTTTGTACATCTCCTTCTTTATATACAGGATCCAAGAATCTAGTTAGTACCCCATAAGCCCATACCTCTTACATGTTTTCCATAATGGCGTTGCACAGACCAGACATTTTTTTGTTGGTCAGCAAACATTCTTGTCAGCAAGTGAGTATGGTCTGTACGTGGCACTGGTTTTATTCTTTTAAAGGTGCATGCCCTTGTTTTGACCTTCAAAATCCCATGATTTCTTCATCAATACTTCCACTGGCAAATAATCCATCAGTTTACCCTGCCTTAAAAATTGGGGAGCAACTCCAACAGTGGTTGCATATGGATAAAAAAATCTTTATCGCTGAAGACAGGTAAGTTGCAGTCATAAACCCTTAATATTTCCCTCCTTGAGAAGTATCTCAATAGCAAGAAAATGTTTGACTTACATATTCAAGACTACAATAATTCTCTTTGCCTTGGTCCAGCTCTTGCCATAGGAATATGGCCTTTTTCCTATAACATAGTTAATCATATCTTCCTCCCAATTGTACAGAGAAACTAATTGATCAAATCCTGGGCCATCGATATTTTTATATAGATAGTTGAGGTAATTATACCTATTCTTGAAATTATTATAGAAGTTGAGGTTCATTATCCTATCGGCAGCATCATAAGCATCGAGATATGCTAATTGCCTGCCCCTCATGAGGTAGAGAATTTCATCAACATACTATGATATAAGATGATAATTTTTAAATAGGTTAGTAAATGTAAGGAAGAAAAACATAGAGAAAAGATGCAACGAATGGACCATCTATTGCAGAGGGTTCTCCGAATCTGTTCACAGATTACCCAGCTAACGTAACTTATACAAGAGATGTTTAATCTATTGTAATAGAACAATCACCAGTTGTGCCAGAATACCCAGCTATTGCAATAGATGACACATCTTTTTTGTATCTTCTTCTTCATGTAGTAGATTAGGAGGCTAGGTTAGGAAAAGTAAACTTACCTTATCTATGTACCACTTACACATAGTTATCATGCTCCTAAAGTCTTGGGCATCAAACATATGCATGGTTTATTATTCTGCTATTTTTTTCTTGGGATTTTTGGTATTTCGCAGTTTTGTCCTCTCTTGGTCGCCAAGAACCGCGTATATGTAAGACCCTACAAAATCCTAAGCTTGATTCAGTCCTATAAAAGCTAGTAAGGGGTCCCATACTTAGAAAAAAATTTAGCTAAGTGTTCATACTTAGAGTTATTTTAGCCTTCGTAAGTTGGTGATCCTTTTTCACAGCCCTTATGACCTTTAAATATCTATTTTAGGTTAATTCATGATCAAGAATGTGAGTAGTTGTTCACGAATAAGTTTTGGATTTTTTAAAATTCATTTGAGGCAGGTTTGGAAGTCCAAACTAGTGGATCGATGCGATCTCAATGCGCCGCATCGCCTATCGCGTCAATGAGTATTTTCCCCAGCTCCTAGTGCAAATTCCAGTGAGTCAAACACAGCGCATTGGCTATCGTATCAATTCCAATAACACGGTGCATCGGTCTACGCGTCGCTAGTCCAATTTTTAGTGATTAAACCCCGCGTCCAGAAGAATGAATGGGTCTTTTCCCATTTTATATCAGCCCCCAAAACATGTAATTAATTCATCCAAAAGGCAAAATTTACTCATTCTTTCTAGAGTTTTTCAAGAACAAACCCTAGTTCATCACATTCAAGAATCCAAGTTCCAAGGAAATCCATCAACCTTTCAGAATTCAAGCTTTAAGGTATGTCAAGAATTCATCCAAGGATCCCTTCCACCTTTGGAGTCCAAGAAACTCTTTTAAACTTTCAGTAAATTTATTTCATTGTTTGGATTCAAGTGTATTCATGATTATAATGTTGATTGGATTTCTATTCTATGATTAAGTGCAAGATTTATGTAAAAACAATTATTATGTATATAGGATCATGTGAATTCATGTTAAAGCCTTGAAATTGTGATGTTCATGTGTTGATTAGTACTATGTGCATATACAATGCCTTTCAAGTGTTTGATGAGTTGTTCATGTGAATTAAATAGTGAGATTATATCATGTTAGTATGTATACTAGTTCATGCCATTCAAGTGTTTGATAAAATGCCTCTATAGATGCATTATGAACAAATGTGCATTTCTATACTATGCAAGGTCATGTGATACTTTACTTTTCATACTATCGAATCCGGGGGGTATTTAATACCCGATAATTTAGTTATTTACCTAGAGCCAGTGTCAGTTATAGAATAATCTTAGTCAGGTCACAATCAGTAGTACTCTCAGTTAGTTACAAAACTCAGGAAAAACTCAGTAGACTCAGTATCAGTCAAGTCCATTTCAGTATTCAGTTCAGACCATAGTAAATTCAGTCAGTTAACAGAATTCAGTAGTATTTCATCAGTCAATGGAACTCAGTGAACTCAATTTAGTTTAGTTAAACAGTACGATTAGTTATAGCTCAGTCCAGCCTAGTACAGTTTAGAACTTAGTCTAGTGTCTATTTAGTTGGGAGTAGGATTCAGCACCGAGTGAACCCAAGGGTGGGGACTTACCTGCCAGAGAATGTGATCCTTAGAAGTAGACCTTATGTTCCAGAAATACGTAGCCAGCATAGGTTGAGACATCAACTTGCTAGTTGAGGGTTGATGAGGTGTCCTACCTGCCATTTGAGGGTATCACCATTCTTATTCAGAGCACCTGCTAGATGAGGGTGACTCAGCTTTTCTTTACCCGTGGCATGGTACTGACACCCTTCTAATTAGGGTTACAGATTGGACCCAATCTATTCAGAAAGAGACATATCGGTTAGATGATTATCTCTCACAGTCTCAGTTTTAATCTATAGAATAGAACTCAGTTCAGTTCTACAAAAATCAGGACTGTCAGATACAGTCACTCAGCTCAATACGAAACTTAGAATAGTTCCACAGGATCAGGACTATCAGATACAGTCATTCAGCTATCAGTAATACAGTAACAGTAAACTCAGATATCAGTAAAATCAAAAATTTAGAACTCAGTATCTAATGTTATCACGACCTCGATTATAGTTATGTATTCATGCATGTACTCTCATTCAATTATACGCATGTTATTCAATCATTATTGTTCATGTATATGAACCCATACATCACAGCCTACTTCACTTAGCATACCAGTACATTTAAAGTACTGACGCATACCTTTCTTCTATGCTATGATGTCTTATATCATAGGTTCAGATGCACGGGCTCCCAATCATACTTAGCAACCCGATCCATCATTTGCAAACTAGTAATGAGTCCTCATAGTTCGAGGATAGATTTATTATTCTAGTATTTCAGTACTCAATTTATTTTAGTAGTTGGGGTTAGTTGGGGGCTTATCCCATCAATCCCTTATCCAGACATTAGAGGCTTATCAGACTAGAATATTTCAAATAAATGTATTAGTATTCAGTACTCAGTATTTATTTTTAGTTTTGAACCTTATGGTAAGTTTTTTGCCTAATTTCTCTATAATTACAGTATTATTATTCAGTTATTGCAGCAGGTAACAGTCATGGGTTAGCTTGTTGTCCCTCGAGATTATGAGCGTCGTGTAGCATCCGGGGTACAGACTCGGGGAGTTACAAAATTGGTATCAGATCCTAAGATTCAATAAAGTCCTATGAAGTTTGAAATTCACGACAAGTAGAGTCTTATGCATGGGTATGTAGCACGCCACTCTTATGGACGAGAGGCTATTAGATGTTTTAGGAAAAGTTTCTCTTCTTTTAGTATTCATGTCGTGCAGGTGAGCATGAGCTCCAGTTAAACTCTCTGTCTAATTCATCTCTTTCTTATGCTTCCAGAACATGTCTTCCAGAGAAATTAATGAAAACCAGTTAGCCCCTTCGTCTGTTCAGGCAGATCCCCTGAATGAGTATCTTTCTCACGCTGAGTTTAGAGCTTTTTTCGCCGCCTTAGCACATTCAATAGTTGCTCAGAAAAATTATTTGGTTGTTGTCCTATCTAGGCTTATGACTCATGCTCTGTAGAGTAAGGAGGAAAGGTGTAGAAAAAGGGGGAGAAAAAATAAGAGGGCCAGAATATCTAGGCCAAAAAGTGGCCGAACCAATCCCCTTTGTGTGAAATATGGCAGAAACTACCAGGGTATCTGCAGAGCAGGCAGTGATGTATGTTTTGGGTGTGTAAATCTGGTTCATAGACTCAAATAGTGTTCTTAGGTGGGTTCGCAGAGTCAGCATAATCATCCCAGAGCTCAGTCTGGTCACCCAAATCAGTAGGGTGCTGCTTCCAGTGCCACTAGTGGGAAACACCCAAACAGACTCTATGCCCTTCAGTCCCGATAGGATCAGGAAAGTTCTCCTGATATGGTCATTGGTACGTTATAAGTTTATCATTTACATATTTATGCTTTGCTAGATCCAGGAGCTTCTTTATCCTTTGTAACTATATATATAGTTTTCAACTTCGAAGTCAGTGTTAAAATCTAAGTAGTGCCTTTCTCAGTCTCTACCCAAGTAGGTAAATCAATCATAGCCCGACGGGTATATAGGAACTGTCCGGTTATGGTATCTCAGAAAGTCCCTTCAGCAGACTTAGTCAAATTAGAGATGACCAATTTTGATTTCATTCTAGGCATGGATTGGTTTCATTCTTGCTATGCCTCAGTCGACTATAGAAATAGAATTGTCTAGTTTCAGCTTCTGAATGAGCCCATCCTAGAGTGGAGGGGTAGTACTTCAGGACTTAAGGGTCAGCTTATTTCCTATCTTAGGGCAAGGAAAATGACATCTAAGGGATGTGTCTACTATCTCGTTTGAGTCTAGGACTCTAGATTAGAAACCCCTACTCTCGAGTCAGTATCAGTAGTATGTGAATTCCAGACATGTTTTTTGAAGATCTTCCTGGAGTTTCTCCCAAAAGAGAAATCAACTTTAGAATTAACCTTCTTCTAGCTACCAAGCCCATCTATATTCTTCCATACAGAATGGCTCCAGCAGGACTCAAAGAATTCAAAGAACAGTTGAAGGATCTCCTAGACAAGGGACTCATCAGACCCAGTATATCCCAGTGGGGTGCACCATTTCTATTCGTTCGTAAGAAAGATAGTTCTCTCAGAATGTGTATAGACTACCATCGGTTGAATAAGTGTCACAGTCAATAATAAATACCCAGTTCCTATTTGGAAGAGTTTTAGTTCACTCAGTATTACGAATCATGTTCCATGAATACAGAAACTCCAGACTCAGGTCATGCAGCTCATGACTCATGTACTCATGTAATACTTTACAATATGCTCAGTTGCCATGACTCATGTTACACTTCTAGAAATTGGCTTAATTCACATTACGTCATGCATATCCTCTGTTTAGATCTTTTGATAAATCCATGGTGTTGATATTCTATTCCTCAGGCTTCAGTTAAGTGTCGAGTTTAGTATAGTATTCACACATACTTTAGGTCCTCATGTTTTAAACCTTTAGTGGACTCTCTTTACAAAATATTGTAGTGATGAGTGATTGCTTAGATGGGAGAGAGTAAATATTTCATGTTAAAGGAAAGATTTTTGAATGTTTTTCTTACACGAGGCTATAGCTATAAAGATAGGATCAAATGTCAGGTTAGTGAGCAAGTAAATGGCCAGCAAGAAGATGTATTTAGTTGTTGAAGGGACGGAATTCAGAACCTTCATAGGATGACAAGCTGAGAAAATGCAGAGTGTCATTATATATTTAGATCCTCGATTTATGTCAGTCTCCATCACGTAGTTTCAAAACTCAGTATTTAGTTCTAGTATGAGTCTCAGTTACAGTCCCAGTTACAGTCTTAATTACAGTCTCAGTTACTATCTTAGTTATAGTCTCAATCGAGTAACCAGATTAGTAACTCAGTTCAATTTCAGGTTTGCTTGACCATAGCGTACAGTTATCAGTTATTCAGTTATTAGTGTTTCAATACCTCAGTTTACAAAATATTTTAGAATCATGTTATAAACTTGGTATTGCATTCTCAAATAATAAAGTATTCACAAATTCATGCTCAGTTATCTCATGTTACTCAGCCAGTCCTTACCTTATATGCATAATACTCTACAGTTTCAATCCAGTTATTCAGACTAAGTACAGTTTAGTCTTATATGCCAAGTATTTAACTATCAATCATTCAGTTAATCAGATAAGTTAATATATTTATGCATTCATGCCCAGCGCCCATGTGGATATTTTTAGTGGTTTTAGGTGAAGTGTTGTACCTAGGTGGAAAGTATAGTTGAGGGAGTATTCGAGGAATATGTCTAATCTTGAAAGTTTGTAGTTGTAGTGCATAGGGCACGGTTACTTAGTATTCGATGATGTTTCGTAGGCCTCGCCTCACATTGTAGAATTCTAGCTAGGAGGTGATTTCTTATTCAGATGTTTTACTCGGCCCATGCCAAGATACTTGGTCCTCAGAGGCACTAGAACTCTATAGAAAGAGTGTCAAAGAAATGCCCCAATTGAGTATACATTTTAAGCATAAATTAGTCCGCGATGCCAGCAATTCAGTTTAGCAGTCAGGAGGATAAGTTCGATAGTTTGGTGTCCCATCTTTCCATCTAGTCGCACTATCCAAAATCTCATGAATGTAACTATTCCAAGATGGAGCAACTAGGTAGTTGTGAGTTCAGCTCAATTCATGTGTCACGCCTCAGTTTTAGATCCTAGATATGTAGTCACAATTCAGTTCGTAGGTTCCCTGTGCATCATCCCAGTCTTTCCTCAGTAGCTCAGCTAAGTCAGTATCCTTTAGGGGACGTAGTATCCCAAGGAAGAGATACACTATAATCCCTCGAGCTTTCATGACCTAAACCTTCCGTCTTCTCTTTATGTAATGAATCCAGTTTGGAGTAGGGGGTACTCATAAGTTGACTCCCAATTTCCAATCTCAGTCATAAGACATGTATTCAGGGGCTCAGTTCAGTTTACGATAGTCACTTTATGTCTCACGTTTCAGGCTTAATTATGTCCTCACGTTCCCTTTCATGCGTGTTCCGTAAAGGATCTTGAGTTTGAGATTGGAAATTTAGCATTCTTGAAAAAAATCTCCCATGAAGAGAGTGAGGAGGTTTAGAAAGAAGGGAAAAACTTGATCCCCAATAGGTCAGTCCTTGTAGAATTCTTAGCCATTTCAGAAAGGTAGCTTACGAGCTTGAGTTGCCTTCTGACTTAGCTTCAGTCCATCCAGTATTTTATGCCTCCTTGCTAAATAAATGCATAGGTGACCATTCAGTCGTAATCCCCATAGAGGGAATAAACGTTTAGAATAGTCTCTCTTATGAGGAGGTCCAGTCGAAATCCTTGACTATCAGATTCGCAGACTGGGGAACAAAGAAGTCCCTCTAGTCAAAGTTCTTTTGCAGAATCAATCCGTTGAGAGAGCTACTTGGGAAGCAGAAGTAGATATGCGGACCAAGTATCCTCACCTATTCTCCACAAACTCAGACTCAGCTCAAGGTAATAGCTTTTCTTAAACTTACTTATTTCCATGCTCAGATTTTCCTTTATAGACTTGGTACCAGTTACCAATGCATATTCAGTTGTGTCTTCATACATCAGATATGCATGTTCAGCATGATAAACTCAGATTATCAGCAATTCCAGTCATGCATTCATGCATTATGTTCATCCATGTACTCATGTATCAGATATGCATGTTCAGTATGAAATTTCAGTATGTCAGTATAGTCATATATAAAATCATATTACAGTTGTGTATGTCCTATATCTAAATCTAGTCTATCAGTATTCTCAGCTCAGTCAGCCTTATTCGAGGATGAATGTTCCCAAGGGGGAGATATTGTAAGACCCCGCAAAATCCTAAGCTTGATTCAATCATGTAAAAGCTAGTAAGGGTTCCCAGACTTAGAAAAAATTCAGCTAAGTGTTCATACTTAGAGTTATTTTAGCCTTTATAAGTTACCGATTTTTTTTCACAACCCTTATGACCTTTAAATATTAATATTTAGGTTAATTCATGATCAGGAATGTCAGTAGGTGTTCTCGAATAAGTTTTGGATTTTTTGGAATTCGTTTGAGGCATGTTTGGAAGTCTAAACTAAAGGATCGATGCTATCCCGATGCGCCGCATCGCCTATCGCATCGATGAGTATTTTACCCCAGCTCCTAGTGCAAATTCCAGTGAGCCAACTCAGACTCAACACGGTGCGTTAGCCATCACATCGATGCCAATGACGCATCGCTAGTCCAATTTTTATGATTAAAATTCATATCCAGAGGGGTAAATGGGTCTTTTTCCATCTTATATTAGCCCCCAAGACATGTAATTAAAACTTTTAAATGTCAAAATTTACTCATTATCTCTAGAATTTTTCAAGAACAAACCTTAGTTCATCACATTCAAGAACCCAAGTTCCAGGAAAATCCATCAACCTTTCAGAATTCAAGCTTTAAGGTATGTCAAGTGTTAATCCAAAGGTCCCTTCCACCCTTGGAGTCCAAGAAACTCTTTTAAACTTTTAGTAAATTGATTTCATGATTTCCTTGACTTGGATTCAAGCGTATTCATGATTATAATGTTGATTGGATTTCTATTCCATGATTAAGTGCAAGATTTATATAAAAACAATTATTATGTATGTAGTATCATGTGAATTTATGTTAAAGCCTTAAAATTATGATGCTGATGTGTTGATTAGTACTATGTGCATATACAATGCCTTTCAAGTATTTGATGAGTTGTTCATATGAATTAAATAGTGAGATTATATCATGTTAGCATGTATACTAGTTCACGCCATTCAAGAGTTTGATAAAATGCCTCTATTGATCATTTTGAACAAGTGTGCATTTCTATACTATGCAAGGTCATGTGATGCTTTACTTTTCATGCTATCGAGTCCTGGGGGTATTTAATACCCGAGAATTTAGTTATTTACCTAGAGCCAGTGTCAGTTACAGAATAATCTTATTTATGTCAGGATTAGTAGTACTCTCAGTCAGTTATAAAACTCAGGAAAAACTCAGTAGACTCAGTATCTGTCCAGTCAAGTTCAGTATTTAGTTCAGACCTTAGTAAATTCAGTCAGTTAATAGAATTTGGTAGTATTCCATCAGTCAACGAAACTCAGTGAACTTAGTTTAGTTCAGTTTAGTTAGACAGTACGATCAGTAACAGTTCAGTCCAGCCTAGTATAGTTTAGAACTCAGCCTAGTCTCTGTTTAGTTAGGAGTAGGATTCTGCACCGAGTGAACCCAAGGATAGGGACTCACTTGCCAGTAGAGGGTGTGATCCTTAGAAGCAGTTCTTGTGTTCTAGAACTATGTAGCCAGCGTAGGTTGAGCCATCAACCTTCCAGTTGAGGGTTGATGAGATGTCCTACCTGCCAGTTGAGGGTACCACCGTTCTCATTTAGAGTACCTGCCAGATAAGGATGACTCATCTTGTCTTTACCCGTGGCACGATACTGACACCCTTCTAATTGGGGTTACAGGTTGGACCCCAATCCATTTAGAAAGGGGCATGTCGGTTAGATAATTATCTCTCACAGTCTTAGTTTTAATCTTTAGAATAGAACTCAGTTCAATTCTACAAAAATTAGGACTGTTAGATATAGTCACTCAGTTCATTACGAAACTCAGAATAGTTTTACAGGATCAGGACTGTCAGATATAGTCATTCGATTATCAGTAATACAGTAACAGTAAACTCAGATATCTATAACATCAAAAATTCAGAACTCAGTATCCAGTGTTATCACGACCTCAGTTACAGTTACGTATTCATGCATGTACTCTCATTCAGTTATACTCATATTATTCACTTAGTATTGTTCATGCATATGAACCTATGCATCTCAGCCTACCTCACTTAGCATACCAGTACATTCAAAGTATTAATGCATACCTTTCTTTTGTGCTATGATGTCTTATATCGTAGGTTCAGATACACGGGCTCTCGATCATACTTAGCAGCCAAATCTATCAGCTGCAGACTAGTGGTAGTCCTCATATTTTGAGGACAGATTTATTATTCCAATATTTTAGTACTCAGTTTATTTTAGTAGTCGGGGTTATTTGGGGGCTTGTCCCATTAATCCTTTAGTCAAACTGTAGAGGCTTATCAGACTAGAATATTTCAGACAGATGTATCAGTATTCAGTACTCAGTACTTATTTATAGTTTTGAACCTTATGGCAAGTTTCTTGCCTAATTTTTGCATAATTACTGTATTATTATTCAATTATTGCAGCAGGTACAAGTCATGGGTTAGCCTATGGTCCCTCGAGATTATGAGCACTGTGTAGCGTTCGGGGCACAGACTTGGGGCGTTATAGTATATGTCCACCTTCTTCAGTAGAACCAAAACTTTAACAACTTTTGGAGAGGGGGGAGTTGTAATCTTTTTTGTTTTTAGGCTGGAGAGTAACTGTCTAACTTTTATTTTCTTCCTCCTAACTTCTACTATAGGAGTGTATGGCTTCCTCACCTTCTTAGTGGTATGATAGCCCTCTTGGATTTCAATTTCTTGGTAGCTTCAGTGATAGACTCTAGGTTTTTAAGAAGTTTATTCTGTCTATCCTTGCACATATTGCATTTGCAATGAGAACATGAGGGTAAAGAGGGGTGAGAGGGACTATTATAAGGGTGCGAGGGACTGATGTATGGGCGAGAGGGACCTATGTAAGGGGTAATAAATATATTTATTTTTTCTTGAGCATCAATATGCTCATCATCATGACTGCATTAGCATCAACAACTCCACCAACAACACCCCCAATAAAAGCACTATTGTAGTCGGTTGGTCATGAAGATCTTTAACATTAGGTTGACCTTGCATTACTGCTCTTCTTATGGATGGATGGTTGTTGCTCCATCCAATTTCTTCTTTATTAACTCCACTGTTGAGTCTGTTATTATATCAACAAGGCCTAGAGTAATAAAAGAAGTCATCCCCAACTCCTGCTCAGTAGGCATGATCTAAGGATACACAACCTATAAAAAAAGATAGATACATTAATGTAAATCATATAATAATAATTTGCAAGCAGTTGGGTTACATGTTAACATAGTCAACTTATGCAATAGATGATCAATCTATCGCAACAACTGATATCTATGTCACAACAGATTAATAATATGTTGCATCAAATTACTCATTTGTTGCATAGTTTACAGTAGATGGGTAATATGTTGAGTCAGGTTCAGAGAACCAGAGTAATAGATGGTTAATCTTTTGTGAAATATGGATCGTCTATCACAATAGATTACTCATTTGTTGCACCGTTTGCAGTAGATGGGTAATCTATTGCAACAGATAACCTATCTGTCGTAATAAATGGTATATCTATTTCAATATCTTTATTTGAGTCAAATTATTTTACTCGAAAGAAGATGTACTGCATCATCCAGAGGGTTAAAGAGATCAGCCTCCTTAATTTTTGTGCTGCTCTTTACAACCAACCACATCAGGATCCTTGAATGGGAAACCTTATTCGAGTAATCCTTGAAATGCTTTCGGAAGAGAGGAATGACTTCAAATTCCCAAGCCTAAAATATGTAAACAGGAAGGAAGAAAAAAAGTTATAATCATTATTCAATATAAATTAATGGATGAGTAAACAAATAATGATTAAATTTACCATTAAAGCCTAAGAAAAGTCATATAATATCGTCGTCTTTGGGGATAGCTTTGTCAGTAAATATTTGATAGTCATGTAGTAGTCGTCATATCCCTAGGGATAATTGTTGAATTTCTTAAAATTGGCAGAAAGCTTTAGCAAATCATCTTCTATGACTTTGTTGACATCTCTTGCCAATATAACGGCATGGGCAAATAAAACTAAGCACAATTTCACCCTGTACTGCTTTGGTATGGTTTTATCCTTGAGATCTTTTATCAAATCCACCACTTTGTAGCTACGTCTAGCAACGTACAACAACCCATCCATTTTTTCCTTTTGTTTGTTCATTTTGGTGGGTAGTTGCTTGGACAATGCCTTTCATCTATCTAATGGTAGTGGTTTTGCTGTCCTACTTGCGTTGGACCTTTCAGGGGGTGTTTCCTTGATCAGAGTTCTTCTGGATGATCGCATCTCAAGGCTGTCATTATGGCAAACTCTTTCAAGCCAAAACAAACCGGTATGCCACAGTAGTTAATCCAGATTTCATCCATCTTTTTTGTACCCTCCTTTGAATCTTTATCATCTCGTGCGTACTTGATCCTGCGCTTGAGAAGACTATATACCATGCTCATTTGGAAATGGATAGTGTGGTCCTCAGGCAACTCAAGAAAGTGTCCAAAGCAGTTCCTCTTAAAAGGTCCATCTATGTTTTCATTCTTTATAATATTCCTAAATTCATCAAAAGGTTTCCCCAACTGACATTTATGTACAAGATCACCAGTTACTTTTGCAGGGTGATCTATCGGCATCGCAACTTAAAAACTATTAATACTAATAGTTTTGACAGCCTCATGCTGGGATTTCAATCTTATTTCACACCCCATTGGTGAGGCATTATCATCTTGTTTATCTTCTTCTTCCTCCTCACTTTTAATTTCCTCACCAGCCCCTATATACCCTTCTCCATCTCTTTTTTCATAACTTTTCTCAGCCTCATTTTTCCCTGACTGAGATTGTTCAGGAAGTTCCTCCGAATTCATCTGTACTCTAGCCTTTTTTGTTGGGTGGTTAGTAGTTGATCCACTTTCAGTTTCTTTTCTTTTGGAAGACATCTTTTAACTTCAAACAACAAAAAAATAAAAAATACATTACATTTGATGTCTGCATAATTTTTTAAAAATTTTAATAAATTATTATACGTCATATTACAAATAAATACTCCAATGGATAACCCATCAGTTAGAATAGATTGGGAATCTATTTGAACACCTATTTAATATCTCCCAACAGATGTTCCATTGGCTGCAATAGATGGACCACCAAGAACACCACCAATGCCATCAAGACCACCACCAATGTCACCAAGACCACCAAAAATGCCACCAAGACCACCAATACCACCACCAAGAGCACAAAGACCAGCACCAAGACTACCAACACCAAGACCACCAATTCCACTAATACCCATATCAAGACCACCAAGAGAGTTAACACCAGCACCAATGCCACCAACACCAACACCAAAACCACCACCACCACCACCAACACCAACACTACCAATACCGACACAACCACCAACAGCCACCAACAATACCACAAATACCATCCAACTATACCACGACAGTCAACAAAATACTTCAATAAAAACTATGGTTGTCTTGGATTCTTTCTATATTATTTAGCATCAAAACTCAAAATTCTTAACCCATTCTAGAAGGTAATACAACTAAAAGTCTTCTTTTTCATCATAATCTAAAAAGTCCTAATTTTCAGAATAATGAACAAATGTAAAACTCTTCTCTAACTCTGTTACCTGTGAAGATAAAGAAAACAACAGATACAAACAAGAATGAAGTCGAAAATAACAACTATATGGTCAGAAATGGGAAGAAAATTGATCTATTTTGAAGAGTTGAGCAATATGCTGAGTAGTTGTTGTCTATATTATAGAGAGAGAATGAAAAGAGCGAAAACTCAAAATTTGAAATGATAAAATATTTTTCCCGCAAATGGATGATTTGTATTGGGTTGATTTGTATTTTTTTAAAAATGAATGACAAGTTTTGAAATTGTTAATTTTGTCCAAATTGATATTAATTATTTTTTAAAATCAATTGGAAAGAAATCTATTGCGACAGATGACTGAGCTGTTGGAAATTTTCAAACAGAAATAGATATCTGTTGCACCAGATGACATATCTGTTTGAAATTTTTTTTGTAAAAGCAATCTTCTATCAAAATGAATAAAGATAAAATACTACTAAGGCGGTAAAAAATATTTCTTGGATAACTCAATTTTGCAAAATAGACACATTGAAAACTTTTTTAGTTTTTTTGACATAATTCTTGAAAAATTAAGTATTTAGACACTAGATTGACATCATCACTTCTTATATACAACCCTAGCACACATATAGTTTATTAGGATATATTATGTGTCTAGACTATTGGGATTATTCTTTATATACCACATAGTTTATTATCGATTCTATTTCAAGTCTATTAAAAAATCTAATTATTCAAAACACAGATAAACAGTCGAGCATTAATGACATATCAAAAAAATGGTTGCACATCTACTCACACCCTGCGTCGATTGGGTATATGCTATATATTTGAATTCAACCGATGCACACATCTACCTACAACTGATTGGGAAGACCAAAGGCTTCTATTTTGGTCTATATAAACAACCATCAACTATTCATAATATTCATCTTCTTCAACCCTAAAATATCAATAAATACAACCAAACGCTGAGCATTCCACTCAGACCACGAAGGAGGGTTCGTTTCTAGCGTAGCCAC
>JAPEIP010000006.1:96364006-96376444 GCA_026120095.1 Capsicum chinense | reverse complement strand
GATAATGAATCTGGTCTATCGACGATTATGTGGATTTCTACTCCATTAATTGCACGTTTTATATAGTATATGATTGACCGAGATCAATAACTACGTGTGACAGTCAACGTAATTGATGGATTCCGTTATGTAGGTCCATAAAATATAAATAATTAAATAAATGTAATTGTGTCGATTGTAAATCACAGACTGCAAGCTTTGTCACTAATAGATCATATTGTAAATCACAGACTGCAAGCTTTATCACTAATAGATCATACTGTTGGACCTCTTTCATAGATCGTAAATAAAATTGATGCCTTCTCATGCGTTCGGTAGATGCTAAATCATATAGTTCCACACTCGGTCAATGCTAAGGTATATACGGGTTGGTGAAACGGTCCAAAAAAATATTATTACATAGTCAAAGATATAAATAATTAAATAAGGAAAAGTGATTTGAGGGTCATATATTGTGTACATTGTAAATCCTAGACTTAAACTCTTGTCAATAATATACCGCATTGGTTTATTGCTCTTAGTAGAATATTTGGAAAATAAAGAAAAAAATAATAAACTAATAAATAATTGGATTTTATGCAATTAAAGGAGCTTGAATAAGTCATGTGATCGTATAAGAGTCCAAGTAAAGTGGAGAAGTTGATCAAAGATGTGTGCGGATGGGTAGTAGATGAACAAATGAATTCCTCACAACGTACTTGTGTTTTGGTAAATATTGCCCTATGGATGTTGGTTGTTCAACCACAAGTCATCAACTCACACATCTTTGCTCACCACTTTCAATTTACCTGGACTCACATACGATCACATGACTTGTTTAGGCTTATTTAATTGCATAAAATCTAATTATATATTATTTTATTAATTAAATAATCCTTTTCAAAATATGTGATAGTCATGGTCTATGAATATGTATCCTCGCGCATTTATTAATGAAGTAGTTCGTAGTTTATGCTAGACTATGCTTAGTCATTTACTCGACCTTATATAATCTAGAATAGACTGGAACTACTTCCACAATTAAATAACTAGACGAGGATATTTATTTATAGACCATGACTAGGACATATTTTAAAAAAGATTATTTAATTAATAAAATAATATATAATTAGATTTTATGCAATTAAATGAACCTAAACAAGTCATGTGCTCGTATGAGAGTCCAAGTAAATTGAAGTTGGTGATCAAAGATGTGAGAGTTGATGACTTGTGGTTGAACAAATGATGAGTTGTGGTTAAATTCCCCACAACATACTTGTGGTTTGGGTAAATATTACCCTGAGGATGTTGATTGTACCACCACTACCCATCCTCACACATCTTTGATCACCTTCTATAATTTATGTGGACTCTCATCCGATCACATGACTTGTTTAAGCTCATTTGATTGCATAAAATTCAATTATTCATTATTTTATTAATTAATTATTCTTTTTTTTTCCTAATATTATACTAAGGAAAATAAACCAGTACGGTATATTATTAACAAGGTTTTGCGTCTATGATTTACACTAGACACAATCGATGGACCTCTACAAACCATGATAGTTACTGAATTGGTGACACAATGAAACATATAACAGTAAACTTGTTTGTCGTCATTGTAAATATATGATTTATTCAATTGATCGTACTTTTAGTCTAAAAATTATAGAGGACAGCTTCTATAATATTTGTCATCGACCTCTATAAATTAGGAAAATAGCTGAACTGGTAACATAATGCAAACAACTGTTTAATCTAACTAGATAATGTAATAATAAAACATAATTTCATCAGTAAATGTCATCATTAACATGCCAAATATATGTAATTCAATTATCCATAAAACAAAAATCATTAAAAACAACAAAAGTATTAAGAGAATTGTTTGTTCCAAACCACTGAACTGTATGTTATCATCATTGAGTTCCTTAACAATGCCCATCACATCCACTTCATTTTCTTCATGTTTTTCTCCTCTTCTTCTACTTCATTGTTCTCATTTTATTTATTTTCTTCTTCTTCTTCTTCTTCTTCTTCTTCTTCTTCTTCTTCTTCTTCTTCTTCTTCTTCTTCTTCTTATTCTTCTTCTTCTTCTTCTTCTTCTTCAATATTTTCGTCTTCCTATTCATCCACACCTTTATCAACTGTCTTCTCATTTTTCTCTTCTTCTTCTGTTTTCTCCTCATTTTCTGCTTCTTCTTTAGTTGTCCTATCCTCATATTTTTCTTCTTCTTTTGCATCTTCTTTATCTGTTGTCTTTTCCTCTTCTGTTTCTTCTTCTTTCTTCTCTTCTTTTAATTTTTCATTTGTTGTAGTAATGCCAGTCACTATGACTGCAAGTTCTTCAAGGTTAAGTTAATACCAGCAACGAGGGGAACTGTCGAGGTGCACTGCTTTGTTTTGAAAGGATTACAAAAATTATGCAAGAAAAGTAAATCAGAAGAGCAAAAAATAAATTAGTTTACCTTCATCTTGATACTTCTTCTTATTCTTCTCGATTCTCCTCAACCTCTCATCTCTAACAAAAGAAGCAATATCCAGAACACTTTTCTTAGTCATAGCAACACGCTCATGTAGGTCATCATTATTAGAAGCGTCGGGTGTAGTTTTCAATCCACTTGAACCAGAATGATCACAAGCACGTACTGGACTTGGAACATAATTGTGACCACCCAAATCTTCGTCTTCGTCCGACCTCCACTGATGAAGTTAGAACGGTCATGCCTTGATCCTTTTAGCTGCGCCTTCAAGGCATCAATGGACGTATCCTTAACTTCGTCCGTGTATGGCTCAAATGTCAAATTATACTTAAATTATACTTAAATGTTTTTATGTATCTCTGCTCCATCTCACAGATAATAGGGATAAGGTCAAATTATACTTAAATGTCAAATTATACTTAAATATTTTTATGTATCGCTACTCCATCTAATACATGATAGGGGTAAGGTATGGGTGCATAATATATTAAAAATAAATATAAATTACACGATATTCACTAATATAATAATATTATTATCATATTATAATAAGTATGTTTTGACCTTTGAGCTATTTCCTTTGTACTTAAACGGATCGCTTTCCATTATGTTGTTACACTTCGACGTGTGTTATCTAAGAAGCTGGGGAATGGGAAAAGAGGCATCTAACGACTTACCAGCATACCTTCCAAGATGAGGAAAGGCCTCATATATCTAAACCTCCAATCAATAGAAGCATAAGTAAATCTACAGGGTTTATGTATTATTACATAAATAGGTAAGAGTCTATAATAAATGAATAAGATGGTAGATTATAAGTACTAGAAATGCCCAGGAAAAGCCATATAACGTGTACGATGTATTATTCCTCTTCACAAATGTTTCTTTTTTATTGATCAAAATAATCTTCTTTTTTAAATAGCTCAATGTTAGCTCAGACAACACTTTTCCCCATGGATACCTCCCGAAGAAATCTAAATCAGCTTCCATCTTGATGTGTTCTAAATCCACCTTCTTTGACGGGTTCTTTTCTAACAGCATCGAGTGCACGAACCAAACCAAAGCGCACTTCAACTTGTGTTGATTAGTCAACTTATTACCTTTGATCAGGCTAACCAACCTTGAGGCAGTAATTATCTTATTCTTCATCATCTTGAAATGAAAGCTTTCGCCATTTTAGAGGACTTTGTTCATTTTTTATTCACGGGGATATGCTAAACAATTCAGCCCCATAATCAACGCAAATTCTTTCAAACCGAAACAAGTTGGCTTATCGTTCATACAGAACTAAATTTTATGCAGTTTTTTATTATTTTTGATATACTACAGCAACACATAATGGACCATCTATCCATTAAACTTAAAATGTTTCGACATATGCCTCAAGTGTCTGAAACAAGTCTTCTTAAAATTAAGATACAACTTTTGTTCAACATGAATCCTTCTAAACTCTTGATAGATCACCATTTTTTATCATACCATCATGATATGGTCTGAATCCACCTTCTTTGACGGGTTCTTTGCCAATAGCATCGAGTGCACGAACCAAACAAAGCGCACTTCAACTTTTATTGATTAGTCAACCTATTACCTTTGATCAGGCTAACCAGCCTTGAGGCAGTAATGCTTTTGTTCTTCGTCACCTTGAAATGAAAGCTTTCACCATTTTAGAGGACTTTGTTCATTTTTTATTCATGGGGCTATGCTGAATAATTCAGCCCCATAATCAAAGCAAATTCCTTTAAGCCGAAATAAGTTGGCTTACCATTCATATAGAACTAAATTTCATGTAGTTTTTTATTGTTTTTGATACGTTGCAGCAACACATAATGGACCATCTGTCCATTAAACTTAAAAAGTTTTGACATATGCCTCAAGTGTCTGAAACAAGTCTTCTTAAAATTAGGATACAACTTTTGTTCAAAAAGAATCCTTCTAAAGTCTCGATAGATTGCAATTCTTGCTATTACGAAAATTTTTGTAGGAAAAGAACGTAGCTCATCCATCCAAGTTGTTAGGCCATACGACTCAACGGATATATCTCTCACACAAATTGGCAAGGATAGGGGATCATCCTCCTCCCCGTCTCCACTATCTCTCATATCCTTATCTTTATCGCTATAACTTTCACTTTCTTCTTCGCTTTCCCCTTTCCTCTTTCCTTAACTATCATTAACATCATCACTCTCATTTGTACTACTTTCATTATTTTTAGAAATATCGACAAGGATTTTTTATTCAGTTTTTGACTCAGATTCATCGACTATAGTTTTCTTTCCTCTTTGAAGTTTTGGAAACTTCTTCGGCTTTTCATTTCTTACGTCTAAAAGCAGTGGAAGCAGCTTTTTTAACTGCTCTATGAACTCTCACCATTTATGATCTACAACCAAAAATAAATCTATAGTGGTGGATTTATCGACCACAGATCTATTAATAAAAATAAAAAAATACAGCAAAAATAAATCTACAGTAGTCGATCTATCGACCTCTGGTCTATTAAGAAAAATGGGAAACCGCCTCGGATCAAACATACAAATCAAGTTTGAACTTCTCCAGATATTGGTAGTGCAATTCACAACAACAAGAATACCATTCAAATGGGTCCAATTCAATACAACAAATTCAAAATCAATACGCAATATAAATACAAAAATTTTTAAGTCATTATCTAAAGAAAAACACTATTAAACATGCGAAATCGACAATGTTAACTATAAAAACTCAAATTTTGACTAAAAGAACCCCAACACAATGTGAAAAAAAATGTATTAAAATTGATCTAAACTGATCGGGGAGGAAGATTAAACTTACCTGAGTAAGAGAAACTGAAAAATTTTGACTTGGAAAGAAAGAGTCGCCCCAAAATCTTTTTCCAAAAATATCAAGAAAAATCCAGAGAAGAAGAGGATTTGAGGACAAAAATTTTTTTTTTAATTTATTAAATAATTTTAATAAATGTTTGAAAAATTAATAAATATAAAAAAGGACTGTGTTGTATTTTTATAAAGTTTTCTTCTCCAGATTAAGTTTTCAAAGTGAGCTGTTGAAAATTTTCAATAGACATTTGCATTTTGTTGTGACAGATGACTGAGCTGTTGAAAGTTTTCAAACAGATATTGAGATATCTGTTGCAGCAGATTACCTATCTGATTTAATTATCAAATAGACATTTTCATCTGTTGTGACAGATGACTGAGCTATTGGAAAATTTCAAACAGATATTGATATCTGTTGCAACAGAAGACATATCTGTTTGAAAATCTTTTTTTAAATATTAATACTACTAAGGCGGTAAAAAATATTTTTTCGATAACTCAAAAATCTCTTACTTGAGTAGTCTTAGCTTGTCTTTTCAATGTCATCCATCTTTCTCAAGCCCCTCAAGTTATTAATGAATATTAATAAACATTTAAACCCATGTCTAGAACTATCTCTCCTTCAGACCTAAATTTATTCATCTCTCATCTTTTCCTTTCTCTCTTCTTTAGGGTTATCACAACCGTCTCTTTTTTATCTCTTTCCTTTCCTCTTTCTCATAAGGATCCTTTCTGATCCCAATCGATCTATATCTTTTCTCGACAGAAATTATTGTTTCAATACCCTCGCTTTTGACATTGCAGGTATGGTTCACAGTTGCTCTTTCATTCTCATATTTTTCTTTGCAAGTTATTTAAATTAATTATTTACATCTATTTTTTAATTTAATTACCCTTTACTCTTATCATATTTATTTAAACAACTTGAAGGAAAGGTTACTTTTAAGTCTTGAATGAACGAACCGTTGTTATTATTAAAATATGTTAAGAAAGTCATCTATTTAGAGAAGTTTAAAAGCCTTGTTGGCACTTTTTTTGGCTGGATTTTATTTTTTTCTTTGTTGTTGATAGTGTTATTGATGTTGGTGGTGGGATTGGTGTTGTTAGAACTTGTGAGATATTGTTGATTGTGTTGGAATAAATAGTGTTATTTCTTTGTTGTTGATGTTGTTTCTTCTTTTTTTGTTTGTTGTTGATGTTGTTGTTGACTGTTGGAACAAATCAAACCACTACCAAGATTGGTTTGATGTATTCCAATAGTTTACACGTCTATTGTAACAGACTCCACATCTGTTATGACAACTTATCCATATGTTATAATAAATTTACAATCTGTTGAACAAATAGGAAACTAGTGCCAGAGATGGGGAGCTTGTTGCAATAGATTGTCAATCTGTTGCAACAGATGAATAATGTTTTTTTTCTCTTCTTGTTTAACAAGAATTGTTTTTATCTTGTTTGAAGATATAAGGAAGTGAATGTTGATCAACTTTTGCTCAACCAACATAATAGGCTACAATAAAGATGGGTTTGGAGAAATAAGTTGCTTGTATATGGAACTACTTTATATGTGGGAGGTATGTATTACTGATAATATTATCGTATAGATACACATAGAGTACACTAATTTTGTGAGTGCTATTTTTTACCGAATAGGCATTACTCATTTAGACAAGATATCTGTAATTTTATAGTTAAGTTTTATAGGTATGAACTGATAAGGCTGAGGGACCATGAATATGGTTCTGATAACCTATTAAAATTTAATGACGGTTGTTACTCATATCTATGTGTCAAGCTTTATGAAGTGATCAAGTTTCGGTGGCACTGTAAAAAGATTCGATAGCGATTTGACTAACTTTCAGGGTGCATTAGACTCTGAGATGGCCTTTGAAGTCTCCCACTAC
This sequence comes from Capsicum chinense, assembly GCA_026120095.1. Lineage (NCBI taxonomy): Eukaryota > Viridiplantae > Streptophyta > Magnoliopsida > Solanales > Solanaceae > Capsicum > Capsicum chinense. The sequence goes on along the minus strand of JAPEIP010000006.1, from coordinate 96,369,256 downwards.
TTCAACCAAGAATGGAAATCAATATATTTATTGCCCTATCCTAAGTTAATATGGTTGGATTGTTCAGGGTGATGATTATATGCCAGAAGGAGCTGTAAGAGAATACTCCCAAGGGAAAGGGGGAGTTGATGAAATCCTATGTCATCTAAGAGCTAATTGAATAGGAAAACATAGGGTAGCAAGGAACTTCTAGCTAATCTAGCCGATGTACCTGAATTAGAACACGAGAAATCTGAATCAAATGCAAATATGAAAGTGTATATAGTACTGAAAATTCATCTGTTGTATCTCTAAAAGAAAATTAGTATAGCTGGGCACTTTGATGGGGAGCTACAACTAAGTAGCATGGTTGGGATGATCACCTATATAAAAAATAGCATAATATAAATAAAGCATCTTTGCGGGCACCGAGGTTTGAAATGATGTACCGTAAGTAAAGAAAACTTGGCCAAAGAATAGCTGCATTTAAAATAAGCAATCTAAGCTAAGGTGGCAATTTTTGAATTTTAAATTGCATTCCATGCCTTCTTATTTGTGGTTTTGATTAGGTCCACTACTATAGAACTGATTGGAACCACAAACAAGATTGAGTATCATAACTTCCTTAGCAATTTGGATATAATTGATTGTGTTTTCTTTCCTTAGCGTGCTTCCAATGTATTCTTGGAGAAGATCAGATGCTTGTTGTAGTATGTGAATCTTGATCATTTTCAAGCTTGCCTCCAGCTTGTTGTTTCGGTATTCATTCTTGTCATTGACATCTTTATGGTTAGTGTAGATTTATTTGTCTTTTATGAGTTGGTCAATAAGGGAAGAACACTTTCTTCAAAGCTGTGGCATTGTAAAGGGCCATCAGAAGGCTTCCAGAAGCCTCTCTTTGGAAGGCTTAAATGATACATAGCGGGTCACTATATTTGTTTTATGTCAACATCTTGATCATACTCAAGCAGTGGTCCCAACAGTTAAACAGCTCACTTTCTCGAGCATTGTTAAATGCAGCTTGTTCTACCAACTTCAAAGGATAGCCCAAATGATAGCCTAAACGATAGCCTATCAAATCCTTTAAAGGTTGGTTGAACAAGCTGCATTGAACAGCGCTCGAGAATGTTAGTTGTTTAACTGTTGGGACCACTGCGTGAGTGTGCATCAAGATGTTGACCTAAAACAAACATAACGACCCTCCATGTTTCATTTAAGCCTTCCGAAGAAAGGATTCTGGAAACCTTCTGAAGGCCTTTTACAATGCCACAGCTTTGAAGAAAGTGTTCCTTCCTAATTGACCAGCTCACAAAAGACCAAGAACTCTATGTTGACCTTAAAGACGGCAATGACAAGATTGAATACCTAATCAACAAGCTAGAGGAAAGATTGAAAATTATTAGTATTCACATACTACAGCAAGTATCTGATCTTCTCCAAGATATGTTGAAAGCATACTAAAGAAAGAAAACTATAACGCCCCAAAAATCTATCCCGAGATGTCACATGGTGCTTAGGACCACAAGTGATCCTAAGCTAACCCATGAACTGGCATATTGTTAGAATCTGGAAGTCTGACTTTGGCACTCATTCTATCATCTCCCCCTTAGTTTTAAGCCATCACTCTAAGTCTATGGAACCCTTTTGCTATACTCTAAACTGAACCACACTCACTACACTCTAGAGTCTGGAATACAACAATACACGTAAATAACAAACTTACTCTAACAGACTACACCCAAAAGTGTAAAAACCCACTTCCAATACTTCCTTCCGAGGTATAACTCTATCTTTCTGTAGCCCCACTAGTTATCACATAATATCTTGAACACTTACTAACTTAGAATCTTCATGAGTATCACTACATCCTCAGTTTACACCATCTAGAGCTTCAACTCTTATTTCTATTTGCTCAATCATCAAAGATTCAAAGTTAGATTCTAACATTTAACACGGATATCATCAACCTTAAATAAACCAAACTACTCTTGTCATAACTTACTAATATCACATCTCTAAACTTGTGTTTATAAACCATGAGAATTAAGATCATACCAAAAAGGCTCAACATCATCTACCCATAACTTCTTAACTTAGCTATTAAGAACATCATATACTATATAACTAGTCCCCTTCCTCTTAGCAACTCAACGGTACTACTGACCACACACAACATGTAATAACCATGGAAATAATGCAACCCCATATAACATTGGGCATACTTCTTCATCATACATACAACATCATACTTAATTACGAATTAATATGGACTCAAACTCTTGCACATACTGTTCAAGCCTACTAGATCACTTCCATATAACTAGCATCACTAACTAAGAAATCATTACATCCATCTTGATGACCATCAACTGTTCAAACTTAATATCTAATATTAAACATGATTTAACAACCCACCTTACATTTAATCCTCACTTGGAAGCTATAAAATAAAGTATCAAGAAACACTAGTCCACTAGAACTTTGTAATAACAATAATTGATCATAATCATATGGCCTATCCTATCATAATCCATTAACACATCCTCCTTCTACACATAATTACTATTTACCCTTCTATATATCTAAATTACTATCATATCTCTCTAAGTTTTAGCTAAGCTCCTTTTTGCAACCTTAAGGGAATCCTAAATTAATGATATTAAACCACCAAACACTTTATTTAATAGTCTAGGTTTATACTATCTCCTCTTATGAGCGCTATCTATATGGAAAAAAGGTCTATGGGAAATCTGAATACATATCTAATTTTGTCTCAACTGTACAACCTATAAGGATGAGGGCACAACTTTCAAATTGAGGGACTTATGACACACTAGAGAGCTTTGCTTAAGCCCTTTGTGTGACTTTTGAAACTTCTGTTAGCAAATCTAAGAGCATTATCTGGGGAGGAATTGGTACGTGCTAATTATGTTATCTCAAGAGTAAGCCATAGACAAGGAATTTTAGGGTAACACACAAATAGATAGAAGATTCTGAGAAAAAAAATTTACTGGATGATCTAGAGTAGGAAAGAAAGGAAACTTTTCTTAAATGCCTCGTAGCCTCTCGAAGAAAAGTATAGACGTCTTCGTACCATTCCATAAGACTCTACTAGAAACGTCTTCATAGACACCTTAGGACACTTGAAACCTGGCTCTGATACCAAGTTTGTAACGCCCTAAAAATCTGTCCCGAGATGTCACATGATGCTTAGGACCACAAGTGATCCCAAGCTAACCTATGAACAGGCATACTATTAAGAAACTGATTAAATATGCATACAGTAACTAAATTTACTGTACGGAAACATAGAAATAATGGAATTTGTGAAAAATACAATACTAATACAACTTTTACAATCTGAAAAGGTCTGAAATGAGGGACTAAAATTACATAACTAACTCTACCTGACGTCTATGAAGCCTCTACTATACTGACTATCGATAGCTGGAATGCGACTCCAACTACCACTAATCAATACATATGAGTAAGAAAGTAAGTACATAAATAACATCTAACTAAAGTCCCCAAAGTAGGAGGACTCATCATCTGCTGGCTGGAATCTGTAACTATTTGATTCTGTCTGCACATACTATAACTTGTACCTATATTATAAGACAATGTAGGATATAGACGTATATGTGGATTAGTACTTTAAGGATGTACTGAGTATATGGGGGTGAAATGCATAAGTAAAACATCAACTCATAATCATCATTTATAAAACAACGCATGCTAAATGTAAATGACTCACATAAGTTAGAATATCTGAAATACTGAAATCTGAAATCATGAATAGAAAATCACACTTTATAAATCTAGTGAGTCAGAACATTTAGTTCTAAAAGCTGTGCTAATGTTCTATCTGTAAATCATATTATCTAAGTGTAAAAAGAGCTCACTTTTGAATCTGAAATTTGAAAGTTGAAATCTATAACTATTATCTTTCTGTAAAGCATAATCTGAGTAAAACTGTGAGCCTTTATACCTAGTTTTCTAAAACCTATTCTGTTATTCTTTTCTTTTCTTTTCTTTTAGCTAGCAAGGAGGTTCTCTTAACCGATATAAACTATGTGAGCTAACATGGAGTCCAATGTCTTATCCTCCTAAGGAAGAAGCCTCTCGTTGGGGATAGGTGTCATACTCTTTCCAGGGAGTATAACCTAAGCTAAGTGATAATATCTGAAACTTTCATCCACGTAGACGTGGAAATAATCTAATAATATGTGTCTATGTTGGTTACGTAGTTCTATGGAAGTAGGATGCGCTAAACCCACACTTCTCGCTTGGTGCTAAATACTATTCTCTTTTTATTTGCTATGCTCATTCTGTTGAAAATCCACTTTAAAACTTGCATAAGGGTTTATCTAAAACCAATTATGTATTTAACTGATAAAATCTGTAAATAAAGTTGATCTGAATTCTGTAATCTGTAATAATCTAAAAAGTAGATTCCAAAAGTTATCTGATGATCGAAAGATCAAAGCTTTACTGAAAATCAATAAATAATCTGATAATAAGATGCTTAAAACATCATCTTTCTTGAAATTATAATATTCAATCTTGGGGTAGTAACCCACGCTTCAATCTCATGTCAAAACATCATAATAATCATGCTTGATATTGAAAACAATGATAATTTATCTCAAATCTATAAATTACTGCAATAGGCATGAAATTATGAAAATAGACATGCAATTCATCTTCTAAAATACTTGAAATCTCAAAATCTTGCAAAGAGCAATAATGGGTATGAACCCTAATTCAAAACTCATGTAATATCATTCAAAATCATATGAATTTAATGTAAAAGCTTGGTTTTGGGCATAGGAATGGAAGAAGATCCTTGTTCATAAACCCCACACACCTCAATTGATGATCTTAGATGAAAATCTTGAATCTTGGATCCCTATTGATGTTGGAGATGAGTTCTTAGAGTTCTTAAATTGGGGATCCTTAATCTTGAGTTACCTTGGATAATTGATGGATAAATTGAGTTTCTTGGAGAAGGAGATTTGATGATCTAGAGTTTTATTTTGAGAGAAAGTGGATGAAATAAGCATAAGATGCTTTGAAATATGTTAAATCTTGTGTTTGGATGGATTGGGGGCTTGGAAATTGACCAAAATACCCTCTTTAAAATTCTAAACAGAACTGGAAAACGTAACATCTTTCCAAACTGGGTGGCCACTACGATGCCGTCACTATCACGGTGGCTTAGTAGAATTTGGACAATTAGGAACTAGGCAGACTCCGCGATGCACCACCAGT
>JAPEIP010000006.1:96350134-96363906 GCA_026120095.1 Capsicum chinense | reverse complement strand
GGAAGAAGATCCTTGTTCATAAACCCCACACACCTCAATTGATGATCTTAGATGAAAATCTTGAATCTTGGATCCCTATTGATGTTGGAGATGAGTTCTTAGAGTTCTTAAATTGGGGATCCTTAATCTTGAGTTACCTTGGATAATTGATGGATAAATTGAGTTTCTTGGAGAAGGAGATTTGATGATCTAGAGTTTTATTTTGAGAGAAAGTGGATGAAATAAGCATAAGATGCTTTGAAATATGTTAAATCTTGTGTTTGGATGGATTGGGGGCTTGGAAATTGACCAAAATACCCTCTTTAAAATTCTAAACAGAACTGGAAAACGTAACATCTTTCCAAACTGGGTGGCCACTACGATGCCGTCACTATCACGGTGGCTTAGTAGAATTTGGACAATTAGGAACTAGGCAGACTCCGCGATGCACCACCAGTGCGGTGCCCCTTTGGATTGTCATTTTGGCCACTAGCGCGACAAGGTAAGATCGCGCTGGGCCACTAAATTTTGACAAATGGGAAATGGACCACTCCATGATGCGCCAATATCATGGAGGTTCACTGTCATTGACGATCGCTATTTCTACCTTCTCTGCGACGCACTGAGAGTCCAGGTGGCACACCGTCAACTTAAAAATGCTCTAACTTCTCAATCGAGTGTCAGATTTAGGAAAATTTGGTATCGATAGAAAGGTTATTAAATTTTCCACACAATAAAAAAGTTGAAATTCTGAAAATACCATATGAAATAAATGGTATTCATCTTTGAAACAGATTCTTAATATTCTGGGGATGAATTTAAGCTAGGAAAAGAAAGCATGGCAGTGGATACTTAATATTGCTAAGAAAGTAATGACACTCAATCTTGTTTTTTGTTTCGATCAAGTCAATGGCAGTGGAACTAATCGGAACCACAAACAAGAAAGCATTGGATGCAATTTAAAATTAAGAAATTGTCGCCTTCGCTTAGATTGCTTAATTTTAAATGCACTTGTTCTTGGGCCAAGTTTTCTTTACTTACGATACATCATTTCAACCCTCGATGCCCGCAAAGCTATTTTCTTTATGTTCTACTATTTTCTATGCAGGTGATCATCCTGACCACGATACCTAGTCTCAGTTCCCCAGCAAAGTACCCAGTTGCACTAATTTTCTTTCAGATATACAACAAATGGATTTTCAGTACTGGATACACTTTTATATTTACACTTTATTAAGATTTCTTGTGTTCTAATTCAGCTACATCGGCCAGATTAGCTAGAAGTGATATGATTCAAATGGCTGCCTTAGCTTTCAATAACATCATTTGAAGTCAGTACATGGGGCATCAAGCTTTGGTCGCATTAAGGAAATGGGATCCTACATGGAGGGGCCGATTTGAGTACACCAAAGAGCAATCCCACTTGTGAAAGATTGCTTGGAGCATTAAATATTAAGGACACATGATTTTGGGCCTTCATTAAGGACATTTTGGTTACTTAGCCTTGTCCAAGTAACAGTCCAAGACCACCCCTTTTCATTAAGGGTATTGTGGTCATTTTGTTATGTAATAAGTTAGACTATAAATAGGTTTTATTAGTTCATTTACTTGTTAGTTTATTAAAGATGAAAGGTTGAAACACTTAAAATCCTCTGTCTTAAGAGTAGACCACCTTAGTATAGTCTTAGTTAGGACTTGGAAAAGTCATCCTTAGTATAGGGCTTAGAAAAGCCAATATTGTTCTTTGCTTGGAAATGGTGGATCTTGAGGTGAGTCGAGTACCTTGGTGGTCACCGTAAGAGTGTAGTTTTGATTATTACATTCATTAGGGGTTAATACTGAAATATACTTGGTTCTTAATCTTGTAATAATCTTGGTCTCACTATCTATCCTTTCATTATTTTACAAATCCGTGTGTTTTTGTGTTTGTCATCTTGTATCCCTCTGTGTTGCTTGTTCTTCTCACATTTTGTGGACTATTTTGGCCTCTTGGTGGACTGATTTGTATCATTTTGTATCAAATCAAGGATTGATTTTATTCCAACAAAATCAATCTTGGGCTTGTTAGTTGAAAAAAAAAAGTGTTGAAATCTGAAAATCTCAAAAAAAGAAATCTGTCCCGTTTTTATATTTGAGCTGAAATTTGAGACTTAGATTTAGAATATTTTAGTGTGTTTTTTTGTTTCTAGTGTTAGTCCCTTCTTCACTAACACTTATAGAGTCTAGATCTAAATTTTGACTCATTTCCAAGTTGTTTTTGAACTTTGAAGGTTGCTGTTTTTTCAGGATTGGTGGCTTGAAAGAGTGTTGTTGAAGTTTGTTACTGTGATTGTGGCTTAAAAATATTTTTTTATGTTGTTGTTGAGGGTTGGATCTTGAAAAATGTGTTGATGTGTGAGATCCAACTTGAACCATAGAACTCCAAGATTCGAAAGTTGTGTTCTTGGTGTTCTTCACCATCTTCATATTTTGTTGAAGAGAAAATGATTGTTTGATCTTAAAAATTGAAGAAAGAGAGTGTGTCGTGTTGTTAGTCTTGAAAGACACAACTCTAAGACATCCAAAGAAGAAAGGTAACAAAAGGGTTTCAAAAGTTGTCTTGCCAAAAGGGAGAAAGTCCACCTACCAAGACTTACAAAAAGGGAAAGAGCCAAAAGTCTATCAAAAAAGTGTTTAGCCAAAAAGGTGCAAAAAAGTCAAACACTTTTTGAACTTGAAAAAAAGGCTCCAAAGTCTTGTTGTTACCCTCCCATAGCTTAAATTCCACCATTCCCCACTTGGAATTTGATCAATACAATTTTAAGACAAGAAAATTTCTCAAACTTTCAACAATTTTAACGTCCAATAGGAGGTTGCCATGTCATCACCCTAAAAAATGACACTTAGGCTCAAAATTTCAGATTTCTAAGTTTCATTTCTTGTTTCTTTAGTTTCAATTTTCTTGATCCTTGTACTAATAGACAAACTAGTAATCACCTACTAGGTTGTTAATTAGTTTTTGAATACGTTTCTTTCGTGTCTTCATTATTTGTGTGCTTTTCTCGTTTGTAACTCATAGTAACTCCTTTGTTTCAAGTTCGTAAGTGAATTTTGTTTTGTGTCTTGAGTCGATCAAAACAATAATCCATTCCGGCCACCAAGTAGGATTGACATCTTATTGACTATCGGAGTATAAGCAACTTTCAATATTCGTGGCTCCAATTGTGAGAATCACAAAGGTGAGTGTATCGAGTGACGGTAAGGAGATTTTAATACTAATCTTTTTTTTTCTTTTATCTGTTGTTGTCTTTTTTTTTTGTTTAGGTACCATGGATGCCCATAATTTTAAGGCCACGTGTAATTGCATCCATGATGACCTTGAAGATATGCAATGGCACATTAAAATTATACGTCAATTGTTACCCAAACTCTTCTCTCAAAATCCAATTGTCCAAACAACTTACGATAAGATCTTTCTAAAGGAAGTTGCTGCCCAATCTTATGATGGACTTTCACACCGAGGTAAAGACGAAAATAGTCATGAACTTCAAGGTAAAATAGTTAACCCTTACACTTTTGTGCATGTGAATGATAATTGTGTGTCTAGTAGCCCATTGAGTGTGAGTTATAGCTTGCCTATATATGAGTCTATTGTTTCTTTGCCACTTGATGATGATGTACTTGTTGTGAGCGTGGATATACTAGTTGATCCTATCGATGACCGAATCGACTCTTCTTGTAAGATAGATTTATGTCCACCTAGTGTTGAAACCATTGTGTTGAATGAAAGTACATCGTCTTGTGAAATTTATATTGATCAATTTTTGTGTGAAAATTGCCCACCACTTGAGGATAAGTGTGATGTGATTAATGAATCTCAAGTGTGTGATGATGTTGAAAATATTAATCAAAGGAATACGAGTGAACCCGAGGGCTATTCTTGGGATAATCTTGCACTTGAAATCTCTTTGAAACTTGATATTAATCTTTTAGAGAGTGATGAATATGTTTGTTCCGAATCTACCTGTGAAATAGCTCATGCTCTCTTAAGGTATAATGGATTGTTTGAAGATGATATAACCACTACTAATGAACCTAGTGGTTAAAATGATGGTATAGCTTGCCTTAGAAGCTATAGCCAATATGCTAACCTACTATGGTGTGACAACATTCCTCCTAAAGATGGAAATCTCTTCTTAGAAGATGAGAATACTTTTAAGGGTAAAGGATGTGTGGTTTTGGAAACTACTTCTCGTTCTACTTTATGCGACTTTATTGTTGAGAGTACTCATGGTGATAATTGTGAAACTAGTAGTGAGTACACACATGAGGGCACCTTAGTAAAAGTCGACTGGATAATATGTATGCTATTGTAAAGAGTATGTCGTTTAGTTTGGGTGGAGACCATGGGAAAGGTGGGAGTTGTCTAGCCTCGTGTCTATGGACACTCTTCCCATTTGACCTAGGTGCCAAATATAGAATTGGTGATGATGGTGCTCCCAACTTATTGCTTGGTTTAGATGACAAGCAAAGTATCATTTTTCGTAAATTCTATAGCCAAATCCTTTGTGAATTTTTCATTAATTATGTAATATTTAGTTTAAAATATCCTTGGTTGTATTCTAAATGTGTGAAACCTTGGCATGTTGACGTGATTTGTCGTGTTTACCCTAACCCTCATACCATGAGGAGTTTGTATTTGTGTGTCCTTTCGATGGTTTTACAAGGTTTGGATTCGAGGTCGAATCCTTTTCAAGAAGAGGAGGATGATACGATTCAAATGGCCGCCTTAGCTTTCAATGACATCATTCAAAGCCAGTACGTGGGGCATCAAGCTTTGGTCGCATTAAGGAAATGGGATCCTACATGGAGGGGCCGATTTGAGTACACCAAAGAGCAATCCCACGTGTGAAAGATTGCTTGGAGCATTAAAGATTGAGAACTCACGGTTTTGGGCCTTCACTAAGGACATTTTGGTTACTTACCCTTGTCCAAGTAACACTCAATGACCACCCTTTTTCATTAAGGGCATTGTGGTTATTTTGTTATGTAATAAGTTAGACTATAAATAGGTTCTATTTGTTCATTTGCTAGTTAGTTTATGAAATATGAAAGGTTGAAATACTTGAAATCCTCTGTCTTGAGAGTAGACCACCTTAGTATAGTCTTAGTTAGGACTATGAAAAGTCATCCTTAGTATAGGGCTTGGAAAAGTCAATATTGTTCTTTGCTTGGAAACGGTGGATGTTGAGGTGAGTCGATTACCTTGGCGGTCACCGTAAGAGTGTGGTTTTGATTATTATATTCATTAGGGGTTAATTTTGAAATATACTTGGTTCTTAATCTTGTAATAATCTTGGTCTCACTATCTATCCTTTCATTATTTTGCAAATCCGTGCATTTTTGTGTTTGTCATCTTGTATCCCTCTGTGTTGCTTGTTCTTCTCACGTTTTGTGGACTGTTTTGGTCTCTTGGTATACTGATTTGTACCAAGAAGTTCCTTTCTACCCTATGTTTTTCTCTTCAATTAGCTCTTAGATGATATAAGTTTTCATCCACTCCCCCTTTCCCTCATAGTTATTCTCCTACAGCTCCTTCTAGCATATAATCATCTTCTCGAACAACTATTCCATATAAATTTGGATGAGGGGAATTTCTATTGGTATTCCATTCTTTTATAATGCAGTGAGATGCTTTGAAGGCCTTCTCAGAGTCCAATACACACTTAAAGTTAAGTTCAATCGCTATTAGATCTCTACAATAACACCAAATATTGACCCCTTTCCAAAGCTTGACATGCATAAACATGAGCAATAACCATCATTAATTCATAACAGAGTATCAACACCATATTTATAGGCCCCTCGGCTCCATCAATTCGAACCTATCAAATTAAAATATACAATGCAGGATCTTGTTTGAATGATCAATGCCTAATCGAGTAAAAACTGCATTCACAAAATCATTGTACTTTGTGTGTTGTCCTAATGACCTTATCAGTAATACATTACTCCCACGCATGAAAGTGGATCCATCCATCTGCACGCACCTTATTCTTCTTAGCCCATCTATGGCTTGATTTGAATATACAGATGACTAACATATTGCAACAGATGACACATCTGTTATGACAGATGATCAATCTGTTGTAACATATGACTTATCTGTTGAAAAAATCAAATAGATAAATCCATCTGTTACAACAGATTGTCACAATATGTTGTTAATTTTCAAATAGATATAATATATTTTGCAACAGATTACCCACCTGTTAGATTTATTTTAAAGCAATTTTTTTATTTCGAAATACAATAAAAGATAAAATATTATATTTAGATCAGTTTTTTTTATTTACATATTAGTAAAGTCACCATTTTTTTTTAATTAAGGGATGTATTTATACATAACGCCACTTCTACATATGGCTTGTCTGGATTTGGACAAGGTGATTTTGCGCGACTCCTTGGGGGAACTTGAAAGGCAGATTCATGAACTCCGGTGGGAGTTGGGCGACATGAGAGCAAGGCTGAGGAGGGCCCTGCTGTTTCCGGATGATGATGGGCCGGTTGATAATAATAATAATAATAATAATAATAATAATAATAATAATAATTAGGTTATATTTTTTCTTTTATTATATCGGATCTACCCAAGGGTATATTTTTTTATTGTATATATTTGTATATAATGGATTCAAAAGTCTATGTTTGGTCGACTTTGGATTTATAATTCTTATTTAATATTTACTTTTTCTTCTGTCTATTTTTTATTCTCAACATGTCGACGGTGGAGGTAGGGATTGAGCGTTTATGGCAACAGATGAACCATATGTTGCAACAGATGGTTAATCTGTTGCGACAGATGGATCATGTATCATGTGTTGCGACATGTGGTTATTAATAAAAAAGGGTTATTATTGTTATTGTGGGTTAAAGTCATGACTTTTCGATTATTTAATATGAAAATGATTAGTAAATAAATAATAAGGAAATAAATAATAAACATAATTTATAACTGTAAAAGAACGGTTATTTAATTTTAATAACTGATCATGACTTTTCACCATTTTTATTTTTAAATTATTTATTTATTATATAATAAAATAAGTCACAAGATTGGATTAAGGTATGTGATGATTGTTAAAAAAAGGTGAACAGTCGTGACTTTTTGTAAAAACTCACCCACTTCATTTAATTAAGTCATTTCTTTTCACAGAAAACAATACGAAAATAAATGATAAACACAATTTATAATTGTAAAAAATAGTTATTTAATTTGAATAATTGATGTTAATATAAAATAGGCGACAAGTAGTGACTTTTCGACATTTTTGTTTTTAATTTTTTTTAAAATTTATATAATAAAAATTTGAATTAATGATATGATGATTATTAAAAAAGATAGATTATATGTTGCAATAGATAGATTATCTGATGTAACAGGTTGTTGATTTGTTGCAACAGATGGTATATCTGCTGTCACATATGGAATATCTGATGCTATAGATGGTATATCTGTTGTCACAGATGGATTATCTGATGCAACAGATGGTATATCTGTTGTCGCAGATGTGTTATCTGATGCAACAAATATAGAATCTATTGCCACAACTCAATAAAAATGGTTACTGAAATGAACTAATTACTAATAATAAGTTGATAAGTCATACTTATCACAATAATCAAAAAGGCAGTCCGCAGCTTCATTTAATTAAGTCATAACTTTTCAAAGTAATGGAACAGTCACCAGTTTGTATATAATTAATAAATGTAGGTTAACAGTCACGCCTGTTTACCTAACTTATTCAAATTCAATCCTCTATAAATAGGTCTCTCTTTACTCGTTCATTCTACTAAATTTATTTCTTGCATCTTGTCTTTCATATTACACCTTCAACCACTTTCTCTTCCCTGACTCAAGTAAGTTTTTTTCTTGCTTTTTGTGTAAATATACATAATTGTTAGTATACATTGTATTACATTCGGATTCTTTTATTTATTTTTGTTTTAACATTTTTGGTCAATTCATTTGTATTCTAGATATGGCTGATCCAGTGTGGGACGTTGCTATTTTACAAGACACCATGCGGGAGCTTCAAACTCAGGTTCATGACCTTCAATGGGAATCATCTGCAATGAGATCCAGGATGCTCTGGGAGTCTGGAGGCTGAGAGGGGCACTACTGATGCCGGTTGAAGATTGACCGACTGACAGTAATAATGATAATAATAAGTAGATTATTTTTTCTTTTAGCCTATGTATTTTTATTTGTTTTTGTTTAATAAAAAATTTATGTTTGATCGACTTTGACATTTTAATTCTTATTTGTTTTTCATTCTATCTATTTTTTCTTCTCAACAAACATGTCGACGATTAAGGAATAATTTGAATCCAGTAGCAATAGTAAGAGTTGAAACTTAAAACTTAACTCAGTGCATACATTAATACTCAAGTATAGACCTGTATTAGATCTTATTAATTAAGCACTTAGTAAATTATTAAAGTTGATCAAATAAAAATATGAAAATAAAAACTACAAAATACCCAGTATAATATAATCCCACAAGTGGGATCTGGGGAGGGTGGTGTATCCCCAGACCTTAACACCCTACCTCGTGAAGGAAATTTTTTTTAGCCTATGTATTTTTATTTGTTTTTGTATATTAGAAAATTTATGTTTGATCGACTTTGACATTTTAATTCTTATTTAATTTTTATTCTTTCTATTTCTTCTTATCGACAAACATGTCGATGCTTAAAAAATAATTTGAATCCAGTATCAATAGCAAGAGTTGAAACATATGGGTTATCTACTGGGTTGTGGCAGGAACTGTGTCATGACAGAATAAAGATCTATTGCACTAGATAAATAGTCTGTTGTAACAGATAAATATTCTGTTGTAACAGATTTCTAGTCTGTCGCAATAGATATTTAGCTGTTACAATAGAATATTTATCTATTGCAACAGATAACACGTCTGTTGCAATAGATTAACATCTGTTTGATTTATGTTACGGGCACTAAAGAACCATAAACATGAATCTAACATATGATTCTTCTGTTATAATAAAATATGTATCTGTTGCAATAGACTAAGTGATCTGTTTAAATTGTGGGCTCTTATGTTGTATTTATGAAAGGGTTCTATCTATTGTTAAAAAAAATAGCAGTAGCAGTGTACCCAGATGACAAATTCAACTAAAAATCATAATTTTACTTACCAAAGTCACCTATGAAGTAATGCCAAAGTGAAAAGTGGTGTACAAAACAAAATTTCACTTAAAAAATTGGTCAAGTACAACGGTAAAAACAATGAAAATGGACGATAAGAATGAGGTGATGTGATGATGATAATGAAGTAGAAAATGATGATAATGAAGCAGAAGATGGTGAATAAAGTAACAGCAAAAATGAACAACAAAAATCGTGAAGACAGAGAAAATAACAACAGATGAGAAGAGAGAGAAACGCGCCTTTTTTTCCTCTTTTTCCCGTTATATTAACTAACATTTCGATCAAAGTGTAATTTTAAAAACCTGTGGGTTATTTTAAAATTTTCTCAACTTTCTTAATTCATAATAAAGCAATTGTCACCTCCACTCAATTATTAAGACTTGAGTCAACTACACCTCATTTTCAAACTCTTTTGTCACCTACATTTAAAGTCCCGAGAAATTTTGTACTTTCCAAAAGGAGATTATTTATATGCTTGTAGATGCTTTGAACAAAAATCACAAATATAAGATCTAAAAATTAATGGGGTAAAATTTCATTTCTTTTCTAGCCTTTCATACTTTAAGTTTGTTAGTTTGAGCATGCCTCTGTTTGATATGGAAACAGTAGAGAAAGAACCAATGAGTGTTGCAGCTGAAAAGGGTGTTTTAAAGGTTGATTCTTTTTTACTAATTATCGTTTTTCCAGCATTAGGAGGATGACTGAGTAGAAGGGGAACCTTTGATTAACTGGTAAAGTTGTTACTGGGTTCAAGCCTTGGGAACGGCCTCTTGCAGAAATGCTAGGTAAGGCTGCGTATGATAGATCCTTGTACTAGGGCCCTTCCCCAGACTCTGTGTATAGTGAGAGCTTTAGTGCACCGGACGGCCCTTTGAAGGATGATTGAGTAAGAAAGATTGAGTCTTTTCTTGTTTGTTAGATTTTGTTGTATTACATGTAGGAAAATGGTAGCAAGAGTAGGGGAATTCACGTAGAGGATATGGAAACATTAGAGAAAGAACCAATAAGTGTTGCAGCTGAAAAGGGTGTTTTAAAGGTTGTTTTTTTTTTACTAATTACTGTCTTTTTCAGCATTTGTAGGACGCTTGAGTTAGAAAGATTGAGTTTTTTTTTGTTTGGGTTTTGTTTTGTTACACATAGGAAAATGGTGGCAAGATAGGGGAGATTTTTGTAGAGGATATGGAAACAGTAGAGAGAATGACAGTTGCTCAACTCAGAGTAAAACTAAGGTACTCCTATAGCCTATTCCTACTTGATTAAGATTTATCATGGACATTAATGCACTCATTATGCAACAACCCCTCAGAGGTAGTTATTGTTGGAGTGAATACTTAAAAATTGTCCTAAAGAGTCTGAAAAAAATTATGTTGCTGAAATAATCTTGGCACTCAATTGGACCCTACTAAGCAAGGAACTGGAAGCATTTTATTGTATAGTGTTATGTGATTCCACTGGAGCCTGAGCTAGTTGATCTAATACCTTTTAGAAATGTTCTGCATAGGAAAAAATTACACAATGTATCACTTAATTTGTAGTAATTCCCTTTGATTTTGTGATATGATTGCCAATTTTGCATTTTTAGGAGTCTTGGGATTCCTTCCAGAGGTAAGAAGCAAGATCTTGCTGCTTCTTTGAAGTTTTTTCTCAACGGCAAACTTAATGGTATTCCTTCCTGTCATTTTAATTGCAACTAAGCCCATAAATATTTTCTAATCTGGAAACTGATGTACAGTATTTATTTAGGTGGTCGTTATTATTTTTTGACTTGTCCAAACTCTATATTATTGGGATAGAAAGATAACCGTAAAAAGTTGTAAGACCCCGCAAAATCTTAAGCTTAATTCAGTCATTTAAAGCTTGTTAAAGGGTATCAGACTTAGAAAAATTTTAGCTAAGTATTCATACTTAGAGTTATTTTAGCATTCATAGTTGTCAATCTTATTTCGCGACCCTTACAACCATTAAATATCGATCTTTAAGTTGCTTCATGATCAGGAATGTCATTAGGTATTCTCGGACCAGTTTTGAATTTTTTGGACATCATTTGAGGCACGTTTGGGAGTCTAAAACAGTGTATCGATGCGATCTTGATGCGCTGCATCACCTATCAGGTCGATGAATATTTTTCCCTAGTTTTCAGTGTCAAATTTCAATAAATCGACGTGGACTCGGCATGGCGCGGCGGCCATAGCATTGATCCAATCGACTCGGCGCATCGAGCTGTGCATCACTGGACCTCTTTTTGGTCATTAAAAGACCGCATCCGCAGGGGTAAATGAGACATTTTCCCCTAACTATTCAATCCCAAAAACACAAAATTGAACTCCCCTTAAGCAAATTACACTCATTCTCTCTCAAATTGCTCAAGAACAAACCCTAGGGCTTTCCATTCAAGATTCAAATCCCAAGAATTTCATCATCAATCTTCAAGAATTCAAGCATTAAGGTGTGTGAAGTGTTCATCCAAGGGTTTCCTTCCACCCTTGGAGTTTAAGAAACTCTTTTAAAAACTTTAAGTTAATTAATTTCATGAATTCCATGTTGGAGTTAAGTATGTTTATGATTATGATGTTATTTGGGTTTCTATTCTATGGTTTATTACAATTTCATATGTAACTACTTAACATGTGCGTAGTATCATGTGAATTCATGTTAAACCCTTGATTTGGTAATTTGGGATTGAAGTTATGATATCTACATGTTATTTAGTATCATATGTAAGCTTATACATCACATGTGTTTGGTAAAATGACTATGTGAATGAAATAGTGACATTATAACATGATAGCATGTATTCCCCATTCATGTATCAGTAATGCATTATTAGTGTTTGTTAAAACGTCTCAATAAGTGGATTTAGGCCTAGTAGGCATTATTTTATTTTCAAGATTTTGCCATAATTTACTTTGATGCAATCGAGTCCCGGGGGTATTTAATACCCGACAATTTAGTTGTTTACCTAGAGCTAGTGTCAGTTACAGAGTCGTATCAATTATGTCATAATCAGTAGAATTTCGTCAGTTACAGAACTCAGTTAGTTACAAAACTTAAGAAAAACTCAGAAAACTCAGCCTCAATCCAGTCCAATTCAGTATACTCAATTTAGTATCTTTCAATTAGAAGTAGGATTCAGCACCGAGTGAACCCAAGGATGGGGGCTCACCTGCCAGTAGAGGATGTGATCCTTAAAAGCAGTCCTTGTGTTCTAGAACTACGTAGCCAGTGTAGGTTGAGACATCAACCTTCCAGTTGAGGGTTAATAAGGTATCCTCCCTGCTAGTTGAGGGTACCACCGTTCTCATTCAGAGTACCTGTCAGATGAAAATGACTCAGTCCTTGTCTTTACTCGTGGCACGGTACTGACACCCTTCTAATTGTGGTTACAGATTGGACCCTAAGTCAATTATCTTATTTGGGGCATGTCGATTGGATGATTATCTCTCATAGTTTTAGTTTCAATCTCAGTATAGAACTTAGTTTAATTCTATAAAATCAAGACTGTCAGAAACAGTCACTCAGTTATCAATTAGGACTGTCAAAAATAATCACTCAATTATCAGTATTAAAGTATCAGTAATCTCAGATATCAATTAATCAGTATTCAAAACTCAGTATCCAGCATTAACATGATCTCAGTTACAGTTTATGTATTCATGTATGTTCTCTCATTCAGTTATGTTTATGTTACTCAGTCAGTTATTGTTCATGCATATGAACCCATACATACAGCCTACCTTACTTAGCATACCAGTACATTTAAAGTACTGTCGCATACTTTTTTTTTATGCTATGATGTCTTATATCATAGGTTCATATGTACAGGCTCCTGACTGTGCTTAGCAGCCCAGCCCGTGCATGGTTTGAGAAGAAAGGTAAGTCTTGTTCTTTTATATGTTTCGAATCAAATTTAACTGAAGTTCCTTATAATACTTGGTGGATTGACTCTGATTGTACTGTTCATGTTTCTAATACTATGCAGGGATTCCTTACAATCCAAACCATAAATAAGAATGAAAGATTTATTTACATGGAGAATAGAGTGAAGGCTCCAGTTGAAGCTGTTGGGACTTATCGTCTGATTCTCAATACTGGGCATCACTAAGATTTAGTTGAAACCTATTATGTTCCTTCTTTTTCGAGAAATTTAGTTTCATTGTCTAAGTTGGATAAGACTGGATATTCTTTTAATTTTGGTAATGGATATTTTAGTTTGTTTAAGAATAATTATCTCATTGGTACTGGTACTCTTTGTGATAATTTATACAAATTGAATCTTGATAAATTTTTTTTCTGAAACACTCTTAACTCTACATCATAATGTTAGAACTAAACAAAATTTTGTGAATGAACAATCTTCTTACTTGTGGCATAAACGTTTAGGTCACATATTTAAAGAAAGGTTGGAAAGATTAATTAAGAATGAAATTCCTCTAGATTTAGATTTTACTGACCTTAATATTTGTGTTGATTGTATTAAAGGAAAACAAACAAAACACACAAAGAAAGGAGCCACAAGAAGCACACAGCTTCTTGAAATTATACACATTGATATATGTGATCCTTTTGATATCACATCTTT
>JAPEIP010000006.1:96321678-96343604 GCA_026120095.1 Capsicum chinense | reverse complement strand
ATTTTACTGACCTTAATATTTGTGTTGATTGTATTAAAGGAAAACAAACAAAACACACAAAGAAAGGAGCCACAAGAAGCACACAGCTTCTTGAAATTATACACATTGATATATGTGATCCTTTTGATATCACATCTTTCAATAAAGAAAATATTTTATCACTTTTATTGATGAATTTTCACATTATAGATATATCTATTTGTTGCATGAAAAACTCAAGCGATTAATGCCTTAGAGGTATTTATTAATGAGGTTGAAAGACAATTAGATAGAAAGGGGAAAATAATCAGGTCTGATAGAGGTGGTGAATATTATGGAAGATATGATGAAAGTGGAAAACACCCAGGTCCATTTGCTAAATTTCTCAAAAAGCGTGGCATATGTGCTCAATACACAATGCCTGGCACACCACAACAAAATGGTGTGGCAAAAAGGCGTAATCGTACATTAATGGATATGGTTAGGAGTATGTTAAGTAATTCATTTTTACCTCCTTCGTTATGGATGTATGCTTTAAGAACTGTTGTTTACTTGCTAAATAGGGTTCCTAGTAAAGCAGATCCAAAGACACCTTTTGAACTGTGGACTGGTAGGAAACCCAATTTGAGGAACCTGTATGTTTGGGGTTGCCTAACAGAAGTTAGAGTATACAATCCACAAGAAAAGAAACTAGATTCAAGAAGCATCAGTGGTTTCTTCATTGGTTATCCAGAAAAATCAAAGGGGTATAGATTTTACTGTCCTAATCATAGCACGAGAATAGTTAAAACTGAAAATGCTAGATTCATTGAGAATGGCGAAGTTAGTGGGAGTGAAGAACCACGTAATATGGAAATTAAAGAAGTTAGGGTGAAAATTCCTCTATCCTGTACTTCTTTTAAATTTGTTGTTCCTGAAACTTTTACACAACAAAGTAATCAACAAGAACAACAAATAAATACTCCTACTAATTAAGCCATAATTGATGAACCTGTGGTTGATGAGGCTCCCGATGGATATGCCTCAAATTTGGGAAAGAGGGTTGATATGACACAAGAAATCTTGCATGGAATGAAAAGTCATGATTGTTATGTTTTCATGGAACAATTACTTCTAATTGCTTTTATTGGTTTACCTGAAAACATATGGAAACCAATAGAAGAGATTAGTTTGTTCTTCAAAGACTTATGTGCCTCCACATTAAAAGAAGAAAATCTGATGCGAATGGAAAGTAATATTTTTGTTATCACCAACAAGGTGGAGAAGATTTTCCCGCCAGTGTTTTTTTACCTTGTGCACGAAGCTCGGCTAGGCGGTCCAGTTCAAAGTAGGTGGATGTATCCATTCGAACGGTAAGCATTTGCAATATATTTAAATTCATACATATCTTTTTTAAATATAGTAAACATCTAACCTTAACATTATACAGGTCGATTGGAAAATTAAAAAGGGGTCCCAAAAACAAATATAAGGTGGAAGGCTCTATAGTCGAGGCATATCTTGCAAGAGAAACTTCTCAATTTTATTTATACTACTTTAGTGATGAAGTTGCTTGTTCAAGAAATCGATCGAATCGTCATCAGGATGATGTGAATGAGCCTCATTTGCGACCGATATTAATTTTTAATCAATCTTGTTGTAAGGTTAAAAAGATCATACCTCGCCGGCTCACTCCTACGGAGCGCAAGTTAACAACTTTGTATATCATGCTGAATTACCCGAAAATTGAGCCCTTTCTGAAGTAAGGAGATTAAAATTTTAACATATCTTATTTGTTTGCTCATTCCCTTAAAGAAACTAATTGTGTTTCCTATGTTGGATGTTCAAATCATTTAAGACTCAATTCCACGAAAATCAAGTGTATGCATCCTTTGTAACGTGGTTTAAAAATGAGGTTCGTAAGTGTATTAATATTTCTACAAAGTTTAAACATTTGCATATTTCTCAGCTAAAATATATATATATATGTATAATATTTGTAGGTACACCATTTACCAAATGCAGCCGCATACGATCAGCTCTTGAGACATATTTCTTTGGGTCCAGTTGAAGCTAATGCAATGTCCCAATACAAAGTAAATGGGTTTAAATTTTTCACCGAACAACACTCCCGAACAAGGAAAACAAACAATAGTGGTGTTTGGGTTAAGGGTGATAATGATGTTGATTACTTGGCATCATACACGAGATCTTAGGACTGAAGTATGCTGGTTTTCCAATAAGAAAATTATCTTCTTTCGATGTAAGTGGTTTGATCCAAGAACAAGAGGCACAAGAGTACATAGGGAGCATAACATCATTGAAGTGAAGCACAATAGCTCGTATCCTATTTATGATCCATTTTCTCTAGCACAAAATACTTAACAAGTGTATTATGCTCCTTATCCGTTGCGCAATGACAAGTATGATTGGTGGGCTGTAATCAAAACAAAGCCTATAGGCCAGGTGGAAGTTGAGAATGTGCTAGAGACTGCGTATCAAAATGAAATGAAGATTGATCACCAGCTAGTGGACGTTCAATTAGTGGACGGTTTGAAGCACCCGAAAAATATATTTGAAGAAGTTAATATTGCCGAAGAAGAGGCTGAGTGGGTAGGAGATGAGGAAACCTCCGAAGAGGGTGAATGGTTTAGTGAAGAGTCTTCAGAAGAGGAGGATTAGTTTTGTAGGTTGTATTCATTATGTATTGATGTCTTTATTCTTTGTACTATATATTTACCTTTATGTTTCTTGTTTAAGATTAATATGTAATATACTATTTAAGTTTGTTGTTTCCAATTTTCCATGATTTAAATAGTAGTGAAAATATTCTTGGTTATATCTCGTGTTGTATTAGAACGATTTGAAATGTGAATTAGTAAGTTGGAATGTTTTCTTATATATTCATTTTGTAGGAACTAATTACTTGTTAAATTAACTTAATTTAGATGTCAGGCAGAGGTGGCAAGGGTAAGGGAAAAGTTGATACTACGAAACTAAAAAAAAATAGACAACATCTGGCTTATAGATGATCCACATGTATTCATATATCTGAGGGTCGGTTTGCTGACACGACAGCACGACCCTCATATTCTAGGTCATCTTAGGATTTGATACCTACTCCTACGCATGTAGGGCCACTGCATGGGTCTACACCGACTTATTCTGCCCTTATGACCGTGCCACCGCCACCACAGTACTATCCGACAGCCGCTGGCCCCCCAGACATCTACCATTATCGATTCCCTTCTGCAGCAGTCATGCAGCTTCGCACATTGATTCTTCTGGATCTATTGGGTTATCGGATCTTCAGCTTAGAGGCACTCCATCTAGTGCTTCAGATCCGCCCACACCAGTGCATGCACCATCACTTGCTAAGCAGTCAAGAGACAGAGATGATTCTGGGAGGATTTATCCTGCTCCAGTTGCGAGAGGGTAAAATTTCTAAATATAATAACATTACTCATTTTTTACTTACTATATTATTATGCTCTATGAAATTACTACTTGATCTTGTGTTATAGGTTTAGGCCGGATGGTGGAGTTGGACAAAAGGCACGAATATGCATTACTCAGAACTTCAATGGCTACTGGACCAGTTGGAAAAAGGTTCCAGAACTTGACAGGGAAAGAATGTTTGAAGAATTTAAGGTAAGGATTTAACTTATCGACTACTTATTAACACTTTGTTAGAACAAAAGATTGAATATTATATTTTTATTGTAGAAATTTTACTGGTGGAAATATGCAAATACATTTCTTATAAAGAAGAACTTTTTCATAAGATGTAAAGCGAGATTTAACGATCTCTTGGATTATACCCGAAAGAAATTGGTAAAACGTAAGTGGATTCCTGAACCTGTATGGCAACTGTATCTTCGCCATTGGAATAGTGCATAATACCAATTGTTGAGTGAAAAAGGAAAGAAAGCTCAGGCATCATCCAAGGGTGGCTCCCTACATACTACGGGTGCCAGAAGTACTCTTGTTGTGATGGAAAAAATGGTATGTAACTTTTACAGTTTTAGTTGTTTGTTTCTATTTAAATTTTTTTATTATTTGAACATTGATAATTTTTTCATATGCAGGAAAAAGTAAAAGGTAGGAAAATACCACATTATGAGTTATACGAGGAGACTCATGTGATGAAAAAAAGAACCCAACTGATGAAGATGTCTGGGTTGAAGCTCGTGAAAAAGTTGTCCATGTAAGAAACAAATTATGAATTTATGAATCTTTTTCTTAAAGTTGATATTATTCAATTATAACTACTTTAATATTTTTTGACTTTTAGTATTAACTTTACTTTGAATATAGGACGAATATATGTGTCGTGTTGGTGCGTATCGTAGTAGTCAGCCTCCTGAAAGTCAGGATGACACAATACCCCAACATATAGAGGAGATGTTATTGGCAAAAGTTGTGAGTCCTACAAATAGAGGTCATTTGGTCGGATACCACAAAAACTTTTTTGGAGATAATATTAGGTGTTCGTCCGGCCCTTCTTGCTCTAGCTCTTCAGTTGATAGAGAAACGATTGAAAGACTACAAAGTATGGTTTCTCAACTCACCGAAGAGCTTGCTGAACAAAGAGAGAGGCAGAAGAAGACAGAGAAGAAAACAGCATCACAATTCAAGAAGCTGCAATAGCAGAGGAGCTCTTTCATTAGGACTGCGGGGGTTATTCCTCCATGTCCTGGTGATGTAGTTCGGGCTGCAAAAGGTTTACGCCCCCTGAATTATTTCAGCATGGATGATGATATGGAAGACGAGGACGAATTCGATGATGATGACTTTTAGTTGTTTGATTTTTGTATGTGTTGTACTTTGAATTTAGACATTTTGTTGTATGAAACTATTGCTGTAGTATTTTCATACTCACTTTTGTTGGACATTTTGTATGTCTTGTACACTTTTGAAAGTATTTACAATTGATTTTTGGTTGTTATTGCTGCTGTATTTGATTTGATACTGTTGTATTGCATTGTTGTTGTTGCATGCTGGATTTGGGTTTTGATTTTTATTTTTAAAAAAATATTCCAGAAAAACCGACCACTTTTTAATTTTTTTTTTGTAGAAAACCTACCACAAGTGGTCGGTTTTCTAATAAATGAAATAATTAATTTATTTAAAAACCGACCACTAGTGGTTGGTTTTTTTTCTAAAATTATTTTTTTTAATTTTCATAAAATAATAATAAATTTTAAATATATATATATTTTTTAAAAAAAATCGACCACTTGTGATCGGTTTTTAAAAAACTACCACAACTTTACCGATCACACATTTTGATCAGTTTTTGAGGAAAATCGACCACACGTGGTCGATTTTTGTGGTCAGTTTTCTCTTTTTTTTTAGTAGTGATAGCATCACTCAAGAGACTGTTAGTGAATACCTATAATAATATATAATATATAGGGTCTAATACTAAGCAACTTAATATGGTTAATAAGCGACATCAACAACAAACAATGAAAAAAAAATTATCTGAAGAATATTTTTAAGCAATTAAGAAGTTGAAATTCATAAACTATTATACTTAGGAATAAGATATACTATTTTCTGAAAAATAAAATATATATAGATATTTGAAATGACAGGATTTTAAAATTCTGTACATCCTTATAGCTTATTTTTTGAGGAAATGTATCACATGGACTTTAAAACCAAAAGGGGTTGTTCATCATTTATGTCTCAAAAAACATAGCATATTAATCATAATATAATCCAAGAGAGAATTTTAAAATAAAGTAGAACTTTTAAATTTTTTTCGCTACCTTCATATCTTGAAGAATCCTTTCAAAAAAGATTAAATGTGTGGATGTTCACGACCCGGTTATTGTACAACTTGATTTTCAACCTCTATTGTTGATCACTGATGAGTTCATCGAAGGCATATTTTGCGAAAGGTATATGCTATTGAAAGAATGTTGATACTCACCAACTTTGAACTATAAATGCACAACATATAAATATTTTTAAAGAAAAATAATTTCATAAAATGATGAAATGAAATGGCCAACAACAGTTAGAATTCTCGTATCTTTCAAAATGAGAAAGTTAGAAAAGATTTGTGATTGTAATTATTTTCAAGACTCCGACTTTGAATTTAAGGGAATAATGCAATCACTATTATGTAAGAATCATAAATTATAATCATATAAAATCATTGTCAAAAAATAAAGGGGCTACTATCAAAGAAATAGTAAAAACCTACATGAGAAGAAAAAGTGTTATTATATTTAAGAGGTTGAAGGAAAATAAGAGAACAAAAAATGATGTGCGTAATGAAATTGAAGTAATTTAATTTTTTTTCTTAAAATACTTGGCTTATAGCGTAAAATTTTTCTAGGGATAAGATTAGCTACTTAATCAAATTTTAAAATCATAAATTAATTCAAATATTGATTTGGAAAAGAAATTGACAAAAGGAGATAAGGAATAATTTTATGTGTTTGCTTTAAAGAAGGAGTTAAGTTAATTTGTTTTTTTTTTTCTTTTTGTTGTGTGTGTAAACCGTGTATGTGTGAGTTAGTGGGGAATGGTATATGGACGTGCTTGGGTTAGTTTTGTTTAGTCTACACTTTTTCAAAAATAATCTTTTTTAATTTTGTTTCTTTTTTGTTTTAAGATAAAAAAGATGCTTGTCCAAAAGGATAGTAACTATTGATATAAATGTGTGTTATTTCTCAAATCAAATTAAAAAAATTTATATTATTTGCCATTTTTAATTATATTATTTTTAAAATTAATATAGAAATGTATCGAGAAGTGCAATAAAATAGAAAGAATAAAAGGTTTCATATACTTATTTAGAAATCTGTAGTAATATTTTCTATTAATAAATAACTGTGTAATTGTGTTTGTAATTTAGTTGGGGGTAATGGGGCAGGGACGTGTAGGTATATAGAATTTTTTAAACTACCTTTTTGTAGCTTTTTTTTTGTTTCAAATATTTTTTTAATATTTGATTTTTGAAAAAAATAAAAATAAAAATAAATTACTAACGAATCATTAATTAATTAAACAATGGGACAATTTAGTTAGTACCTTTTAACATAAAAAAAATTCACTTGAATTTTAAATGAATCTTTTTCGGGAAATCTTACCTTTCATTAGCATAATATTGAGAAATGTTATTGCTATTACTGCATTTCCAATTATGAAAATTTCATAGTTTAATTTTTTTTCATAGGTTTGATTTGTTAAATTATGACAGCAACAAAAAGTAGAATATCTCATTTTAACATTTTAATGTAGATAACTTCCCTATTCACAATAGAAGACGTTAAAATATATAGGTATTTTAACAAATTTAAATTTAAAAAATAATAAATAATTTTTATTTAAATTGAAAGAGTCTTATATTTATATATTAAATTTATCTTTCAATTCACATTTAAATTTATATACATGAATTCTGAAATAAAGAAACAGTATTACATAATTAGAATCCAAAATTAGAATTTATAACATCCTGTTCAAATTAAAATCCAAAATTCAGATTAATAATTTTATGTAAAAATATTTTCATTTGTTTTTAAAATTGGACATATTTTTTTGATTTAATTATTAATCTTTCTGCTAAATTTGAAATCTATTTAAAAATTGGATTTTTTTGCAAATAATCATTTATAAATATTGAAGCATTTTCTTAAAAAATATAAATATTTAATTATTTTTTAATTTAAATTAAATAAAATAACTAATAACTAATTAATGCCTAACTTTAACTAAACTGTCCTAAAACTAACACATGTCAACTTTCTATGCTAACACTTGGTAAGTCTATAGGCAAGACTTTCTTGGTATTTAGTATATATAGATTTTAAATTTAGTTTTTTACATTTTTTTTAACGTCAAAATAAATCAAAAATAATCTTTTCATTCACACAAAATAAAAAACAAGATATTTGCGAATCTATTTTCTCAAGACCAACTCATGAGATCACTATGTATGTTATTGTTAAGTAAAAAATAATGAAATATGTAAAAATAGAATGAACTTATTGATTTCAACTACATTTTCATTAGTCTTTTGGAAAATATTGAAAATAGAGGCTTTAGATTTTATATGTTCAAACTTTTAATTTTCTATTGTGGAATTGTTTGTTTGTGGCCATTTCATTTGCTGGGAAAATATATTCTCTTTCTTCTTTGGTAGAAAGGATATGCATTAATATAAAAGAGAACACTGTTTAATTTATAATCCTTGATGATTAGTCAAGGTTCAAAAAGGAATAGTTCTAGCCTGGCCAGCTAAGGTCATCAGTACAAGAGCTAATTGTTCTCTCGAAAAAAGTTCCAGAGATATCTGTCCAAACTGCATCTTTTGCATACATCGTTAGAACTTCAAAAAAGGGTGATATCCTGAAACCTACTTGCCCTTGCTCCATCTTTTGCTAGAGCATCCGCCACTCCATTTTGTTCCCTATAACAGTGCTTGACTTTTGGATTCCTTAGCCTTTTTAATATTGATCTGCAGTCCGAAATCAAAGCATCATAGTGGAGGTTTTCGTTAGTTAACATAGATATAACTTCCAAGGAATCAATGTTAATTTCAATGGGGAGAAGATTATTTTGCTCTACCAGCTTTAAACCTTCAATGAGAGCCATAAATTCCATCATATTGTTGGTAGTCCGGTGAAAGCTTTTGTTAAAACCTAACACCCAGCCTTCATTACTAGATCTGACTACCCTTCCTATCCCACCCTTCCCGGGTTCCCAAGGCAAGAACCACCGGTATTGAGCTTAAAGGTGTAGCTGATGGAAGGATTCCACTTAATGTTAATGATTTTGTTTTGCTTGAAATGGATATCCTTTTGAGTAGGTGTTTATACTCAATAGCTTGGGAGTAAGCATGGTTAAAATTTGAATGATCTTTTTTGTTATTGAAGGTATTAAAGTTCCTGGTGTTCCAGATTGTCCAAAGGTTGAAAGAAATAATGTCGTGCCAATAGAGTAGTTTGTCAAATTGGGAATGTTGAAGGGATCTCCATATAGTGTACCAGTTAGAGGGTAGGAAATTGGTTATAGAAGAGTGGTTGGACTGGGTTATCTTAAGGATGGCTTGCACCCAAAAATCTTTAAAGGTGAGACATTTAAAAAAAATGTGGGAGTTGCCTTCCTGGTAATGATTGCAGATAGAACAACTAGCATTTTGTCTCACTCCTCTCTTGAAGAGGTTGAGGTTATTGGGGAGCTTATCATACTGACTGAGCCAAAGAAAGGATTTGATTTTTAAAGGGAATTGGGTCTTCCAGATCCAGTTGAAATTAGGGGAATAATTGATCTCAGAGGTTTTGGTTATATGATTATAAGTACTTCTACTAGAGAACAGGCCATTACCAGTGATATTCCAAATGAGATCATCAATATGGGCTATGGGATTAGGGAATACAGAGTTGGTGAAGGTTTGGATGATATCCTTAGGGATTTCAACCGAGAGATCCTTGAGGTTTCAAGAACCATTCTTCCAGACCTCAGAGAGTTTAGTGTCATAGGCATGAAGAGAATGGGGGCTTGGATAATAGAAAGAAAGGGTTCACGGTGAGGGATCCATCTGTCCTTTCAGAAATTAATCTTGTCCCCCTTATGGATATTCCAAGAGGAAGCAGTTTTACAAATTTCCCAACCGACAAGGACACTTTCCAAGTTCTACAGATGTTGGATTTGAGGGATATGCAATGGGGGCTATATTTGTTTTTAAGGATTTTATCCTAGAAACTGTTGGGATGCTTGTAGAGTCTCCAGGCTAGACTGGACAACATACTGGTGTTTCTAATGGAAGCATTCTGGAGGCCTAGGCCCCAATTAGTTTTTATATCAGTCAAGGTTTTTCAATTAATTAGATACATTTTCTTTTTATCAAGGGTGGTGCCCCAGACAATGTTCTTTTGGGTTCTGTCAATCAACTCATGGATTTTAGAGGGGAGCAAGATGAATTGCATGACATGAGTGGGAATGCTAGCAAGGGAGGACTTAGTAAGGGTGGTTCTGCCAGCCATATTGAGGAATTTATTTTTTCAACCAGCCAACTTAGTGTTGAGATTGTCCAGAATGGATTGAAAATCTCTATTGCAAGGTTTTTTATGGAAGATGGGAAAACCAAGATATTTGCCAAAATTGTCTTTGGATTAGATGCCTAAGATGTAAGACAAACTATCTTTATTCTCCTGGGCACAATTTTTAGAGAAAATTACTTTAGATTTGAGAGTGTTAATTTTTTGGGATAGAGTGGGATGTGAAGCTGCTAAGAGTGACTCGGATAGTTTCACAGTTTCTTTCATTAGTAACAGCGCATAGAGGTAGATCATCAGCAAAGAAAAGGTGAGAGATTTTAGGCCCTATCCTACTAATTGAGATGGGAGTCCAAGCAAAGATATCCACTTCATGGGCAATTTTTTTGAAAAGGAGTTCCATGCACATTATAAAGAGATAGGGTCTCATTACCTAATTCCCCTGGTAGGGGTAAAAAGGGGTTTTTCTCTCCATTAATAAAGATAGAGATAATGGAGGAAGTGAAGTTATAAGACATGATAAGGTTTACAAGTTTGGAAGGAACATTTAAGAAATGGAGAGTTTGTCTAATGAAGGACCATTAGGACCATTCCAGCCTGTCAAAGGTTTTTTCAAGATCTATCTTAAGGATCATATTGCAGTTTTTCCCTTTCACTTTTCTGAAGTGAGAGATGATTTCTTGAACAATGATGGCATTGTCAGAGGTCCTCCTGTTGGGAAGAAAACTAGATTGGGAGAGGCTTATGAGCCTTGAAAGGAAGGGCCTCAATCTGTTAGCAATGATCTTTGTAATAATTTCGTATTGGATGTTACAAAGTCTAATAGGCCTGAAGTTCCTCAAATTAGTGGCATTGGAGTATTTGGGGATGAAGCAAAGGTAGGTGGTGTTGACCCTAGGGTCTATGAAGACATTGTTAAAGGTTTCAGTACAGAATTTGATAGTGGCCTGGCCCAATATGCTCTAATATTTTTGGTACATAAGAGGGTGGATCCCATCTGGGCCAGGGACTTTGTAAGAATTAAAGGAAAAGATAATTTTTTTATTTCTGCACTGGAAGGAAGGTTATCCAAAAAGGGGTGGTCCTTTATACTAATAGAGCCACAAGAGAAGGGATTATTTTGACATCTAAGAGGGGAAGAGGAGTGATCTATGGAGAAGAAATTAGAGTAAAAACTAAGAATGGAACTTTGGATATTATCAGGAGAGTGATACCAGTTTCTATTGTCATCTTATAAGGCTCTAATTATGTTTCTTCTTTTCTATTAATGATAGAGGAGTAGAAGAACCAGGTGTTGGAATCTCCCTCAGTGATCCAATTTATTCTAGATTTCATTCTCCAGAACTCTTGCTCCTCCTTAAGGATACTGCTAAAGTCCTTTTGAAGAGAGGATTCCAGAGATTGAAGAAAGGTATTGTGGGCATAATTAAGGGAATTTTTGATTCCAGAGAGTCTGAGTAGGATTCTTTTTTTTTGGAAGATATTCCCAAAGACTTTCTTATTTCAAGTCTTTGCAGCCCATTCAAAGAAGGAGATAGCCTCAGTCGGGGGAAGGGGGGAGAAGGGGTAAAGAAATCCCTAACTAAGTTTGGGAAAGATTAGTGAGAACACCACATAGATTCCATCCTGAATGGTTTTTGGGAAGAGGAAGGGGAGTAACCTTGAAGAGAAAGGAGGATGGGACAATGGTCAGAATGGGTTCTAGAGAGGTGATTGACAGAGGCTTCAAGAAATATCCCAATTTAGGGATTATTGGCTAGACACCTATCTAGTCTCTCCAGGATGAGGGAGTGTCTATTCATATATCTTATTAGTCCAAGTGAATTTTCTCCCTTTGAATCCTAAGTCTATAAGATCACAAGAGTTGATACAATCACAAAAGTAAGCAGCCCTATTACTGTTAATGGAATTCCCCCCAAATTTCTCAGATGCTTTAAGTACTTTATTAAATTTTTCTTCAATAATCCAAGAGTTATGAGAGAGATCTTTGATAGAGTCAACAAAGTCAGAGAGGTTATTCTACAAGATTTTTCTATCCTCAAAGACCTCAAAGAGGTTACTAGCATAGACAATATTAAGAACTAAGAGGGGGAGAGTTTATTTACCTTAACAAATACATAGATCATTTGGGAAGGATGGTAATGTCATTGATGCTAAGAGCAGATTTATCCCATATAATGACTATGCCTCCTTAGCTGCCCAGGGCAGGGAACTGGATTTCGCTATTAAAGTCAAGCTCATCAGTGAGGGCTTTGTGGTCACTCATTCTGGTCTCTAGGAGGTCCAAAAGAGAAGGGTTATGCATTTGAACCATGGCCTTGGAGTGTCTTCTGAACTTAAGGTTATTTCCCTTCCTAACATTCAATATGATGCAGTTCTTCATAATCATGGATAGCTTGCAGGGTGGGTCTGTCATCACTGCCTTCCCCCTTTGGGATGATTATCCCTGAGGTAGGTAAGGTTCTTTCCTCTTTTTTGCCTGGGAGTGACTTTGGTTTTGTAGAATATCTCTTTCAGTGGAGGAAGAATCTCCAGGTAGAATTTCTGAGCTCTATTAGGAGTAACACCAAAAATATCTCGCTGATAAGGTCCTCGAATAAGTGATTTAGAGGTCTTTATAGAGTGATTATGTCTGCCTTTGATGCTTTAAGAGAGGACAGAATTTTCTCCATTTCCCTGTTATTTTCCTCCAAAGCCTAGAGAGTATTCTCCCTCTTTTACATTTCCAAGAATAGAGATAAAATTAGAGTATTTGGGGTGGTCATTAGTTGGGATGGGGCCCCAAAGCTTGAAACAAAAGGTGGGCCCATCTCTAGCATTCTTGGGATCCTTGGAGGGAGGAAGGGTAGGCTTAAAGTCATGGTTTTGAGCTCCATATTGAATAATTCTGGAGTTAAGCTGCCCTGGAATGGTTAGTTGATGATTTTCATCATCGTGGACATCCATATTATTTTCCCATAGTTTGTAAAGCCTTGGTTGAGGCCCTCCATTACTAGTTGGTCCAGGTATGTAGGGTCCTGAATCTTGAGTTGGACATTTGTGTTTCCCATGGTTAGTTTCAGCGAAACTACTTCTAGAGAGAGGCACATTTCTAGCCATGAGTATGGCTGGTGTTCCAGAGGTAAAGGGATTATCATGAATAAGAGATTCTCTTGGGGAGGTTCCATCATTGTCATTGGGAGAAAAAGAGAGAGAGTTTGAGGGAGTATTTTGGTTTTTGCAGTTGGAAATGGTTTTGCAGTGAGAAAAGGACTAAGAGGAGTCCTTTGGGATACCCTCATCATTACTATTGAGTTTGGTAATAAATGATGGTGCTGCAAAAGTGACAGTTATGTCACTATTTTTTATTAGCGTCGGTAGAGATATAGGAAAAGGTGGAGACATTTGGGTGTTAGAGGAAGAGAGAAGGGTGATGTGGCATTTTTTAATTTCCACCTCAGCTTTAGAGGTGGTATTATTCCTGCTTACTGTGGAAGCTAAATTTGTTGGGCTCGGGTTATGGTTTTGGTTCCCTTGGGTATTTTTGGGGGCTAATGGGCCCTAAATGGGGACATTATTAGTTTCTACATTGGTAAAGAACAAATGTCGTAAAGGCCCAAACTGATTAGTAGAGTTCCCCAAGGGTCTCTTTCGATGGATGTTAGTGGGCCTTGAGTTGGTCTTTGGATCTTTAAAATCGTTGGGCCTAACTAGAGGTTGGGGGATTAAGCTTAGTTGGCTTTTTGGGTCATTACCTTGGCGAAGCTCAGAGGGTTGGGTCATGTCGTAACCCTGGCAGCCATTTAAGGTATACTGAAAGTTTCAAGTTTCCAAGAACTTACCTAAAGCCGCATCGAATAGTTATACCTTGATGTTTTGCGCCTGACTTTAAGTACCTGGGGATTTTGCTTTTGGAGATTTATACTATTATTCTTTCTTCTGCTAAACGCTATGGTTTTTCACTCCCCTATTTCGTTATTGTCTGGTTGTTTGAAGGTCGACGGTTAATTTGTCGGTCTTGGTCTTGAATGGGGGCATGCGGGTATTGTGTGGCCTTGCTGTCCACACTCTTTGCACATGAAGCCTTCTCTTTTATAGAAAATCGGTTATTAATGGTTACCGATATGGATTATGTTAATTAAAGGGGTATCCATGAGTACTTGGACATAGATTTGAGCATATTGGCCTCTCAGGTTAGCTGAAGTGAACGCATTAAATTTTAGGAGCTTTCCTATTTTACTTCCCACCTTCTCCAAGATCACTGAGTCGTAAAATTCAGTTGGGATCTGAGGCAGCCGAATCCAAATAATAGCGGTTAGGATTTGTGACTCCTTTGATACGAAATTTGGCTCCCAGACTCAGACTGACAGATATGAGCCTGCTACAAACCAGGGTCCTTCCTGAGTTATTTTTTTCTGAGACTGGGCATCTCCCAGTTTCACAGTGTAGTAGCCGAGTCCAAGATTTATCATTGCAAAGCATTCTTTAAGCTTCCAGATATCCGTGATTTTAGTTTTCAGGTATTGGTGATTGAATCTCCTCCCTACTGCTTTGATTATGATTGAGGATTGTCGGGGGGTATATAGTCTTTTCTTTTCGGCAATGGATAATGGTATTGTACTATCATCGGCTTGCTTCGCAGGTTTAGGTGATTTTTCAAAATCAACAAGGCGGTTGATCGTGCTTGGGGAGATGGATTTATCACTCGCGATTTTGCAATAGGATAATTTCTTACTTGGGTCATCAATTGCCATCTGATAATTTGAATCGTCCGGTGGATCCGGTGGCTTAGGCGGGTTAGGATTAATGGGGAGTTGGTGCTCAGACATGCACATTGGTATTTTGGTGTTTAGAATAGGGAGGAGTTTAGAGAGAAGGGAGTCTTTCTCTCTCGAGTTTCGTGTTTCGTTTTGATCTAATTTTTTTGTTCTTGATTTTATATATCATCTTTCACTATTACATCACAATATCTTTTGCATTACCATTTGAAAAATCAAATAGAAATTTCATTTTATAGCCATTCAACAAAAAATTTCTTATAATTTTGTAAATGAACAATGTATATAAAGAATTGATTTTCAGATACATAGACAATTTTTAAGTTAATTTATTTTTCTTAGTACAAGGTTAATAATCATTACTAGGAATAGTACTTTAAATACATAGGTTGAAACGGGAGTGTAGAGGGCGAGCTGAAACGACTCAGAACAAAAAAATATTTAAATAATGAAAAAGTCATGCAAGTCGTTGGGCCCTAAGGTACTTGTAAGTCGCTGAACTCACAACATTTTGTCCCCTTTGGTTTCTTTCCAAATCAGGTGGCCCCTTTGGAATTTTTGGTAAAAAAAAGAGCTCTTTTGGCTCCGAACTCAAAAAAATCACTTAGTATTTTGTTTGTCTTTGCTAAAATTTGAACATGACAACTTAATTCTCAACTTATTTCATTAACCACTAAGCCGAATCCTTAAGTTCGATCTTACCTTACATTTCTGATAGAAGTTGTTCCCAACGTATGACTTAAATCCATGATTTTCTATTTAAAACTTTTATATTCCATCCATTTTTGTTAGTTTGTCCAATTTTGACTAAATACGAAGTTGATGATAAAAAAAATTTTGAATCTTGTGTTTTTAAACTAAAAATATATAGATTATTATATCCAGATATTCTTTATTCTATGATCTTAAATATATCACGTAGGGAATTGAAGTCTCAAAAATCACAAGATTTGTCTGAAAATTAGACTCAAAGGTGGTTGATAACTTGCTATTTTAGTGTATGGTAAGTAAGTGTATAGAAATTGCATATTAAATAAAAATAAACCCTCTGCATGGTAAAGGTACAGCCTTTGCATGCATGCAATCTTTTAGGTTTCTATATTTATGCTAATCTCTATTATCTTAAAAGTGTGAAGCCTTATAAATCACGTTTGAACTTTTTATCCTTCATTAAAAGTCTCTTCTTTAGATAAAATCAACTTTTCGCTTTAAGATAGATGGAAAATCTCCAAAAATTAAGGACTCCTAAAAATATAATAACTCCTAAAATATATTGACCATAATTTTTTAAAAGAATTTTACCTTATATATTATATAACTCTATTTAAATAATATCATGAATCAAAATTTACATGTAAATACATTCCTACTATCATATTTCATCTCAGGTTCGGGAAAAAGGGTCATTGTGATGTGTGTAAAATTCTAAAGCTGAAAACAGATGAAAACAAAGAGGCACTAGTATTTGCAAGCAAATATGATGCGGTACGTTCAACTAGAGAAAGTTCAATATTTTTAATAGACTAAAAGTAGTTGCCAAATTAGAGATAGGAAAGAATCACATGACACAATAAAATAATTATCATGTATTTTTAATTGACACTTACTGATTAAAAAGATTTTTTTATTGAAAAAATAAATTTATTTATCATTTGAGGTACGTTTTTTAAAATTTTAAACTGTTTTCGATTTAAAATTTTGATAGTATCTATATAAATCAAAAAGTTGATCTTTTTGTTAAACTTATATGTTTATTATTTTTTAAATGGATAATTTGTTTGTGATTTGACTAAGTTTCGGTTAAATTTTAATATTTTCTTGATGTACAATCTTGATAGTTTCTATGATTATAGAGATTAATTTGTTTGTGATTTGAGGTAAGTTTCATCAAATTTTAGTACGTTCTTGATGTTTACAATTTTAATATTATTTATGAATAAAAAGTTGAATTTACTTGTGATTTGAGGTGAGTTTCACAAAATTTTAGAAAGTTCTTGAAGTTTACAATGAACAGATTATAAGGTACTCCTTCCATTTCGTTTTAGTTGATCCTCTTTCTAAAAATATTTGTTTCAATTTAGTTGTATCTTTCATGAAATCAAGAGGATTTTATTATGTTATTTCAATATTACCCTCAACATTAAATGATTAAACAAAGTGTATTTACTAAAATTCATATTTTCAACGCATAATTTATAGGGTTATTTTAGTAAAATATGCCTCTATTAAATAATTTCATAAGGGATATGCCAAGTCAATAAGGACAAACTAAAACAAAATGGAGAAAGTATTATTCATAGACAAATACTAAATTGAAAAGGTTCTTTTTATAAAATCTTCATATATGCTATGATTAAAACGATAAATTTATTTATGATTTTCTACATGTGATTAGATCTCAGATGACTGATCGAGGATGTCACGAAAGTCATGCCAAGAAGACAATGTAGAAGCACTTGACACGTTCTTGAATATGAGGTTAATGAAATTCGGTAGTCCAAACTTATACACTATATTTGGTACACTATACAAAAATATTTATTTAATTATTTTTCTAATATTTAGATTTTTCAAATTAAATAAAAGTGTGAGAATTAGTTTTTTTTTTCCTTAATTAAACTATATAAGAACGAATTTACTATCAAATAAGATTCTACTTATATAAACGTAAATCCTTTCCTTACTTAAATTATTATCTTACAAAAATTGTTATTCAAAGTTTTCTAACAAAAATTGTTATTCAAAGTTTTCTAACACTCTTCCAAAATAATACTAGATAAGAACACAAATTATTTATCCGAAAAAAAAATTAAAAGATATAAAAATTTAAAAATTTAGAAGGAAAAAAAATAGAGAATTCCAATTATTGTTTCATAAAGTTATAAACAACTACGCATCATGCTTATCATAATAATAAAAAAAACATGTAATAGCTAATTATTTTTATAATTTAATTAGTTATTGACAATTTTATTGTGACTGAGATGAACTACATGTTCATTGTGAGTATATTAGTTAGACTTTTGG
Organism: Capsicum chinense; assembly: GCA_026120095.1. Classification (NCBI taxonomy): domain Eukaryota; kingdom Viridiplantae; phylum Streptophyta; class Magnoliopsida; order Solanales; family Solanaceae; genus Capsicum; species Capsicum chinense. Next base: position 96,325,843 of record JAPEIP010000006.1, on the reverse strand, counting down.
GTTTTCTTTTCATATTTTTAAGGTAAGTCATCAGTGCACAAAATATTTTACACTATTAGTTAACTTTACTTGCTATTCAAGGTTACCCAATTATTTACATAAAAAATTTAAAAGAAAAAATTAGATAACCTGCAATAGCAAAAGTCAAGTTTAACCGATAATGTAGAATATTTTGTACACTGACAGTGCACAAAACGTAAATTCGATAAATAATATGTGCAAGGCACCTACACAAACTAACCGAGTGAATTGTTGGTAAAATATTTAGTAAAGCACTATTTGTATAGCATTTTTGTGCGCTAAAATAAATTTAACTCTCCCCATTAAATTTAGCTAATCAAAAACTATATGAAAAATGTTATAAGGTGCAATCATTCTCATATTAATATGATGAAAAATACATATAAAAATATTGGTTAATGTTCATACAATTTGACTTTCGACTCGCAAGAAGTGAAACATGACAAGTAAAAGTGAATGCAGGGAGTACAACAAACTAGCTGGCGAAGATTCACACGGGAGAGGATCCAAACCTCGAAAAATATGATTGATATTAATCAGTTTTGGAAATTAGTATTCGTTAGTGATAAATATCATGTTTGTTGTATGATAAATGATTTTTAATTGTTTTTTTCATTGCAACTTTCAAGTTGGACAACGAAATATCATTTTCCTATTTGACCTTTAAAGCTACATTTTCAATTGGAAAAAATTAATTGGAGTTTTGAAAAAATTAAGACCGTCGTGTACAAATACTAATTGGAGTTTTGACCATTGAATTTTTTTTATTATTTGAATTACTTAGGAACTTATGTAATTTTGAATTTATTTATGGAAAAAGATTTCTGAAGTCATTCAATATTTAAACGATATTTTGGCCAATTAATATTTATATTCGTGCTTTTTAATAAGGACAATTATCATGTATAATCATTAGAATAAAATATTTATACCTTTTAGCCCCACTTTTTCAATTATTACGCAAGTGGTCCATCGAAGAAAGTGAGGTGGCAATGTGATGTTTCAATGATGGAGAAAGTCTGTATTAATAGAGAAGGAATCCAACTAGTGTAGATTCCGTCAGTGAACTTGGAGGGGGTGTAGTTATATATAAGATGTATAGCAATGTAACTGTATGTATAAATAGCTCTTATTCGCTATTATACATGTTTATACATATATAATAAGGACCCGTTTGGTAGGGTGAATTATTTTCATAATCCATGTATTAAATGGTGGATTACTTAATACATTGTTTGGTAGCAATTTTGAAGCTATGTATAACTATACATGGATTAGTTATATATCATACATGATATTATAGGATGTATAATTAATACACTTAATTTGGTGGGATTAGTAATCCATGGATAAATATGTGCAAGACAAAAACGCTCTCAAATTTCTTTAATTTTTTTTTAAAATCTTTTCAATTTATTCAATGTGAGTTATTTCTTTTCAATTTATCAAGATAATAATATCCCTCCAAATAATTTTAGTCATAAAAAAATACTTATTGGTCAAAATCCGAAAATAAATTGCATGATTGCATACAAGCTTTAATTTTGTAAATAGGATATTCATAAATAAAAATAATTTTTCTACTTAGCTTTAACACTTTAAGGAACACAAATTTATTTTAATAATAATTCTATTGTCTCATTCAAAAGTTACATGTATCTTCCTCCAACGTAAGAACATCACAAAGTGAAAATAACAAAAAAATGATGAATAAATAAAGAAAAGATAACAAAAAAAAATTTAAGTGAATGATTGAATCTTAAAATTTCAAAGTAAATAATTAGTTATATTTTTATTTTTTATTTATTTTAAAAAAAAATTATAAGGTTTTGCAAAGAAAATACACAAAGTTTATAATATGTCAAAGAGTATTTTTGTAAACAAACAATATTCTTTTTAAAATATAATCATACATATTGTTTTCAATACATCAAACCAAACACTGCATAAAAAATAATCTCAGTATTACTAATCCCTATATTACTAATTCTTGCACTATTAATCCCAGCATTACTAATACAACATATTCAGTATTATCTTATATACTCTACCAAATGACCTCTAAGAGTATAAAGTTGTATAAAGTAGTATGAAATTGTACAAAGTTATAGCTAACATAGAAATGGGCCTCGCGTGTGTAATTAATTTCATGAGCTATGTATGTAAATATATTTTTAAAAGGTATATATTTTAATTTTTTTTCTTTTTAATAAACACTCAACTAAACTATGGTCAAATATTTGAATTCCGAAAAGGTAAAAAGAAAAAAATAAACCCTCAGAAAAGTTAAAAAGAAGTTTTATTAATAAACATGAAATTCACGTGTAACGCACGTATACTAAATTAGTAATATCAATAATAGGCCTAGGAGCACATGTGACGAGGTTTTAAAACATTATTCTATCATTATAAATCTAGGTTTTAAAACCTATAGTAAGGAACAAAACTGAACTAGCACTTCAAAAACAGATTTTGACCACTTTTGTAGAGCAATAATATACTCTCTTTTTGTTCTCAAATTATGTGTCATAATTTTTAAAAATATTTATCTTAAATTATTAAACAAGAATAGAATTTGAGAAAGGACCCCATCACAAGCCACAAGGGCGTACTGTACGCAACCTTACCTTATAAAGTGACCATTATGTACAGGGTCTGGAGAAGCGTCCTACCACAAGCCACAACAGTGTATTGTACACATTCAAGGCTTGGACCCGTGACCTCCCGATCACATGACAACAACTTTACCAGTTACTCCAAGGCTCCCCTTCGTCAATTTAGATTATTAAGATAAGTAATTATCCTTTTTCTATTTTATTCTTAATACTAATTTTTTTGAAGATTATATATAAACACTTTATTATAATAAGATGATAACATATAAAAGATTTCAATAATAGAGAGAAATTGTTCTTTAAGACATAAATAAGTGATATTTTTGGAACATATAACAGGATCTTCGTCCATATTTACTTGTCTAATATACTAAACAATAAAAGGTTTCAATAATAGAGAAAAATTGTTCTCTAGACATAAATAAGGAAGTAATATTTTTGGAACATATAAAAGGATTTTCGTCCATATTTACTTGTTTAATATACTAAACAATAAAAGGTTGTAAAATAATCCGACATTTAATCCCGCGATTATTTAAACCCAAACGACAAGTTGTAATTTTTTATTTTTTTTCAATATGATTAAAAAGTATACATTTGATATCGAAACTACTAAAAAAAGGAAACTGTTAGTAAGTATCAATAGTAACTTGATACTGTCAAAAAGAAATAATCATAAATTTTAAATTCTAAATATCCTCTAATTAAATGGCTGATTGGACATCATAATATTTGCGGCTAATTAACTTTTTAGATGCTACTGTATCTTTTCCATGAATGATGAATACGCCGTTAAAAGATAATGATAGCATGTTTGAAGCCGTTAATCATAGTTATAATTAACTAGTCAATTTATTCATACTTCGCGTGTATCACAGTACTTATTATTTAAAGATACTAGTGTCACACCCCTGTTTTTCACCTCATCCGACCCTGCTAGGGAGTTGGTTTTAGAGAAAATGGGTTTTTCCAATTAAAGTGACGTTTTGAAAAGGGATTATTTTATTTACTGAGTCGCCACTTGGAATTGAGTTTGGGTGTTTCAAGTCACCTTATTGAATCCCTATTCAAAAGGAAATGACTCTTTATTTTTTTATTTTTTTTTTGGTCTGTGAACTAGAAATCCGGATAAGGAATTCTGTTGACCGAGGGAAAGGTGTTAGACACCCCTCGAGTCCCGTGGTTCTAGCACGGTCTCTTTAATGACTTATGTCTGACTTAAAATAATCTTTTGGATATATAATATTTGTTGGCCCTAAAGATGCTTGCATCCCGCCTTTACTTATTTTTGAATATATTTAAAACTGTATTGATGTGTGGTTTACCGATAGTAATACTTTTCAGCCTTACCACGAGTTTTGATATATTTCTCGCGCCTTTGTGGCATTTATGAATCACTCCCATTTTTACCAAGTCTAAGCAAGGTTTTAACATGTAAAAGAAAAAATTATCCATCCCGATTAGATCGGCTTTAAAACGATATGTTAATTTTATTATAACGATGGTTGGTAGCAGGGCTTTCCAACTTC
>JAPEIP010000006.1:96268513-96291359 GCA_026120095.1 Capsicum chinense | reverse complement strand
AAAAGAGAACTGAAAAAAGAAAAAAATAATCAAACAAAATAGAGAAATAAAAAAAAGAGTGAAAAAGGCAACAAAAAAATAAAATTTAAGAAAAAAGCGAAGAATTAAAAAAATTGAGAAAATATAAAACGAGAGGAGAAAATAAAAATAAAGTTTGAGAAAAATGAGAGGTAAAAAAAAGAACTGATAAAAAACAAAAAGAAAAGAAAAATAAAGGTTAAAGAAAATAAATTAAAAAAATAGATAATGCTTGAGAAAAAAAAATAGAAAAAAATAAAGGTTGATACAAATGAATTAAAACATGAAAATAAAATTAAAAGAAAAAGTAAAAATAATAAAAATAGAATAATAAAATTAAAGGATAAAATAAAAAAGTGAAAATAATAAAAAATAAAATAATAAAATTAAAGGAAAAATAAAAAGTAAAAATAATAAAAATAAAATTTGAGAGACAAATATGTATGAAAAGTTTAAAAAATATATTTGAGGTGTAGATGGGCAAAATGATACTTGTACTATACTTAAAAAGTAAGGACGGTTATTCTTTAAAAATATTTCTTATTGGGGTCAAATATCTAAAGCCACCCATATTTGGGTCTATAACATGCAATTTCCTGTAATTTTTTAAGTTTATGTTTTTATTTGTAGATATTACTGAGTGAGTGAAGGTGGTATTATATTTTTATTTGTAGCTATTACTGAGTGAATGAAGGTGGTAGCAGGTTTTTGGGATTTTGTACTACGCAGGTAGGTACTCTTTTCATCCGCAAACAAGGGTTTATTAGAAATATATTTCTCTTTTTCTCGTGTAGTGTAGGTAACTAAACAAAAATTTAAATTTTTATTTGTAGATATTACTGAGTGAGTGAAGGTGGTATTATGTTTTTATTTGTAGATATTGTTGAGTGAGTGAAGATGGTAGCATATTTTTGGGATTTTGTACTACACAGGTAGGTACTCTTTTCATCCTCAAACAAAGGTTTATTGGAAATATATTTCTATTTATCCATGTAGATTTTGACTTTTTTTCAATTGTTAGATCCCTATTTCTTCGGAGGTAGTGATATGGACTGTGTACATTTTATCCTCCTCAAATACTACTATATAGGAATACACTGGATATATTATTATTGTTGGTGGTGGTATTTCATATCGAAAGAATCAGGTGAAGATGTGAATCACCTTCTTCTACATTGTTAGATAACTTCTTGTTTATGGTGGGAAGTGCAAGTTGAGTGGGTGATGCCCTAGGGCGGACCCACATGTATCGGTGAGGGTGCACGTGCACCCGTTAACATCAAAAAAATTTCTGTGAATATATGTATATATACTTGAAAAATTGGAATATAGTTAATAGTGCACCCATAAAATAACAAAGGTGCAACTTAGTGCACTGGTCGAAGCCTATGCTTCTTGCCCATGAAACTAAGGATCGAACCTGGGTTCTCACAATATTTTTTAAAGATTATTACTAAAATTATAATATCAAAACGGTTGTGCTAGAATGGGGTTTGAACCCGCAACCACCTTGTATGGTGGACACACCTTGACCACTAAGCTACCACAATTAATTGTTCAAAGAAGTTAAAAGTCAACATATTAGTAATAAAGCTACTCATATTTATTCTATATATTTATTTTTTCAGTGCTATTCATGCCATTAGCGACAAATCAAATATGATAATATCCCTTAATTGACACTGAAAATTCTGCTAACGTCTGCACCACAATATTATCGAAAGTAAAAATGGCAAATAAACTTCAAGGTCCATTGTGTTTAAGCACAAAGTACAAAAAAAGCATGAGATGTAACGAAAAAAAGCATAAAAAAGAATAATATAAATATACGTTCAGTCCAAGACTAATAAAATAAGCATGAATGACAAATATATGAACAAAGAAATTGACCTTTTTTTTATAAAGTGAAATATCAATTGTTTAATATTCGTCTCTTCAAAAAAGTCTCATTGACAAGAGAAAACATGTCTTAGAAATTAGAACCTAAAGTGCACATTAAGCGAGGCGAGCGCTCAATACATTTTGAGTCTGGCTTCTGGGCTTATGTGTGCCTCCCACACTTCAAATTCTGGGTTCGCATCTAGTGATGCCAAACACTATGAAATAAACAATGTTTAGTTGGGCATTTGAAAGTTTTGCGTTCGAAATTAAGAAGGCATCATGCAAATGCAAAACTAGTTGCAAACCTTGTAGACGATAAATCAGGTGACACATAAAACTATTGATGATATGATTTGACTAATTGACCTATATATTAAAAGCTAATATCAAAAAACATAAACTTTATTTTGAGAAATCTCCCCCTAAAGAGGTAAGCAAAATATGAAAGAGAAATCTCTCTATATAAACAGCTTCATTGCTTTGACAATCGGCAATACAAGATATCTATTAGTATATGACAGTTTCTTTTTGGTGAGAAGTGTCTTTGAAATCAGGTTTTTCATATCCCACAAAATAATCTAGATTAATGCTTCTAATTATTCCAGTTTGATGTTGAAGATGTTTGAGTTAACTATCTACCAAAATATTGACTTTCTTTGTTTTCAAATTTCATGGTTTGTCAAATTTGAGAAACAAATGTGTTACTTTAATGCATTTTAAGTAATTGTTGGTCACGAAAGCAACTGTTTATTTGACACTCTGAAATGTTACCTCTTGATGTTGTTGATGTCATGGCTCTGTTTATTTTGTTTGCATTAAGATATTGAGTATGTCTTCAACGAGACTCATCAATATGAGAGAACAAAGTTTGGTAAATTATAAGTAGTTATTGGTAAAAGGATGAAATCTTCTAGTTAAAAAATTATGAATATTGATAGAGCCGTAGAGCTAAAGGACACATGAAGTTACTGTCTCACGTAGTCTATTTATTTAGATGGTATAAATATCTATCATATTTTGTGAACAGTAAAGTAAGTAATGAAATAGTACAAAATAATCTAGCCACTAATTAAACTCCAAATCAACTCAAGCTCGATTCTCTTTATCTCTTCGTCTATTTCGATCACTTGTATATCCAATGCTTGTATCACTCTCAAACCTTTATGTCTTTGTTGTAAAAACAACACAAAAAGTAACGTAAGTCATAATAATTGACAATTCAAAATATTTTTAAAAAGATATGAAAATATTAGACAAAAATTAGTAGCTTTATTCCTCTATTTTGCAGCCGAATAAAGGTTGAATAATTTCTGATTGTCTTTTGCAGTCATGGTAAAAACAAATGAAGGAAAAAAAGGCATTGTTGCAAAGGTTGAAAAAGCAAAATTTAGGAAGGATCCTTTCTTCAAAAAGGTATTGTATAATGTTATTAATCATTTAAATTTGTTATTTTCTTCTATACTTTTTGGCCCTTATTTGCTCTTATTCTTCTGGATTTTACGGATACTTGGTTGGGGACAAACCATCTTCTTGGCACCCAAAACCAGGCAAACACTAGTAAGTCTCATTTCTTATTATTGTATTATTATTACTATTAACATTATTATTTTATGTTATGTCTGATTACTTATTTTTCAAAGCTATTGTTGGGCAGTTGTCTCCACCGCAGAAATCGCAGCAGCTATATCTATTAAAAGAAAAAAGCCTGTGATTTCCTGTTGAAAAAAAATAGATCTTTAACAAAGAAAAGAAAGAGCAGAAAGCATAGTAAAGTTTCATTGATCACTGCCACATTTATACATAAAATCATAACTAAAAAAACTTAATAAAAGGAGTAAAATAAGTTGTCATTATCTCTAACAATTATTGCCTAAAGATGAGCAAATGTAATAAAACCGATTGCAGCCCTATTTACTAAATTTAAATCCTACTTTAAAGCTGTATTTTAAATTATAGCAGCTAGTACAACTAATCTGCAGCTTTTGAGGCACTAATCTTAACACTCTTCCTTGACTCAAGAGCAGTAACACCAAATCTTTCTCTGAGAAACTCGAATCTTGCTCTGGTTAGAGACTTAGTTAAAATGTCAACATTCTGGAAATCTATTCTGCAGTGCACTATGTTTATGTCTCCATTATTTTGCACCTCTCTCAAGAAAAAAAGCTTGATCTTGAAATATTTTGTCTTTCCATGAGAAACAGGATTATTTGCAATTAAAATTGTAGCTTCATTAACCACAAGGATTTTGGTACTCTTCTTTTGTTCCATGTACAAATCTGCCAGCAGCTTCCGAATCCAAAGGGCTTGATTCACAGCTAAAGCAACTGCAATGTTTTCTGCTTCAGCTATAGATTGAGCCACAAGATCTTGCTTTTTTTGAATACCAAGAGAATATTCTAGAACCAAAACTAAAACAGTAACCTGAGGTGCATAAGAAAACCAAAGACAACCAAATATTTTCAGATTTATTAGAAAAGGTTTGTAACCAAACTAAGCCTCAAACAGTGTCTTCTTTTGCAGAGCCTTAGTTGGCAATCTGTTTAGCAGAAATACTGCGGTATTGGCAGGTTCAGCCCAAAATTTATTTGGCATCCCTTTCACATGGAGCAAATACCTTGTCATCTCCATTAGCGTCCTATTTTTCCTTTTCACTGCTCTGTTTTGTTGAGGAGTATAGAGTGTCGTTAGTTGATGCTTGATTCCTACTTCATTATAAAAGTTATTGAATTCTGAAGTATAGTCGGTTCCATTATCTGTTCTTATCACCTGAATTTTGTAACCACTTTGATTTTTCACAAAATATTTAAATTTTCAAAATACATCAGCGACCTCAGATTTAAAATTCAAAAAATAAATCCAATAATTTTTGAAACAATCATCAATAAAGGCAATGTAGTACTTACTACCATTTAAAGATGGTGTTTTCTGAGGTCTGCCTACATCTATATGAATGAGTTGTAGCTTATTGTTTGCCTTCCATGATGAATTCTAAAAAGGAAGCCTTGTTTTCTTTCCATACCGACAAGCTCCACAAGCAGGAAGAGTTTTATCAAGGCTCGGGAGACCTTCTGCTAGTTGATTTTCTTTCATGAAGAGTATGGCATCATTATAATAATGTCTGAGTCTTTTGTGCCATAACTCGAAATCATTTTCTAACCTGACAACTGTTATTTGCTCCTCGTCCAATAGATTCAAGGAAAAACTCATTTCTCTTATCTTGACCTTGAACATCTCCTTATTATCAAAATCCTTGATGACACATGCTTTTTCTTCAAACAACACTTTGAAACCATTTTTAAGTAGCTGCCCAACACTTAAGAGGTTTTGATCAAGATTAGGAACAAAGAAAACATCAGTTATAAGTTTTAAACCTGTAGGTCTTTGAATTGCAATTGTTCTTTTGCCTTTTGCGTCAATATATTCTCCATTTCCAATTTTGACTTTGGAAATAATAGATCTATCTAGTTCTGTAAAGAGCTCTTGATCAATGGTCATATTTTTTTGCATCCGCTATCAATTAACCAATTTTTAGAAGTGCTTTTGCTAGAAAAACAAGTTGCTGCAAATAATTGTTCTTCATCATATTGATTTACAACATGCTTGGCTTCTTGTTGTTGCATTTGTGACTTGCATACCTTATCTACGTGGCCCAATTAACCACATTTGTTCCACTTGACATCTGGTCTCCACTAACATTTCTGTTGAGAGTGATATTTTTTTGCAATGAGGGCAGGGTGGATTACTTCACCCCTGATTGATATAATTATTGCCTTGCCTTTGCTTCTGGTTCTTTTTCTTTTCCTCATATGACTCATTCTGTGATTTAACTTGAAAAGTACCTTCTACAGAGCCTTCTTTCCTCATTATTCTCCATTTCTCCAATGCCTATAAAGCTTTAACAAGTTATGCCAAGGTAATGCTTGACAGATCTTTAGAATTCTCTAAAGAAGAGATTGTGGCTTTGTATTTCTCAGGAAGTGTGACAAGAATTTTTTGAACAATTCTTTCATCAGTAAAATCCTTACCAAACAATCTCACTTTGTTGGCTAAGTTGAGTAGCTGATTTGCATAATTTTTTATAGTTTCTGATTCTTTCATTCTCTTTATTTCAAATTCCCGAATCAGATTTATCACTTGCATATTTTGCACTCTTTTATTTCCTTGGTATTCCTTTTCGAGATACTCCCAAATTTCTGCAGCGAACTTCATTTGAATAATTTTGGTAAGAATTGAAGGAGATACTGCTGAGAAAAGGCATGCTTTGGCTTTGACTTTCCTTGTCTTTCTCTCTTTGTGATGTTTCATCTGATTCACTGTTAGATTATATCCAAGAGAATTTACTTCATATTCCTCCTCTACTGCTTTCATAGATCCACAGCTTCAAGATGAACCGTCATTCTAATTGCCCAAGATTGATAATTCCTACCATTGAAGACAGGTGAAGTTAGAAAGCTTGTTTCAAAATTCATTTTCTATAAACTATTTAAGATAACAGTTTAAAGAATGGTTATATAGAAAGAACTTGTGTTTTTTTTATTCACTCTATTTTCACAGGTCCCTCAAGATGGAAATGCTCTTGATACCAATCTGTTGGGAAAAAAAACAAATTTTTAACAAAGAAAATAAAGAGCAGAAAGCATAGTAAAGTTTCATTGATCACTGTCATATTTATACATAAAATCATAACTAAAAAAGCTCAATAAAAGGAGTAAAATAAGTTGTCATTTTCTCTAACAATTATGACCTAAAGACGAGCAAATGTAATAAAATCGATTCTGCAAGATTGCAGCCTTATTTAGCTAAATTAAATCCTACTTTAAACCTGTATTTTGAATTATAGCAGCTGGTACAACTAATCTGCAGCTTTTGAGGCACTAATCTTAACATTACCCTTTCAAAGCAACATTTAACTGAGTACATGCTGAAGCATTTTTCTGATCCTGAGCTTGAGCAACGCTTAAAGAAAGGCGAGAAAGGTAACTCATACGGATATAGATGCTTTAAAGTTCACCGGTTTACCATTGAAGTGGGGCTTGCAGAAGAAGCTGCATATCCGTTCATCGTGGAAAGAGGCGAATGGAAATACACACCGGATATGGTATGTATAATTATTTATATAGTTTGATCATCGAAAACAAATATCATTTTAATGGTGTTTATTTTATGTCCAGTTGCTGAGTTTTTACTGTCAGTGTTGTTTTTCACTATTAGTGCTTAGGTTTTTTCTCCTCAGTGCTAACAATAGAGTTAAAATCACTTGTCACTAATCAAAGGTAAATTATTGGTCTTTATATGAAACACCAACATATGATTGACCTATTAAGAATTTTGAATTATTTGGTACTTGTTTTCCTGCCTAGCAGTAAGTTCCAAGAGTAGAGGAAGTATTCTGATCCCACAGATGGTAGATGTGTATAGCCTAAGCTTCATCCATTTATCATTGACCATAACTTTATTAAGTCTTTTCTAAATTCTGGATTTGCAGCTCTTTGGATACACCAAGAGTATATCTCTGCCCATGAATTCCCAGATCAATCAAACCACAACCGTCACTTACACCCTAGCATTCCATGTGATTGTCCTGATCATTGTAAAATTTGAGACCGGGATTTAGTGAGAGGTCTGCTAAAGCTCACAGATGTGCTAGAAGTAGCAATTTTTTCTGGTCTTTTTTTTTCAAAGACAAGAAAGTAGTCAAGCCACTATCCTGCCATTTTGTATCATTGATGGGAACATCCTAAGAGAAAGATCATAGAGGATAAATCCTATATGGAACTTTATGAAAAAAAATCCTTAAAATAGCAAATGATATAAGACAAATAATGTGATGTTGGAATTAACTTATGAAGGAGTAAAAATATGATAGTGTCCATGAGAAATTGGAGGAATGAGATGTTGAACGAGAAGTTTAAATAGGTTAATATGTGAAACGAGAGAACATAACTACTATGTCGATCCAAATAGGCAGTCAAACCTCATCTAATTGTAGATTTATGTAGTTGGTGCAAGTGTCTAGGTTGCAAAAAGTTTGGCATTAGTGCCTAGGATGCTAAATGTCACAACCCAAACTAGCGCCTGGTCGTGACAGGTATCTCAAGTCTATCGAGGACCAGAGACCACCCCCTTAGCCTAGTCAATCAGAAAGCAACACATACGTAATAGCGGAAGCAATCCATATAGATATGAAGAAGATAAGTCAATAACCCAAAAAGGGAATTTAAGATTTCTAACAATAATTCCAATCCATAGTAATCCACGAAGACTCTAAAGAGAACCGTACATCTATCTAGGTTGGGATATGCTCTCGACTATAGCTAAAAAATAATCCGTAAAAAGTAGTCTAAGATGAAAGAAACAATAACACTTTGAAATGATTGGCATTCCGGGGAATGGGGAATGAAAGCCCACCACTTCAGGTTGAATCACGAACCGACCTAAAATCACCTAACGCTGCGCAAAAAAATAGATGTATCCTCGGACCCTACATTATGAAATAATGAAGCGTCTAGGACGGTTAGCGGGGTGAGCGCTAGCATGTAACTTGGGAATAAGGGATAAAATAATGCCATTTAAAATCAATGAAAAATCAATCTTAATGTACATGCCCACACGCATGCAAATACATATTAGTACTAGGATAGGGAACAAGGCTTAGCATTAGAGTTAAAACATTAGCCACGATTGTGTAGCATAACCGTCATCATAGTACCCACAGGTTATATGGGCCCCAACTTTCACCCCCTGGTTGGGCCCCAGTGCGGTGTAGCCGCACGAACCAAAGAATAATCATAACATATATGCACGGGTAATCGAATCACCCAATTATATACTAAGGGTGACTTGAACACCTAGTCCTAAGAACCCCACATAGGCAAATGTGATTCCCAGTATTAGTCCCGTCGGGACGTCCGCCTTCACGATGAGATACACAACCCCCTTTAAGTCCAATCAAAACATTTAGCACATATGTCATTTATTTATTTAAGGAGTCATTCATTATGGCATTATCAAGTGGTATAGTCATACCGACTATAGTGTAACACCTCGCATTTTGGGCTAGAATAAAAACCATAATTTCTATATATATATGATCCAAAATCCATAAATCTAAATTTTTCCATGTTAATCAATTATGTAGTGTGGAAAATTGAATGAGCTTTTCATCGATATAAGATTCGCCCAAATCCAATACCTGGGAAAGATGTTATGGCTAATTTAAGTCCTAGTCGTAAAACACTATTATTGTGGTGCTTGGCGTGTCGCGGAGGTAGTCTATTTAACAATTTTTAAATTCCAGTAGCCTAGTGCGATTATGGCGCATCGCACTGAAGTTCTAGGTCCCAACCAATGGGACAATGCGATGGCTCCGCATTGTAGGTGACCCCAAGAATCCCATTCGTCAATTCCCAATGAGCTACCGTGATAGTGGCGCGTTGTGGTGGCCTATAAAATTGGGCTCTCAGTTATATTTTATTTCGTCTCATTAAGGGTATACTGGGTAATTTCCACCCCCGCTTGTCAGCTTAAACAGGGGATTTTTCTCTCAAGTGACCACATTATTCATATTTTCTTCAAAAATTCATAAGAACACTTTCTAGGATTTTAAACGAAAAATTCAAATAACTCAAGATTCGACCGTGGATTTTCAAAACTGATTGAAGATTTGGAATCTCCAAATCGTAGGCTTCAAAATCATCCATCAAATTTTTAAATTTAGGTATATGAGGTTTATTCTAAAACTACATGGGCTTGTTGAAACCACCCAATTATGATTTAAAAATCATCAAGCATGAATTTGTTAAAGGGGTTTTGAGATCTATGATTTTATTATGCCTTATGCATGTTAATGATATTGTTGTTTTGTCCTTTAGGCCTTATCCCTTTAAATAGATTTACACATATAAGTATATGTATGAAACTTAAAATTAAAGATTTTTTTGAGAGCACAAATAATGAAAAATCCCTCTCTTGTGATAACCTTATGTTTATGATCTTATGGTGATTGATTGAAATGCATGATTTATGGCTTGAAATTAGTTTTGCTCAAATATCATAGTATTTTGAGCATGATTTAGAAAGTTAAGAGAGAATGTTTCTTGATGTAAATATATTTTGTTAAAAGAGCAAGATTTTGTATGAGATTAAGAGCTTTGATATGACCATCTTGCATCATTGAAAGTTTGACAAAGAGAGTTGCATACATGTGTTTACATGAGTTTTAGAGAAAGAGTTCTTTGAAATAATTTATTGATATGGTGGTCCCGAATTTATGTTTTGAAAATAGAGATTGGAATATGCTAAAAATGGCTCAGAGATTTGACTCGCAAGTCAATCGTATGACGATACCATATAAATATATGCCATAACAGAGTTAGAGTTTTCAAAGTATGTTTTCAGAGAATACATGTCTTAAAGAGTTAAAAATAGGCATAAAGAGAGCTAGCTGGTTGCCTGAAGAGGGCTAGAGTTCAAGTAACTCTTATCCTAAAACCGTAATTTGCCGATCTAGGTATATTATTTTTACACTGACGACGATCATGTGACGTAGCAGAGTCAGAGACTCCAACCCTTGCGGCATACTTGGGTTGGAGGTTTCCCCGCTGAGTCAATGATGGATTCCATATAGCCCATTGAATTTCAGAGTTGTAGGGTATACCACCTAGCGCAGAAATAAAATAAAGAGTGTCACAGAGTTCAGATGATTTTACAGAGTTTTTCAAAAATGCCCGTGAGATTTCTTACTATATGATATATTTATGAACTATTTTAATTTGCTCACATATATGTTGAATATAAATTATTATTTTGGATTTGCTCTGCGTACCAGTACATCTGTATTGAACCCCTACTTCCCAGGTTAGGAGGCTCAGTCCAAGGGTCTGGCTAATCAGTAGAGAATTCTAGAGAGAAGTGATCCGTGCAGTGGTGAGCCTTCTTTGTTCCAGAAGGCTTGTTATTTCTGATTAGGTTATTCCATTATTTTAGTCTACTAGGGGCCATGTCCCAATTTTCTGAACAGTTTTGAGATATTGTAGAAATTTTACAGACTGAGTCAGATCTTATTCAGATGTTTTGAATGACAGCTTTCATTCTTATGTCTTGAATCTCAGAGTTAATGACCATGTTTTCGTATCAGATTGTATTTCTGCATCTTTTCTTATTATATGAGTGTTATGCGTGACTAGCAGATAGAGTAGGACGTTCGGGCCTTCATGGTTTGGGATGTCCGTAACAATCAGGTCCAAGTTTGGGTCATGAAAAACTTGGTATCAGAGCATGGTTTATGGCCCTAGGGTTTCTGCAAAATCTTGTCGGGTAGAGTCTTGTTTATGGGTGTGTAGCGCGCCACACTTATAAGCAAGAGGCTACTAGGAGTTTAGGAATGTTTCCCTTTCTTCACGTTCTAGTTTGTGCTATGGAGTCAGAATATTTCTCTTTCATACTCTAATTCGTGCTATGGTGTTGCCCATATGAAAGTAAAGTCATCCCAATTCTTTCCTTACTTTGATGTGCTCAAATATGTCTAATTGTTTAAGTGATTGAGGTACAGAAGTCTAAAATCTTAATGGTATAGTCTTTTTTGATTGAGCCATATAAGATTTTGAAATTGGTCAAGGACTTGTGAAGAGTTCGTTAGTGCCTCAGAGTGTATTGATTCTAGTGTGAATTTTGATTCTGATGAAATCATGCTTTTGAGCCTGTGGTATTAAGTGTATTCAGTCCCTTTTAATTTTTTTATGTTGCAGATGTCATGCTTAAGAGAGAATGAGGGTAGCAGATTATTGAAACTGTATCTCCACCCGAGTAGTAGTATAAGTTAAAGTGTTGGTGTCATGAGCTATTGGTAGTGAGATTAGACCAAGAAGTTGGTGATACAAAGTCACAAGGTTAGAAATCAGAGTGAGGATGACTTTTTTGTAGATAAATATATTTAGTTGAATAACTGATATTTGAGGATGTTTTACCCCTTTATATTGATAGACTAATGCGGTAGCTAGTACCATGTGTGGATTGTATGGTAGTCTATAGGGGGAGTGTTTGACTCAGTTTTTTATTCATACAGAGTAAGATATGTATTCTTAGATCATTGATTATTGTGTGTCAAGTTTCTATCTCTTGTAACCTTGTTATCATTGTGTTGTTGCAAATCAAAGTCCTAGTAGAGCCGTGTGGAGCCTATTTTGATTCACTAGCAACTTGTTGATTCTTGTGTTGGTTGAAATTGGGGGTTTAGAGGCGTAATAGAAAGAAAAGTGGTAAGGGCAATTTATTGAATGTATATATAGCCGAACCTTTTTGCATGAGATTGAGTTGGTATTAAAGTGATACATCCTTGTGTGTTAGTTTAGTAGAAGGTAGAGAAGGAGTTATTAGCTAAGGTGAGTTGTTGTTTGCTCGACGTATGAAAATGGATAGATTAGCTAGTAAGTTATAATTATAGACACAAGGTTTTTTGTTGAATTTGAAGGTAGTCTAAATGTATGCTTGGGTAAGTAAGTGTGATGTGAGAAAGTCGTATAAGTAGATAAGATTTTATGGGGTTATAATATAAGATTAAGATTGACCATGTCTATTATGTGACTCTACCACCCCTGACCTTCTTTTCTTTGGTAGTTGTAAACTAGTACTACTTGTGAGAAGGTATGTAGTAGATTTTGAGGCATAACAGTGATGTCATGGAAGTGTTTTGGTTGTGGGTTGTATCTAAATAAAATGAGATATTTAGGTAGAATATCCCAATTTGATGGACTAGTATATTATGTTGTATTCTTCATTGGTGGTAAATTATTGATGCTAGACTATAGGCTTGATGTATTGAAATAGTGTGTGTTAATGAATTATAATAAGGAAAATCGTAAGGTCATGATCGATTATTGTGGCTACGGAGTTCTAGTGTACTATTGTTTCTTGATGTTTTTTTTCGTAGTTTTCAAGTGAGAATTGTGTGTATGGTTGGGTTGTAAATCATGTTTATCCCTAGACATTAAGTTTGAACAGTTGATGGCCATAAAGGTGGATGCGATTATTTCTTGGTTAATAATACTAGTTTTATCGAAACGATCTAATAGGCTTGAATAATGCATGCAAGAACTTAAGTTTATTTAATTCGTATTGAAGTATGATGTTGTATGTATGAAGTAGAAGTATGCCAAGGTGATATGAGATTGCGGTATTTTTTTTCTAAGGCTATTACATGTTGTATGTGGATAGTGGTACCGTTGAGTTGCTTGGGGGAGAAAGACTAGTTAGATAGTATATGGTGTTCTAAATAGCCAAGTTAAGGAGTTTTGATAGGTAATGTTAAGCCTTTTGATATGATCTTGATTCTCATAGTAGAGAGATATAAGTTTGGAGTCGTGATGCTGGTAGACTATGATAGAAGTGGTATGGTCCGAAAAAGGTTTGGAGATATCTATGTTTAGTGTTAGAAGAATCTGAGTTGGTGAAAGTTTAAGATATTATATGATGATTTTTGGGGCTATAGAAACCTAAGGTTTGAATCTTTGAAGGAGGAACTAGCATTGGTTGTTATACATGAAGATACCGTCTTACAGGGTAAGTTTAGTTTTATATGTATTGTTATCCCCGACTCTAGAGTAAAGTGATTTCAGTTTATACCAGAGTGTATATAGTGGTCCACAAACTTAGAGTAATGGCTTAAATGTAAGGAGGATATGATAGCACGAGTAACCAAGTCAAGTTTTCATATGCTAATAGATGTGCCAGTAAGTTGTGGAATTGGCCGTGAGAAAGAATGATGCTTAATCTATTCTTATTTCAGCGGTTTACCTCAGTTATTCTGACACATACTCATGCTTTATGTTTCATCTTCATGATTAGCTCATGTTCATCCATATGGTAAGGAATCATGTACTCTCCTAGTTCCTAGTATGATGAGTTCCCAGATTTTTTAGCAATCAAAATTGCTTTCCGTAAGTTATGAATTCTAAAATTCAGATCATATAGTTCATGACTTTTGTACACATGTGATAGTCTTAACGATCAGTGAAAATTCATATTTATATCAGGTACGTCCTCAGATTAGATCTCTTTAATGAGTTCATGCTGTGATTGCTCTATTCCTCACGCCTCAGTAGGGTATCAAGTTATGCTTAGTACTCTCCTTATGTTTTGGATCCCAATATTCCAATTTGCAGTGACATTTTCCTTTAGGTCGAGATAATGATGATGAACAGTTGTTTAGATGGGAAAGAGTAAACATTTCTTTTTGATGAAAGATGGTTGTATGCTTATTTGAGTTAAGGCGGTAAGTATGGAGTAAGATTGAGGACGAGTTTTTGATACATGTCAACGTTAGTTGAAGTTTTATGCGTTATATTTGGGAAAAATTATTGTGCGCTTGTTTTATGTAAGTCTATAATTTGAAAGAATTTTGAGGTGAATTTTCGTGTATGGCTTGGTTAGTTGAGGATATTTTATGTGTATCATCTGAATAGTGCAGGGAAGTTGTTATGGATAGAAGTATTAGAGAATATGAGAAATATGCTTTATGAGTGGTTGTTTAGAAGTGCATATGTAGGTAAGAAGATAGGCTTGAATGTCATGTTTATATGCATATAGTTGGATGCCTTGAGTTTTTGTGAATGTCTAATGTAAAGCTGAAGGTGATTGCTGGAGTGGCAATAAGAATTATGCAGGAGATAAGGAATTGTGAAATGCAGGGTGTGCTTAATTCATGATTCAGACTAGTACTACAGTATTATATGGTGCGTCTTGTGATTTTGAGTTAGGCTTGAAGATGATGAGGGGATTTAGTTCAATTTAGACATTAGTAGATGGAAATATCAGCGACCATGTGAGAAAAAATAAGTGGAATCAATGAGCATGGTGTTTAAGGGGAAAGTATAGTTGAGAGAGCATTTTAGAAGTATGGCTAATCTTGGAAGTAAGAAGTTGCAATGCCTAAGGTTTGGTAATTCTATCCTAGTTTACTAGTTATATGTTTATATTCCATGCTATAGAGTAGTGTCATTGTTGTGATTCCTTAGTTGGATGTCTTGTGTAACTCATGTCAGAGATTCTTTGCTCCCAAATGCTACTATAACTTCTTTAGAATGAGTGTTGAAGAGATACTCTAGTTAAGTATAAATGTCCAGTATAATTCGGTTTAACATTCAGGCAGACGAGTTACTATAGTTTTCCACCTTTTCACCCAGTCCTACTATCTGAAGTCCAATACGTATGACCATCCCAAAGATAATATATTCCATCCGTGTAAGTTGCGAAATCAGTTCAGTCCAAGCATCATGTTTCAGATTCAGTTATTTAGTCATGACTCAATTCATAAGAGTTCAGCACATAATCTCAAAGTTTTCCAGCTATTTTAGCTCAGACAGTGTAATATCTTTCTACGATCTAAATTATGCTGCCTCATGATTCGTACTTACCTAAGTTATCACTTCCAAATCCAATGTGTGTGATTTGAGCATAACCACTTCGGGGGAAATCCTAAACTCTCAGTATGAATCAGCTCCTTAAAATAAGTAAGGGCAAGTCAGCTCAGAATTCAGTTTCATGATCGAAGTTTAAATGTTTCAGATCAGTTATATACTATCTTAGAAGACACATCAGGTCCGTGTTATTCCATACCTCTAAGATTCAACGTTCCTACCCATCATTCGGGGACGAATGATACCAAGAGGGAGATAATGTAACACCCCATATTTTGGGTTAGAACGAAAACCATCATTTCTATACGTAGATGATCCAAAAGCCATAAATCCTATGCAAATTTTTCCATGTTAATTAATTATGTAGTGCGGGAAATTGAACGAGCTTTCCGTCGCTATAAGATTCGCCCAGATCTGATACCCCGGGTAAGATGTTATGGCTAATTTAAGTCCTAGTCGTAAAACACCGTTATTTTGATGCTTGTCGCGGAGGTGGTCTATTTAAAAACCGTCAAATTCCAGTAGTCTAGCGCGATTATTGTGCATCGCGCTGAAGTTCTAGGTCCTAACCAGTGGGACAACGCAATGGCTCCGCATCACGTGACCCCAAGAATCCCATTCGTCAATTCTAGTAAGCCACCGTGATAGTGGAGATCACGGTAGCCCATAAAATTGGGCTCCCAGTTATATTTTATTCCGTCTCATTAAGGGTATATTGGGTAATTTGCACCCCCTTGTCAGCTTAAACACGGGATTTTTCTCCCAAGTGACCACATTATTCATATTTTCTTCAAAAATTCATAAGAACACTCTCTAGGGTTTCAAATAAAATACCCAAATAACTCAAGATTCAACCGTGGGTTTTTGAAACTGATTGAAGATTTGGAATCTCCAAATCTTTGTCTTCAAGAATCATCCATCAAATTTCTAAATTTAGGTACGTGGGGTTTATCCTAGAACTACATGGGCTTGTTGAAACCACCCAATTATGATTTAAAAATCATCAAGCATAATTTGTTAAAGGGGTTTTGGGATCTATGATTTTATTATGCCTCATGCATGTTTAATGATATTGTTGTTTTAGCCTTTAGGCCTTATCCCCTTAAATTGATTTACACATATAAGTATATGTACGAAACTTGAAATTGAAGATTTGTTTGAGAGCACAAATAATGAAAAATCCCTCTCTTGTGATAACCTTATGTTTATGACCTTATAGTGATTGATTGAAATGCATGATTTATGGCTTGAAAATAGTTTACTCAAATACCATAGTATTTTGAGCACGATTTAGAGATTTAAGAGATGGTGTTTCTTGATGTAAATATATTTTGTTAAAAGAGAAAGATTTGCATGAGATTAAGAGCTTTGACATAACCACCTTGCATCATTAAAAGTTTGACAAAGAGAGTTGCATACATGTGTTTACATGAGTTTTAGAGAAAGAGTTCTTTGAAATGATTTATTGATATGGTGGTCCCGATTTATGTTTTGAAAATAGAGATGGGAATATGCTAAAAATGGCTCAGAGATGTGACTTCCAAATCAATGGTATGACGATACCATATAAATGTATGCCATAATAGAATAAGAGTTTTCAGAGTATGTTTTCAGAGAATGCATGTCTTAAAGAGTTAAAAATGGACATAAAGAGAGCTAAAACTGTAATTTGTCGATCCGGGTATATTACTTTTACGCTGGCGACGGCCGTGTGGCGTAGCAGAGTCAGAAACTCCAACCCTTGCGGTACACTTGGGTTGGAGGCTTTCCCACCGAGTCAATGGCGGATTTCATATAGCCCATGTAATTTTAGAGTTGTAGGGTATACCACCTAGCGCAGAAGTAAAACAAAGAGTGTCAAAGATTTCAGATAATTTAACAGTCTTTCAAAAATGTCCATGAGATTTCTTACCATATGATATGTTTATGAACTATTTTAAATTGCTCTCATATATGTTGAATATAAATTATTATTTTGGATTTGCTCTGCGTACCAGTACATCTGTATTGACCCCCTACCTCCCAGGTTTGGAGGCTCAGTCCAAGGGTCCGACTAATCAGTAGAGGACTCCAGAGAGAAGTTATTCGTGCAGTGGTGAGCCTTCTTTGTTCCAGAAGGCTTGTTATTTCTGATTAGGTTATTCCATTATTTTAGTCTACTAGGGGCCATGTTTCAGTTTTCAGAATAGTTTTGAGATGTAGTAGAGATTTTACAGACTGAGTCAGATCTTATTCAGATGTTTTGAATGGTAGCTTTCATTCTTATGTCTTGAACTCAGAGTTAATGACCATGCATTTCTCTTATTATTTGAGTGTTGTGCATGACTACCATATAGACTAGGACGTCCGGGCCTTCATAGTTAGGGATGTCCATCACGGCCAGGCCCTAGTTCGGGTCGTGATATATAGCTTGCAAGCATATGTCATTTTGCCAAATCCAATCATTTGCTAAAGGGACTCTAACCCAATTAGCCAATAAGGATCCATTATTCCAAATAGGAACTAAAACCCAATTAGCCAATAAGGATCCATTATTCCAAATAGGAACTAAAACCTTTAGCCAAGTAGGACTCTAACCCCCTCAGCCAACAGAAATCCAAAGTCCCAAGTAGGAACCCAATCAACTAGCCAAGTGGGACTCTAACCCATTCAGCCTATAGGACTCCGAAGTTTTTAATTTAAAACCAATTCATGGCCACCAAGGCCTTTTCAAAATCCAATTTATGTTCCATTAACCTTTTGGGCAATGCAAGGTTTCGAAAGTAATTTCAATAAGCAAGTATTCATGTTTTAAAGATAATTAAGATAAAGGGTTGAGGTTAACACAACCTCCAAAACCAATTTCCAAAACAAAGCTCATCAACTTGGGGGAATCCACTACCCCCATTCCATTACCATGCCCATGCACCCCCAATGAGTTTTAAAATCCACCATTAAAGCATAAATAATGCACACAAATCATAAGGATCCACATTTATACAATCATCATTTAAAACCTCAACCCATCATTCAAACCCAACATCAAAACCATGTGAATATCAAACCAAAACATGTCATAATTAAAATACAAGTTTAGAGAGAGAGATACATGCCTTAATTACCAAGAAATCGTAAGAAAA
Source organism: Capsicum chinense (assembly GCA_026120095.1). Classification (NCBI taxonomy): domain Eukaryota; kingdom Viridiplantae; phylum Streptophyta; class Magnoliopsida; order Solanales; family Solanaceae; genus Capsicum; species Capsicum chinense. Next base: position 96,272,929 of record JAPEIP010000006.1, on the reverse strand, counting down.
ATATACACTTGAGCCCCTAGATGACCAAATTCTTGGAAACCCTAGTATTTACTGTGTTATGGATGAGAACGAGGCCCCAATAGGGTTTTAAGGTCGGGGGTTTTATTTTGGAAAAGAGGTAGATGTCCAAAGTGCCCCTACTAAATTGCAGAAAAACTATCGCTAGTCGTTACGGGTCACTTTATGACTCGTCACCACCAATCGTGGTCTAGACAATGACTCAGGACATCTTCACTAGTCAGGTCACGAGTCATACCTTACGACTCATGACCAGACCTTACGACTCATTGATCCATAGTCGTTCGTGGTCACCATAGAACCCATGGGCCATCATACTGGTGAGACCACGAGTCCCACCTTACGACTCATCGGGTCTCTCCACGACTAGAAACTTAAACTGTTACAGTTATGAGTCAAACCCTATGACTCGCAACCATACTATACGACTCGTAAGGAGTCTTCACGACTCGTTAGGTGAGTCGTAATTTGGCCAGTAAGCACGAAACTCAATTTTTTATAGACGAACAAATGGGGTGTCACACTAAAAATATGAAGTAAAACTCTACAAAAATATCAGCTTAAAAAGTTAAACAGCCTGGCAAGTGTTTGAGTTGGTAAGTTTTTGGAGTGAAACTTAATAAGAGCATCTCATCAAGATAGTTTACTCAAGCTAACAATCTGGCAGAAGTACCCATGTAGCTAAATATTTGGCGTACGGTCTAGGAGCCTATCTGCCTGAGATAGTTAACTCTAGTTAAGAATCTGATACAAGTATCTTAAGTTGCTAAATGTTTTGGGCATATAAAGCCCAAGCTAGCTAAGTTAACCACCACAAACAAGTACCAGAATTCAAACTCAAAAATCAAACTTTTGAATCACTAGTGTCAAATGGGCAATGTTCTCATTTCACTAGATAGTAAAACACAATGAAATACATGAAAATGTTAATATTAGGGGCTATGGAGAAGAGTACATCAAGAAGCACAAACTGAGGCAAGTTTATGTTTCTTAATTTGTCATAATAAGAACAGCTCAAGGAAGCATAGGACAAGTAAATAACATCATTATAGAATAAATGTCTAAATACCTCTATTAGTTTTACGCCCACCATGGTAGTAACCACAGTAAATATAACCAACGACACTAGGATGTTGCTTCCTGAATGTACCTACAAACCCCTTGTTCAGAAAGTCATTTCAAAGGACTGATCCTTATCAAATTTATCCTTGTCAGGATTATCCTTTTGTACCTGAGAACTGAGTGTAACCTGTACCTTATTTGAGCCCAAATTCTGATGATCTTTAAGCTGATCTAAAACCAACCTCTGAACCTCATTACTCTGTGAAAAAATTTGAACAAGGAACAATTTCAGTTCCCTAACCAGAATTTTTGCTTTTGATGCAGAAAATAGTTAAGATTGCCAGACAAGTATATGTTGATATTAATACGGTCACGAATAAAGAAATCCAAGAACACATAAGACGACAACCATTGACATATTCTATTGATTCAGATACTAGTCTTACGGATTTTGTTGGACAGGTTCTCATTACCTTTTTTCTATCAATTTTTCAGTTGGCTTTGACTTACTATGTCTGTGTTTTATTTGTGTTTAATTAGGGCGTCTATATAGAACCTACCGAAGAAGAAATTGCAGCAATAGAAGAACTAATTGCCAGTGGGGAAAAGGCAACAACCCACGCGATGCTTATCATGGGGTATGGAAGAGATGAGAAGTCTGGAGAAGATTATTTTCTTGTTCAAAACAGTTGGGGGAGAAAGTGGGGTTACAGCGGTTATAGAAAAATAAAATGCTCTTTGGTCCGTAATCTACGCTACCCTTTTGCAAATGAAGAAGAAGAAATGGAGGAGTAGGTGTTCTGATGCGAGCAGAAGAAGTGCGATATCAAGAAACATTTATTTAGCTTCAAGAACATTTTTCTTGCTTTGTTTTTTCTATTGACATATCCAACTATTTCATGTCGGGCAAAGGATGTTGCTTTTCGAAAAGAGTAATACAAACCTTGTAAGAATTGATGCTTGTGTAGTATCATTTATTTGCCTTACTGGTCTATTATGTTCATTTGAAATTTTTGAAGAGACTAGTTCACTTGGTGAAAAATCGGTAGGTATATTTTGTAGACCAAGTTTGTATGATTACTTATATTTCTCTTTCTCTGTAAGAATCCATTACCAATTGGTCGATGAAATCTTCAAGTTGTGGATTGTATCAAACTGATATTTCTCTTAAGAGTCTTATTCTTAAAAGATGTACTTCAAAATTCAATAACTTTTGTAATGAAGCAGGAATCGAGCATCAGCTAAGACACTCTATACTCCTCAACAAAACGGAGTAGTAAAAAGGAAAAATAGGACGCTAATGGAGATGACAAGGTGTTTTCTCCATGAGAAAGGGCTGCCAAAGAAATTTTGGGCTATAGCTGTCAATACTGCAGTATTTTTGCTAAACAGATTGCCAACTAGGGCTCTGCAAAAGAAGACACCATTTGAGGCTTGGTTTGGTTACAAACCTTTGCTAACAAATTTGAAAATATTTGGTTGTCTTTGTTTTTCTTATGCACCTCAAGTTACTGTTTTAGTTTTGGTTCTGGAATATTCTCTTGGTGTTCAAAAACAGCAAGATGTTGTGGCTCAATCTATAGCTGAAGCAGAATACATTGCAGTTGCTTTAGCTGTGATTCAAGCCCTTTGGATTCGGAAGCTACTAGCAAATTTGTACATGGAACAAAAAAATAGTACCAAAATCCTTGTGGTTAATGAAGCTGCAATTTCAATTGCAAATAATCCTATTTCTCATGGAAAGACAAAACATTTCAAGATCAAGCTTTATTTCTTGAGGGAGGTGAAAAAGAATGGAGACATAAACATGGTGCACTGCAGAACTGATTTCCAAAATGCTGACATTTTAACTAAGTCTCTACCCAGAGCAAGATTCGAGTTTCTCAGAGAAAGATTTGGTGTTACTGCTCTTGAGTCAAGGAGGAGTGTTATGATTAGTGCCTCAAAAGCTGCAGATTAATTGTACCAGCTGTTGTAATTCAAAATACAGCTTTAAAGTAGGATTTAAATTTAGTAAATAAGGCTGCAATCGATTTTATTACATTTGCTAATCTTTAGGTCATAATTGTTAGAGATAATGAAAGCTTATTTTACTCCTTTTATTGAGCTTTTTTAGTTATGATTTTATGTATAAATGTGGCAGTCATCAATGAAACTTTACTATGCTTTCTACTCTTTCTTTTCTTTGTTAAAGATCTGGTTTTTTCAACAGACAATCACAGGTTTTTTTCTTTTAATAGATATAGCTGCTGCAATTGTTGCGGTGGAGGCAACTGCCTAGCAATAGCCTTGAAAAAAAAGTAATCAGACATAACATAAAATAATAATGTTAATAGTAATAATAATACAATAATAAAAATTAAGACTTACTAGTGTTTGCCTGGTTTTGGGTGCCAAGAAGGTGGTTCGTCCCCAACCAAGTAAATGACATCTGGAAAATCCAAAAGAATGAAAGCAAATAAGGGCCAAAAAATATAGAAGAAAATATCAAAGTTAAATGATTAATAACATTATACATTACCTTTTTGAAGAAAGGATCCATCCTAAATTTTGCTTTTTCAACCTTTGCAATGATGCCTTTTTCCCCTTCATTTGTTTTTACCATGACTACAAAGACAATCATAAATTACTCAACCTTTATTCGGCAGCACAATAGAGGAATAGAGCTACTACTTTTTGTCTAATATTTTCATATCTTTTTATAAATGTTTTGAATTGTCAGTTATTATGACTTACGTTACTTTTTGGGTTGTTTTTACAACAACGACATAAAGGTTTGAGAGTGATATAAGTATTGGATGTACAAGTAATCCAATAATCAATTAGGGATGATATAGTAAAATTACGATTGAAGCAGCTGAAGCAGACATGTTGTAAATGTCTATTTAAATATTTTTATTAAATATTATTAATTTTTAACACATAAATGACTTATAATTATTAATTAAGGGTGATATAGTAAAATTACAGTTGAAGCACGCATGTCAACCTCGTGCTTTCTTTGTTGATACAGTAAAATTATGGTTGAAGCAGCTGAAACAGTCATAAATGTCTATTTTACCTTTTCTCTAATTAAATATTATTAATTTTATAATACGTAAATGACTTATAGTATTTAATTAAGGGTACAATAAATAATTAGGGGTGATATAGTAAAATTACGGTTGAAGCAGCTGAAGCAAACATGTCATAAATGAATGTCTATTTTATTTTTTATTAAATATCATTAATTTTTTAATACATAAATGACTTATAATAATTAATTATGGTGATATAGTAAAATTACAATTAAAGCAGGCATGTCGACTTCCTGCCGCTTCAGCTATTCAACTGTCT
>JAPEIP010000006.1:96240588-96252278 GCA_026120095.1 Capsicum chinense | reverse complement strand
AAGAATGTTCAAGTTTATATAATCCGTTATATGCTTACAAAATCTTCTATAAATACCTAAGTATGTAGAGAGAAGAGGGAAGGATTCTTTGGAAATAAATTGAGGATTTTGGAGGAGCATTTCTCTAATTCCAAGTAACCGAAGGATTCAAAAAGATAACTCAAAAAAAAATCATAATTCGACGAACTTATTTGAAACTCGGTTGAGTTGAATTAGATTTCGATGGTGGAAACTTCATCGTTATAAGCTCGCAATCCCTGTTCGCAGCCCCAAAAAAGGTAAACCAACCATTCTCTTTTAAATTTCCTCATTATCTTTTCTTCTTCGTGCTAATCATCTTCTTTGCTGGATAAAAGTTTGGTGTGATCTTTAGGATAGTTATGAATTGGGTTGGTTATGTATTGTTTTGTAATATTGTAATAATATTAATATAAGTGTTAGTGGTTTCATTATTTGGGGGCTATGTTTATCTAGTTCAAAAACTATGAAAAAATGTATACACTTGTCTTAGAATTTAGGTTCAGGTAGTGTGATTATATAAGCATTTAGAAGTTATTATTCTCGTCTCTTAAAATTTATTACGTTGTTGCTCGGAATAATTATTTTGTCAAAAGTTATTATCATCATCTCTTGAAATTTGTTTGTTACTTTGTTGTTTGAAATAATTATTTTGTTAGGAGTTATTATCATCACCTCTTGAAACTTAATTATTTGTTACTTTGTTGTTTGGAATAATTATTTTGTTAGGAGTTATTATCATCACCTCTTGAAACTTAAAATTTATTTGTTGCTTTGTTGCTCAAAATAATTATTTTGTTAGCGTCAAAAGAGATAATTGTTGGTGTTTCTTTTTCTCATGAAATTCTTTAGGACAATTTAATTGCATTGGTTGATAAAACTTTTGATAAATGATAAATGTTTGTTTTAACAAAAGAAAATGTATATATATTCATCAAGTATATGTTTCGATATAAATGTAGCTTAAGTTGCGTATTAATTCTTATCTTATCTTTGATGCATGTGGCATGAATCCGAGTCTATTGGACTCCATTTTTCTTCACATATTCTGATATGCTGTCTCAAGTCAAAATCCCATGCCGAAGTGCCAAAACGCAACCGATCTGCGGTGATATACAGTGCATATACACTGAAAACAGTAGCTTCGCACTATCCCACGGTGTATAATAAAAAAATGGGGGAGAAATATGCGGATTTCTACACTGATATACAATGTATAATTGGAGATATACATGAAAAACGCAGAAAAACGAGCCTGATATACATACAGTATACAGATGGTATACAACTTCAGAAATGGACTAAAAGTCCATAAAGAATGGGCCCAAAAGTTGGCTAGATTTGGAAAAGGCCCAAATTTTAATTCTTCTTATTCATTCCCTTGTAAATACTATTTGATTATGTGTTTATATTAAATTATTAATTTGGTTAGCCTTCATAAATGCCCTTTGAATTATTATTTGGTAGCGTAATATTCAAAATTAATAAAAATATATCTTTCTTTATATTTTTCCTTAGAATAAACTTTTTTAAAAAAATCAAAATGACTTTTTATTTTATCAATATATTAAAGTAGTTCATTTAAATTAAAAAAAAATCTCATTGACCTAAAATCAAATTCCTTTGCGAAAGATAAAAATATTTTCACTAGTTAGTCAAGGTTCATAATTTGCTTAAATAGATATTTTTCTTTAAAGGCAGATATTTTTTTTTTTATCAAAAATGATATTCAAAAAAAAAATAACTTTCTTTCTCCCTCTTATTTGAAAGAGTAATTTATATGAAGAAAACGGGTTTAGCTAAATCTTATTTAAAAAAAAAATTCTCAAGTTAAATAGGATCAATTTCACTTGATTGATAAATGTCATTTTAAGTTTTCAACAAATAGTTAAAGGTAATATTTTTTATTAAATCAAATTTTTGTGAAAATGAGTCACTTTTAGTTAGTCAAGTAAGTTCTTTTTGGTAAACCGTTTTAAACCGACGCTCCTAAGTGCCTTTAAAATCTTCTTAGGACATTAATTGAACCTTTACCCATTATCTCTGTTTTAACGGTTTATTTCTATTTTTGAACCTTTGAAACTCTTTCAAATTTTCTTGATTTTTCTATAAAAATTAAGTGGCGACTCTGTGAATTTTTTTAAAATTATTTTGAAACTTTCTTAAATCTTTTGAAATAGTTTTAAAGAGATGAAAATCATTTTTCTCGCCAAATAGAAATCTCAAATGGATAAAATAGAAATGGTGACTCTTTTAGGGAATTATCTAGGTTCTAACCAAAAGAAATTTTCTAACTTGTTATGGCTAATTATTACGTGTTTATTTGTTTAGATTTTAACTAAACTGTCATTCCGTTCATATTTCTTCCATTTAGAAAAATTAACACAGTCACACGTACGCATAAGGTGTGTTTCGCGCACCCGTAAACTTCTTTTAAATTCCAAATTCTAGGAGAGTTAGCGTATGCATGGTGTGTCCAAATCTTTTTCTGTGTGATCCCGTAGCCTTCTCACTCAAGTTGTCTACTCGGGAGCCTTGTGTCTAGTAAGCCAAATCTTAGAAGAACTTAAGATAGAACTTCCTTGAATATTGACCATGCACGTATAAGCCTTAGGTGGTTTGACGCGTGGTGTCATTTCACAAATTTAGGAAACACCCTCATGTCAAAAGGGTTCCCGACCCAATGACGATCCTCATATTATGTGCAGAGATAATGATAAATTGATCCAAGTCAAAATTTGACCAAATTGAGTTTGAAAAATTCTAAACTCGAGTAATGTCATTACTTAAAGCTTGAATCAATTTATCAAAATCTCAATTGATATTTGACGTTTAGGCTCACCCTTGGCTCAAAAGGGTCACCCAATTAGAACACGCTATTTACTATTCAATTTGTTGCGTGATATAATTATTTTATGCGTAATAACTGTTTATGTGATAAAGTGTTTTATTGTTTTGCTTTGCCTATATTTGCTTATCTGTATATTTAAAGAACATATGTTTGGCTTGAAACAAGACTAGTCCATTATTCATATTTCGAAGACCTAGAACGTTAATAGGCATATAAGACTTAAAATTTGAACCTTCCAAAATACCCTTAGAAGTTCGTTGATTAAATTCCTTCCAATTTACCTAATTGTGTTCAAAATTTCATTAGGTTATTATCCAATTCACATTGATCACGTTGCGCTCACAAGTTATTTTTTCGCATGTGATTATAGTCAGAGCTATCCAGACATTCTGTTAATGAAAGACTGTTGTCTTCAAAGCTTTTTCAAATAAGTCTTTTTAGGATGTTTATCCATTAATATCAGAATTTTTCAAATCACTTAGTTCATCATGTTTGAAGTTCTATTTTTCCCATCAAATTCAAGATACGTCAAATTATCAAAGTTCTGATCATTTGGTCACTTTCGCAAGTGTCTTATCCTCCAAATTCTGTACTTAGTTTGTTTCAAACAAAATATATGTCATTCGTTTCGTATATTACTTTGCTCAATCATTACGATCATGAACTAACTTTTTACCTTTTGAGTGTTTTTCTTTCTTTTAGAGAGAGGCTGATTTGTGTTGGTAGTCAAACCTGCTCGCTTCACTAAGGCAAAAGTAATCGCTGGTAGAACATCAGTATTTCACACTGTCTAAGGTCAAGAAGGCAACTATAGATTCATTAGTTCTTGTCTGGGATAACAGTAGGACTCCTTTAACAATGAATCCTAGTTTGATTAACACAAATACTTTGTATGAGTCAGTTCCCACCTTTTCTGTGGCAATGGATCCGAGTGCCTCAGTAGGAAGGGAAATAACCCAGAGCTCGTTGCCGGTTTGGAGAAATAAATTTTTGAGCTAAGGCTCATGGTGATATAAAGCAGAACACCTTCTCAGACTTTTCCAAACATTACTTTGCCTCTTGATGCTCAACAAAAGGAACCTATGCTTCCAACGTCAAAAGGAGTTGTTCATGAAGGTCATTTTGCTCATGCTTCTCAGAATGCCCTTTTTGTGTACACATTTTCTCATCCAAAGATTCAGAACACATCATTGTCACACCAAGCTCCGCTAGTGTACACCTATTCTACCGCCCCACCAGTGATGCAAACTCCAGGGTTATACCGCTTAGATGCTAATCATTATGTTAAAACAGAGAATGATCCAAGAATGTTCACTGATGAGACTGTGAACATAAAGATCAAGGTCTTGGAAGATGCAATGAGAAGCCTTTGTGGGCTTGGTAATAATCCTAGCATTAAGTATAAAGAGTTGTGTGCATTTCCCGAGATCGAGTTGGTTTCTAGTTATAAGATCCCAAAGTTTGAAAAATTTGAAGGGTCCAGAAATCCCTTCTTTCATTTAAAGACTTACTGTGAAAAACTAATTGGTGTAGAAAAAATAAAAGAATATGGGTCAAGCTATTTAGTCAAAGTTTGAGTGAAAAGACTCTAGAATGGTATGTCAATCAAGATGTGACTAAGTAGTGCACTTGGGATGACCTGGCAAATGCTTTTGTGGATCACTACAAGTTTCATGTCGATATCATTCTTGATAGGATCTCTGTCACAAAGCTAAGACAAAGATCAAATGAGAATTTTTGAGAATATGCCATACGCTGGAAAGAAGAAGTGACCAGGGTACATCCCCCTATAGAAGAAGCTGAAATGATCAGTTACTTCACCCATGCACTAAATCCAGAATATTTTGATCGCATGGTAACAACGGCTGGAAAAATATTTATTGAAATTGTCAAGATTGGAGAAATAATTGAGGATGGCCTCAAGACAGGACGAATAATAAATTTTGACAGAGCTGTAATCAACTCATAAGGGCTTCCAAACTGGCTCTTTCAAAATTGGGAAGAAAAAAAAGAAAGATGTAATGGGAGTAATGACTCAAGAAAACTCTTCTAACTACAAGCAACCTCCTCTATATCAACGCAATGCTCGACATGCTCACTATCCGGTCTTCAATGCACAAGCGACATATCATGCTCAACCTCCACCACAAAACTATCAAACTAATGCTCTTCATGCCAATCATGAAAGGAAGCCTCCCAAAATTTTAACGCCCTTGGCGAAATCTCTTACTCAATTTTTTGAAAGGTTGAAAGATGCAAAACTACTTAATCTAGTAGGGGCAAATCCTGTGAACACTTCTACTAATTGGTATGATCCAAGAAGAGACAGAGTTGGGAAAATTTGAGTTATTTGTTTACTTTAAAGACATCTAGGTAAGCTAATCATATAGGAAAAATTGAATAAACAAGGATACATAAAACTACCATTTGAACCAGGGACTATGGTAACTCATATTATGAAAGCTGAAGTAGAAAAAGTGAGGTAGGGACCGTAGGGTTAACTTATTAGTAATAGTAGGTATAGTTGGGCTTGGGTTTGGGGCTTTCGGCAATTGGGCTAAAGTATTAGTTGGTGTTGGATTACGGGTATGGGTCACCCATATGGACTGACCCGACCCGACCTGTTTCTCAGTCAAAATAATAAGATTAAGATAATCTTAACTCAAATAAAAAAAGGAGGGAACGGTTATAACTGTTCCCGCCCCAAATCACCCCTATAAGATATTTTTTCCTCTTTGTCTGACGGGTATGAGAAACAAAAATACAGAAAAAAAGATTGGGCTTGAATTCTAAAACAGCACCAATTAAGAGCATTTAGTTTGTGAAATAATTTTGTTTCCAAGAGAGATGAAGTGAACTTGGGCAAATTCATTCAGAAACAAGAATCGATTTCCACTGCGAACTAAAGGTACTCTGTTTTACTCCAAAAATTTCAACAATGGTATCAGATCCTGAGTTTAAATTGTCCTAGTATCACATGCATAATCTCGATTTTAAGTCTAGAAATACAAAATCGAGTTAGTACTCACATGTTAGAAATTTTGTTGACCAAATTAGAACATACCTGTAAAATAATTTGGTCTCCGATCAGACGCTGATTCAGTCAGACGCGTCAAAGATTTTATAGATCCGACCAGACATGATTATTGTTATATGATGGAAGAAAAAATATTAGAAAACACCGAATGTTATCCGAGAGAGAAGATGATGAATATTATCTTTATTTTTTTATTTGTTGTTTTATTGATATATGATATTTGGTACTTGTGTAGTACAAGTACTACTAATAGTAGTACAACATATTTTATAATGAAAGAAAGGTTGTAATGAGATGTTGTAAAGTTTTTTTTTATAATTAATTATTTTTGGGCATCGTGTACATATTAAAGGCATATTCATTATTTCAGTATGTATATATTCATTATATATATTTATTATACCTTTTATTTTAATTATTAATAAGGGAGAAGGAGAATAAAGACATATTGCTCACTTTTTGAATAAATTAATAACTATATTGCTACTTTTATTCTTCAAAAATGAAAAAGTGCATGTACGCTGTTATTTCAGTATAATAAAAACTTTTAGAATTAGGCTTCATATTATTCTTGTCCTAATTAGTCCATAATTTTAATTCTATAACAAATTTTTCCTTCTACGGTAAAAATGTAACATAAGAGGTTACATTGAGTGGTTCTACCATTCTTGATGTTTCTTGGTTTCTATTTCAGAAATGGTTGAACGGGGACAAACTCGAATCACTCCAAGTAGGAGTTCAGGATGTCGAGCAAAGAGACAAAGTGGAAGAGCAGATCGTCGAAGGGCATGTTTTTGAGGTCGAGAGATCATACGAAATGGTTTCCTCAGGATGACACAATCTTTTATGAAATGAAAGGGCTATACGAAGGGAAAGAGAGAAGAAGCTGAAAGAATTCAAGTCTTTCAAGATGTCACCTAACATTAGTGTTGCTTGTTTTATACATCTGTTTGAGATGAAATGTGTAGAACTAAAAAACTATGTAGAAATATCGGATTGGGAAGCATTAGCTATTTTAGAAAATTCTCTCCGTAACCCTTGGGGCGAGAGATTAATTGATGTTTACCACGAGATTTGGCCTAGCGAACCTTTTTGGGTGTACATAAGTCGTCTTGAATATTTGTGAAATGACTTTTATTTTTAGATTGACTTGTAACATGAAGTTAATTATGAACTTTATATTATATTATATATATGTATATATATTAAGTTGTTTATATACTTTTATATGAATTTCATTCATTCGTTTGAGTTTTTAAACGACTTAATTAAAAGCTATCATTCTAATGCACATTAAGAAATTAATTTCTAATTTTGGTTAAATGTTTAGTTAGAAAATGATGATTGGATTCTTAAGTGTCCTTTCGATTTTACACTAAACACAAAACCTTTATGTGAAATGATTTACTTGAATGTGTAATTTGCATGCATAATTGATAATATACTTGCGTAATTATCTCTTAATAACAGACATGGCAACTAAAAGCATAATTGTTGACTTGAACAAATGAGAAAAAATTAATGGAGACAACTATGACATTTGGAGTCATAAGATGTGGTATGTACTAGAAGAGCAAAATACTCTTGAAGGTATTAACCATGTCTTAAGTCTACCAGAAGAGGGCAATACTGCACAACACAGGAGAGACCTTGAAGCGTATAAGGCTTGGAAAAAGGCTGATTCCATTGCACGTGGAATCATAGTAAGTTTTGTGGTTGATGACCTCATACATGAATGTGAGGAATTTCGTACTGTCAATGCCATCTGGGCACACTTACGAGGAACATATGGGGGTACTTCTATTACTCATTTAAGACAGCTGACTATCAAGTTTGACACTTACAAGAAGTGTCATGATCAGAACATTAAACAACACCTTAGGGTGATGTCGAATATGTAGCTCAACTTAAAAGTGTTGGTCATGTTCTCTCGGATGAGCAGCAAGTTCAGGCAGTAATCTGATCTCTTCCCAATAGTTGGGAACACCTGAAGGTCAATTTAACCCACAATGATAGCATCAAAACTTTTTCTGATGTTGCACTACACGTTGAACTTGAAGATGAGCGGCTTGGTACTGCTAAAGCTGCTTCTAATGCCTTTATGGCTGAATCAAGTGGTAAGGACTCTACAGGATTCAAGCGTAAGAAGAAGTGAAAAAATAACGGGAAGGGTAAAGAGACCGAATAAAGAACCTCTGAGAAAAAAACAATCCAAACTTCAAGAAGAAGAAAAAGTTTTTCAAGAAAAAAGACAAGAGCAAGATGAAGTGCTACAATTGCCAAAATCTGGGGCATTTTGCTCGTGAATGTCCTGAAGGAAAAAAGGTAGAATTTCTAAATGCATCTCTAAGTGCTACATATATTTCCAGCAATATTTTATTTACTGAATCTTATTCTATGTGGATTGTAGACTCAGGAGCCACCGACCATGTGAGTCGAGATCGAGAAGCGTTTGTGGAGTTCCGTCGAGTTTCAACTGGATCAAGGTGGATCTATGTAGGAAATAATGCAAGACTTGAAGTCAAAGGGATTGGCACTTGCAAAGTTGATCTACGTGAAAGCCGGTCTTTAATGTTGCATGACGTCCTATATGTTCCAGAAATTCGATGAAACTTAGTGTCTGTGTCTGTTCTCTTAGATGTTGGTTTTAATTTGTTCTTTAGTCGTAATTATGTAAGAATTACTCTAGATAATGTTTTTTATGGTTTTGGACATCGCTATGACCACTTTATTATTTTAGACTGTAATCCTTCAACTTATAATTATTATATTGACCGTTGTGTAATGTCATGTTATTCTAGTAATAATGATGTTGAATTACTTACATGGCATGATAGATTAGGTCACATAGGTCAAGATCGAATGAATAGATTGGTAAAGGAAGGACATCTAGGTTCTTTCTCCAAAATTGAAATGCCAACTTGTGAAAATTGTCTTGCTGGAAAGATTACATGTAAACCATTTGGAAAGGCTAAAAAAGACAAATTCCCATTGCAATTAATCCATTCTGATATCTTTGGTCCAATAAATGGGAGGAAAAGGATTGGTGCTTCATATTTCATCACATCCATTGATGATCTCACTCATTTTGGTTTTGTCTATTTGATATCTCATAAATCAGAAGCACTTGAATGCTTTAAAAAGATATATGAATGAAGTTGAGAATCAATTAGACAAAAGTCTAAAGGCAATAAGAACCGATAGAGGACGTGAATATCTTTCAAAACAATTTGAAGAACTGTGTATTGAAAAAGGCATTATCAGACAATTGACTACTCCTTATACACCTCCACAAAATGGTGTAGCTGAAAGGAGAAATAGAACATTGTTGGATATGACAAGATCCATGATGGCACAGGCAAATTTACCAATCTCTTTCTGGGGAGATGCGTTATTAACTGTGGCCTACATATTGAATAAAGTGCATTCTAATTCAGTATCTTCTACTCCTTATGAAATATGAACTGGTAATAAACCAAACTTTAATAATCAACGACCTTGGGGTTGTACTGCATATATTAAAGATCGTTTTGGTAAGTTTGGAAAACTAAGTCCAAAAGGAAAAAAGCGTATCTTTATAAGATACTCTGAACACTCCGAAGGATATGTGTTCATTGGTGAATTGGAAGATGGAAGTACTACTGAAATTGAATCATGAAATGTCACATTTTTGGAAAATGATTTTTCAAAAAGGAATGAAATAAAGAAAAATGAGCCTCTTTACAAAATGTTGAATTCAGATGATCAAATAATGTCACAGGACATGCTTAATAATTCTATTGTTCAAGAGATGATTCCTGGTCCAAGTGGGAGTTGTGAATCCCAAAATCCAATTGAGGAATCTGAACTTCAATTATGTAAGAGTGCCAGAAAAGGTGTACCTAAATGATCTTATGAGATTGAGGATTATGTCTTTCTAGTATCTCCTACAGAATTGGATGAACCTAATTCTGTGACTGAGGCTTTATCAAGTGCTGAAAAAGATGAATGGATAAAAACGATGAAAGAAGAATTAGAATCCATGAAAACCAATAAAGTCTGGAATCTAGTTGAACTTCCTTCTGGACGTAAAGCTATTGGGAACAAATGGATTCTTAAAGTCAAATGCAAATCAGATGGGTCAATAAAAAGGCATAAAGCACGATTGGTGACAAAAGGTTTTACTCAAGAAGCTAGAATAGATTATGAGGAAACTTTTTCACCATTTGTGAAATTTACCTCAATTCGATTGTTTTTAGTTATAGTTGCATGTTTAGATTTGGAATTACATCAAATGGATGTGAAGACCACTTTTCTCAATGGAGAACTAAAAGAGGAAATCCACATGGAACAACCTGTAGGTTTTGTTGTTAAAGGTCAAGAAAAGAAGCTTTATAAATTAAACAGATCTATATATGGCCTTAAGCAGTCTTCAAGGCAGTGGTACCTGAGATTTCATAAGGAAGTGATTCCATTTGATTTCACCATGATCGAAGAAGACCATTGCATCTATGTGAGAAAGTCCAATGAAATGTTTGTGATTCTTTTGCTTTACGTGGATGATATTTTATTAGCTGGAAATAATTTGGAGTATGTAAAAATTGTTAAGTCATGGCTATCAAAGTCATTTGACATGAAAGATATGGGTGAAGCAGACTATATATTAGGTGTTAAAATTCAAAGAGACTGTTTTAAGAAAATTTTCAGTTTATCTCAAGAAACATACATAATGAAAATTTTGGAACATTTTTGAATGAATAGTTGCAAATCCATGAATACTCCTATAGCAAGAGGTGAAACTTTAAGCCTTGATATGAGTCCAAAGACTAGAAAAGAAAAAGAAGACATGTCTCGACTACCATATTCCAGTGCAGTTGGGAGTTTGATGTACGCTATGATGTGTACTCGCCCAGACATTTGTTATGCCATAGGTCTGGTTAGCAGGTATTAATCCAATCTTGGAAGAGATCATTGGAAAGCAGTAAGAGGTTATACAGATACGGATTATTCTGGTGACCGGTATGATAGAAAATCAACTTCCGGTTATGCCTTTTTTCTAAATGGTGATGCAATTTTATGGAAAAGCAAGAAACAAACTTGCACAGCCCTGTTAACTATGGAATCAGAATTTGTGGCTTGAGCATCTGCAGTACAAGAAGTTATTTGGTTGAAGAGATTCTTTGAGCATTTGAACGTCGCAAAGAATTCTAAGGGTCCCATGATTTTATATTATGACAGTCAAGCGGCTATCGCATATACAAAGGATCCTAAATATCACAGCAAGACCAAACACATTGATATTAAGTATAACTTTATAAGAGACATAGTAGCAAGTGGAGAAATAATTTTACAGTACATTCCTACACGAGAAATGATAGCTGATCCCTTTACTAAGGTAATATCTAGAGACTTGTTTGAGAAACATGTTATAGCTCTGGGACTATGTAGGATATGACTATATTCATGTATTGTAGATGACTTGATTATAATTATTATCAATATAAGAATCTTAAATTTATATTCAATCTTATATGCATGCGAAAATGTATTTTATTAATATAGTATGTCGAACAAGTCGCGAGGTTGGCTCTCTCATACGAGCAATTGCCTTTTACATCGAGAAACGTGTAGAGAAAGGTTTCACCAAAAGATAATGACTTGTTTTGTAAAGCCAGATGTGAGTTTCTCTAAGAATATGAATTTGGGGATTATTAAAGAAAGAAACTCAGGTTAGACATTTAGAGGTGTCTAGACCTAGATCTGTATGATGTTGAATGATTAAGAGAATGAGACACAC
This sequence comes from Capsicum chinense, assembly GCA_026120095.1. Classification (NCBI taxonomy): domain Eukaryota; kingdom Viridiplantae; phylum Streptophyta; class Magnoliopsida; order Solanales; family Solanaceae; genus Capsicum; species Capsicum chinense. The sequence goes on along the minus strand of JAPEIP010000006.1, from coordinate 96,240,596 downwards.
GCACCAAT
>JAPEIP010000006.1:96209448-96239186 GCA_026120095.1 Capsicum chinense | reverse complement strand
GCTAGACATAGATTAAAATTTAGTTTTAGATTAAATTTAATAAAATATTTATATTTTATTTATAAATTATATATAAATAATTATAATATATATATATAAAATTTATCGGTTCGGTTTGATTATTTTTCACGATTTTTTAAAGTAAAATCATAACCAAACCAAATAGCATCGACTGTTTAAAATTTAAAATCAAACCTAACTAAACCAAATCAAACATCGGTTTTTTTAATCGGTTTGGTTTGATTTACGGTTCGGTTTGGTTTTTAACCAAACCCATGAACACCCCTAATACAACAACCGGCTACCCGATCCCAACTCAGCAAACCATATAGTCCGCAGCAAATGACGGGTCCAACCCATCGATGACTCGAACCCGATGACAACACAACTTCCACAAACGACAGCAAGAACTTTCAACGACAAAAGCTGCAACAATAGCGACCCCACACCAATAACAAATCGAACAAGTCAACAATATCAGCTGTTAATCCGGATTTTCCTCAAAACCGTTTGATTTCATATGAATGCGGATGATGACGATTACTTTGTGTTTGAATTTTAAATTTTTCATCATTAATTTCTTATTTGTTTCCCCCAAAAATCAGTCCCAAATCTTCTATAAATACCCACGTATGTAGAGAGAAGAGGGAAGAATTCTTTGGAAAAATATTGAGGATTCTGGAGGAGTATTCCTCTAATTCCACATAACCGAAGGATTTGAAAAGATAACTCAAAAAAAATCATAATTCGACGAACATATTTGAAACTTGGTTGAGTTGAATTAGATTTCAATAGTGGAAGCTTCATCGTTATAAGCTCGTAATCTCCGTTCGCTATCCCGAAAAAGGTAAACCAACCATTCTCTTTTAAATTTCCTCATATCTTTTCTTCTTCGTGTCACTCGTAAGCATCGTAATTGATGAGACTATTTGCTGTAGAAGCCTGGACGGTCGTAGGGTTTGTGTGTGATGGTTATTGTTATGTTGCCTATTGAATCGATATGTCTTACTATTGTGGTTTGTTTTAATGCTTTGGTTCATGATTCTCATTTGTTAAAGTCCAAAATTTTGTTTTGTGTAGTCTATTACATGTCTTCAGGCTCAGTGAAAGCTTTGATAATTTCTTGCTTGTCTAAGTTATCGTTGCTGGTTGTTTTCTTTTCTGATTGTTAATAGCATTTAGGTGCTCTTGTGGCATTTTGGACAATTATTATGTTGTCAGTAGTGTTGGATTTCAAAGTAGTAGGGAAAATAAATTAGTCGCTAGCATAATTTGTTTAAAAGAGTTGAACTGATGAAGCCATTTTGACTCTTCTGATGTTTCCAGTAGTGTATTTCTTTGAAATGGCTTGAGCGATTTCTTTACTAGATGATGGTACCTGGCAACATCTATAGGTGATTTTCCAATAATTTAGTATCATATTGTTCTTGTTTGGCTGCCGAAATTCGTCAAAGAAGATAACTTACTTGCTTTGTTTCTTTTCACATTAATGGTTGCTTACAAAATTTGCAATATAGTTTATACCTCCTTCACATGAGTGCTTGGTTTTGCCATTTTTGTTTTAGGGTAGATCTCATAGTATTGATTTAGAAAGGTTGTTATGCGAAACAATATTTGCCACCTTATAATTGTCTCATCCAGCATAGTAAAGTATGCACTAATCAATTAATGAGTTGCCTTAGTCTTAATCATCTTCTTTGCTGGATAAAAGTTTGGTGTGATCTTTAGGATAGTTATGAATTGGGTTGGTTATGTATTGTTTTGTAATATTGTAATAATATTAATATAAGTGTTAGTGGTTTCATTATTCTATGAAAAAATATATACACTTGTCTTAGATTTTAGATTCAGGTTGTGTGATTATATAAGCCTTTAAAAGTTATTATTCTTGTCTTTTAAAATTTATTATGTTGGTGCTCGGAATAATTATTTTGTCAAAAGTTATTATTATCATCATCTCTTGAAATTTGTTTGTTACTTTGTTGTTTGAAATAATTATTTTGTTAGGAGTTATTATCATCACCTCTTGAAACTTAAAATTTATTTGTTACTTTGTTGTTTGGAATAATTATTTGTTGGGAGTTATTATCATTACTTCTTGAAACTTAAAATTTATTTTTTGCTTTGTTGCTTTGTTGCTCAAAATATTTATTTTGTTAGCGTCAAAAGAGATAATTGTTGGTGTTTCTTTTTCTCATGACATTCTTTAGGACAATTTAATTGTATTGGTCGATAAAACTTTTCATAAATGATAAGTGTTTTGTTTTAACAAAAAAAAAAATGTATATAGATTCATCTAGTATATGTTTCGATAAAAATGTAGTTTAAGTTGCGTATTCTTATCTTCTCTTTGATGCATGTGGCATGAATCTGAGTCTATTGGACTCCATTTTTCTTCACATATTCTGATAGGCCAAGGAGGCCTATGCTGTCTCGAGTCAAAATCCCGTGCCGAAGTGTCAAAACGCGACTGATCTGCGGTGATATACAGTGTATATACACTGAAAACAGTAGCTTCGCACTATCCCACGGTGTATAATAAAAAATGGGGTGGAAATATGCTGATTTCTACACTGATATACAATGTATAATTGGAGATATACATGAAAAACGCAGACAGTATACAGCTGGTATACAGCTGCAGAAATGGACTAAAAGTCCATAAAGAATGGGCCGAAAAGTTGGCTAGATTTGGAAAAGACCCAAATTTTAATTCTTCTTAGTCGTTCCCTTGTAAATCCTATTTGATTATGTGTTTATATTAAATTATTAATTTGGTTAGCCTTCATAAATGCCCTTTGAATTATTATTTCTGTTTGTCTCTTTATTTTTTCTTAGCATATTTTATTTTGTAGCGTAATATTCGAAATTAATAAAAATATATCTTTCTTTATATTTTTCCTTAGAATGAATTTTTTAAAAAAAATTAATTTGACATTTTATTTTATCAATATGTTAAAGTAGTTCATTTAAATTAATAAAAAATTCTCATCAACCTAAAATCAATTTCCTTTGCGAAAGATAAAAATATTTTCACTAGTTAGTCAAGGTTCATAATTTGCTTAAATAGATATTTTTCTTTAAAGGCAGATATTTTTTTTTTATCAAAACTGATATTCAAAAAAAATCTAACTTTCTTTCTCCCTCTTATTTGAAAGAATAACTTATATGAAGAAAACGGGTTTAGCTAAATCTTCTTTACAAAAAATTTTCTCAAGTTAAATAGGATCAATTTTCGCTTGGTTGATAAATGTCATTTTAAGTTTTCAACAAATAGTTAAAGGTAATATTTTTTTTATAAAATCAAATCTTTGTGAAAGTTAGTCACTTTTAGTTAGTCAAGTAAGTTCTTTTTGGTAAACCATTTTAAACCGACGCTCCTAAGTGCCTTTAAAATCTTCTTAGGGCATTAATTGAACCTTTACCCATTATCTCTGTTTTAACAGTTTATTTCTATTTTTGAACCTTGAAACTCTTTCAAGTTTTCTTGATTTTTCTATAAAAATCAAGTCGCGACTCTGTGAATTTTTTTAAAATTATTTCAAAAATTTCTTAAATCTTTTGAAGTAGCTTTAAAGAGATGAAAATCGTTTTTCTCGTCAAATAGAAATCTAAAATGGATAAAATAAAAATAGTGACTCTTTTGGGAAATTATCTAGGTTCTAACCAAAAGAAATTTTCTAACTTGTTATGGCTAATTATTACGTGTTTATTTGTTTAAATTTTAACTAAACTGTCATTCCATTCATATTTCTTCCATTTAGAAAAATTAACACAGTCACACGTACACGTGAGGTGTGTTTCGCACACTCGCAAACTTCTTTTAAATTTCAAATTCTAGGAGAGTTAGCGTATGCATGGTGTGTCTGGATCTTTTTCTGTATGATTACATAGCCTTCTCACTCGAGTTGTCTACTCGGGAGCCTTGTGTCTAGTAACCCAAATCTTAGAAGAACTTAAGATAGAACTTCCTTGAATATTGACCATGCATGCATAATCCTTAGGTGGTTTGACCCGTGGTGTCATTCCATAAATTTAGGAAACGCCCTCATGTCAAAAGGGTTCACGACCCAATGACGATCCTCATATTATGTGCATAGATAATGATAAATTGATCCAAGTCAAAATTTGATTAAATTGAGTTTGAAAAATTCTAAACTCGAGTAATGTTATTAATTAAAGGTGGAATCAATTTATTAAAATCTCAATCGATATTTGACGTTTAGGCTCACTCTTGGCTCAAAAGGGTCACCCAATTAGGATATGTTGTTTACTATTCTATTTGTTGCATGATAAAATAATCTTATGTGTAATAATTGTTTATGTGCTAAAGTATTTTATTATTTTGCTTTGTCTATGTTTGCTTATCTGTGTATTTAAAGAAGATATGTTAGGCTTGGAACAAAACTAGTCCATTATTCATATTTCAAAGTTCTAGAGCGTTAAAATTTGAACCTTCCAAAATACCCTTAGAATTTCATTGGTAAAATTCCTTCCAATTTACCCAATTTTGTTCAAAATTTCATTAGGTTATTATCCAATTCACATTGATCACTTTGCCCTCACAAGTTATTTTTTTCGCATGTAGTTGTAGTCAGAGCTATCCAAACATTCTCTTAATGAAAGACTATGTTGTCTTCAAAACTTTTTCAAATAAGCATTTTTAGGATGTTTATCCGTTAATATCAGATTTTTTTAAATCACTTAGTTCATCATGTTTGAAGTTCTATTTTTTCCATCAAATGCAAGATACGTCAAATTATCAAAGTTCTGATCATTCGGTCACTTTCTCAAGTGTCTTATCCTTCAAATTCTGGACTTAGTTTGTTTCAAACCAAATATATGTCATTCATTTCGTATATTACTTTGATCGGGCATTACGATCATGAACTAACTTTTTACCTTTTGAGCGTTTTTCTTTCCTTTTAGAGAGAGGCTAATTTGTGTTGGTAGTCAAACCTGCTCGCTTCACTAAGGCAAAAGTAATCGTTAGTAGAACATCAGTATTACACACGGTCTAAGGTCAAGAAGGCAACAATAGATTCATTAGTTCTTGTCTGGGATAACATAAGGAATCGTTCAACTATGGATCCTAGTTTGATTAACACAAATACTTTATCTGAGTTAGTTTCTACCTTTACTGTGGCAATGGACCCGAGTGCCTCGCTAGGAAGGGAAATAACCCAGAGCTCGTTGCCGTTTTGGAGCAACAAATTGAAGAGCTAAGGCTCATGGTGATACGAAGCAGAACACCTTTTCAGACTCCTCCAAACGTGACTTTGCCTCTTGATGCTCAACAAAAGGAACCTATGCTTCCAACACCAGAACGAGTTGTTCAGGAAAGTCATTTTGCTCATGCTTTTTAGAATGCCCTTTTTGTGTACACGTTTGCTCATCCAAAGATTCAGAACATATCATTGTCACACCAAGCTCCACCAGTGTACACCTATTCTACCGCCCCGCCATTGATACATACTCCAGGGTTATACCGCTTAGATGCTAATCATTATGTTGAAACAGAGAATGATCCAAAAATGTTAACTGATAAGACAGTGAACAAAAAGATCAAGGTCTTGGAAGATGCAATGAGAAGTCTTCGTGGACTTGGGAATAATCAAAGTATTAAGTATAAAGAGTTGTGTGCATTTCCCGAGATCGAGTTGCTTCCTGGTTATAAGATCCCAAAGTTTGAAAAATTTGATGGGTATGGAAATCCCTTCTTTTATTTAGAGACTTACTGTGAAAACTAATTGGTGTGGAAAAACTAAAGGAATATGGTTCAAGCTATTTCGTCAAAGTTTGAGTGAAAAGGCTCTAGAATGGTATGTCAAGCAAGATGTGACTAAGTGGTGCACATGGGATGACCTGACAAATGCTTTTGTAGATCGCTACAAGTTTCATGTCGATATCATTCTTGACAGGATCTCTGTCACAAAGCTAAGACAAAGATCAAATGAGAATTTTTGTGAATATGCCATACGTTAGAGAGAAGAAGTGACCAGGGTACATCCCCCTATAGAAGAAGCTGAAATGATCAATTACTTCATCTATGGACTAAATCCAGAATATTTTGATCGCATGGTAACAATGGCTGAAAAATATTTATTGAAATTGTCAAGACTGGAGAAATAATTGAGGATGGCCTTAAGACAGGACGGATAATAAATGTTGACAGAGCTGAAATCAACTCATAAGGGCTTCCAGAATGGCTCTTTCAAAATTTAGAAGAAAAAAAAGAAGGAAGTAAAGGGAGTGATGTCTCAAGGAAACTCTTCTAACTACAAGCAACCTCCTCGATATCAACCCAATGCTCGATATGCTCAGTATTCGGTCTTCAATGCACAAGCGACATATCATGCTCAACCTCCACCACAAAACTATCAAAATAATGCTCCTCATGCCAATCATGAAAGGAAGCCTCCCAAAATTTTCACGCCATTGGCGGAATCTCTTACTCAGCTTTTAAAAGGTTGGAAGACATAAAACTAATTCATCTAGAGGAAGCAAATCCTATAAACACTTCTTCTAATTAGTATGATCCAAGCAAGCGATGTGCTTACCATTCTGGAGTTACTTGACATGATACAAAAAAATGTATCTCTCTCAAGCACAAAATTCAGGATCTAATTGACAATAAGGTGATAACGCTTGAAGAAGCTCGGGCTAATGTTAACAACAATCCATTGCCCAATCACAAGAAATAGTCATTGGATTCATCCATCAGAAGATGTATGAATATTCATTAAAAGGCACATTTTTGACGTCCTTCTATCCTGCATTTAGAAGTTGTTGTTTTTTTTTCTTGTAATCGTACTTTTCTCATTTTATTTCTTTGTAACTGCACTTTATCGCTTTATTTCTTTGTAATTGCACTTTATAGTTTGATTTCCTTGTAATTACACTCTTTTAGTTGTAATGAACTACGTTTGACCTGATTTCCCTGGTGGAGTACGTAGGCGGCCTATATTGGCTTCGGTCACATTATTAAAAGTAGCACATATCCCTTTTGTTTGTAGGAACTACGTTTGACCTGAATTTCCAAAAAGGGATATGTAGGCGGCCTATGTCGGCTTCGGCCAACCCCTTAGAAAACTTATCCTTTCGTTATATGTATGAACTATGTTTGACCTGAATTCCCAATAATGGGATATGTAGGCGGCCTATATCGGCTTCGGTCAATCCCTTAGAAGAATTATCTTTTCATTTTATGTTGGAACTACATTTCCTACCTCAATGAAATGCATAGGTGCCACACTAGCGCGGTATATTTCCCATAATATTTTCATAGAAACTACGGCAAAATTTTTAAGGAGATCTAATAATTCATCAAAGGATCCTTTCCCAAGTTGAATGAAGATGACATTGAAGAATGTAACTGGGCCAAAAAAATTTTAGAAGGTCTAAAAAATTTCACAAAAATTCACTTTGTCTACAAAATTGAAAATCAGACGTTGTTGAGATTGGGGCATAACTTTTGAAGTTCTCTATGCTTAAAAGTACTCTACATTAGAAACAATTCAAGTACTTTGCATTTTAGACTGGGGCAGAATTTTTGAGAAGGTCTCAAAAATTTCATATTGAACAAATGCCACTAGTTATAAGGAAGTTCGAGAGTCTTATGTTATAGACCGGGGAAGAATTTTTTAGAAGGACCCTAAAAAATTCCACAAAAGTCATGCTTCAATATTAGAAAAGTTTACAAGATGCTTCAGGAGAGCAAGACAACCAATACAGTCAGCCTCTCAAAACTAAGAATTTTTCTTTGTATGCAGGAATAGTGAAGTTACAAAATTGACAACGTTAAGCATGGCACATGGCATTATCGGACCCACTGTGGCCTTGCCATAATAATCCAAACAATTTCTCTCCCTTATTTTTCTCTTGATTTATGTTTCTATGACTTCTTTATGATCTCTAACACTTTCTCTAATTTTATAGGGAAATGATCCAGCATAACGACGAAGGTGTGGAGATTTATTATTCGAACTACTATCTCCAAATCATCATGAGTCAACCAACTTCATCTTTATCTTTAAACTCTATCTTCTATTACACTCCTATCTTAGTTATAATGAATTATTGTATTATTAATGAGTGTTGTTTAAGTTATACAAGTGACGTTATACAAGACCACCTCAGAAATAATGCAAACGTATCCTCTCAAAGTTTGAGGATTCAAACTAAAAGCTCAAGACATACACAAATCCTTAAAGGACTCATGATTCAAGGGATGCAGTTCAATGAATCAAATTATATCTTTGGTTCGTCCACCCTTTCAAAAGGACACATCTTATTTAGTTTAACCACCCTTTCTAAATAACATATCTTATTATATTTGGGTCGTCACCACATTTAAAATGACACATTACATCTAAGATAGGTCGTCCTCCTTTCAACGAGACATGTTGGGTCATCACCCCGTTCAAGTGCATGTTATATTCAATATTAGTCGCCCGTCTTTCAATGAGACACATTGGGTTGTTACCCCATTCAAGTGACATGTTACATTCAATATTGGTCATCCACTTTTTAATGAGACGCGATGGGTTATCACCTCCCATTTAAGTGACATATTACATTTAGTATTGGTCATCCGTCTTTCAATGAGACACATTAGGTCGTCACCCAATTCAAGTGACATGTTACATTCAAGATAGGTTGTTCGCCTTTCAAAGAGACATATTTGGTCGTCACCCCATTCAAAGTGACATGTTACATTAAAGATAGGTTGCGCTCCTTTCAATGAGACACGTTGGGTCGTCACCCCGTTCAAGTGGCACGTTATATTTTCAATGAGATACATTGGACCATCAGTCCATTTAAAGTGGTATATAACATTCAAAATAGGTCATCTGCCTTTCAATGAGATGTGTTGGACCGTCACTCCATTCAAGGTGGTTGCACAAATTGGTTTAACTATCTCAGCATGGCATGTTCACACAGGTTTGCACTAATTTACTTTTGTGTAATACTACATTTATAACTAATCATTTGTTTGACTTATTTTTGAGAGCATCCAAAAGGATGAAATTCTCATATCAAACCGACAGGTGTGGACGACTTCAAAGAAAACGAAGCACAATGTGGAACTTTTTTTAGCAGCGAACTAGGACATAGTCTGAAGAGGAATTTCAAACTCTTTGGACGCGAGCTAAAATACAACTTACACCACCATCAAACCACACCCCCATCAAAAGGCATGTGGGTATTTTGGGATATTTTTTGTTTCAGTTTCACCTCTGGGTAATTCTAAACTGGCACCAGAGGTAGTCTTTATCTTCTTTGAAAATCAGGTAACAAAACACCTAGAGCTTTGAAAATTATGACCATATAGCTCTTAATTACGGGTGTAAGGGGCCCCACATTTGTGATTGAGATAAATGCGAGCCTATTTTTCATAACTCGATGTATTTTTCACTCATTCCAAAGCAGAGATCGTCTAAAATAAAAGACTATCTTTTCTACCGATGGAGTCGAACTACAGGCAGTCTGATTCCCCGAGTCTCAGGGATATGTAGGCTAGGATCTATGTAGAAAACTCAACTAAATTCCAACCTTCCCCCAATCATCTTATCCCACAGCTTTTCAATTTCACCAAAATTTGAAACCCAGAATAGCTTATGAATTAAATATTTTTTTAATCGTGCTTAAAATCAAACTTTATGAACTACAAGTGGCCTGAATTCTCATGTAAAATGAGATATGTAGAAAACCTGATATTCGAATTTGGTTATAACTCCATGAAATTGTAATGCCCCAAGAGTACACCCTGGGTGTCACAAGGTGCTTACAGTCTCGAGGGAACACAAGCTAACCTATGAGCTGGTACCTACTGTGAGCACTGAATAATATACTAACATATGTAGAAGAACAACTGATAATTCATAAGGTTTTAGCAACTGAAATCAATACTGGATCATAAATCTTAAAATTATCTACTGGAAACAACTGTCTGAAACTAATAAAATAATAAGAAAATTGACTGACTGTCTGTACTAGTCTGAAAAGCCTCTACTAACTGACTGTGGAGCTGATAGGAAAAAACTCCAACTAGCTCCATTTGAAGAGAAAATACTGAGCTAATGAAATAACTGAGATAAATAAACCATGTTCTCAAAATATGAGGACTCACCACTGCAACGTTTGATAATCTGGAGAGACTATGCGTGATCCAAGAACTGAGCATCTGAACCTATGATATGATACTTCATAGCATAAGAAACGAGTATACAATTAGTACTTTGAATGTACTAGTATGCTAAATGAGGTAGGCTTATATTCATATACAGGAGTGATAACTGACTGAATAAATACCATAAAGTACTTAATAGATTGCATGAAATTTGTAAATACTGAGAATGCATGACCAAGCATAAAATATGTTTTGAATATAATATGTAAACTAAAATACTGAGTACTGATACATGAATAACTGACTGCATTCTACGGTCAAGCAAAACTAAAACAGAATTACTGAGTTGATTACTGGACTGAGACTGTGGGAGCTATCATCTAACCGACATGCCCCAATAAGCAATTTGGGGTCCAACTTGTGACCCCAGTTGAAAGGGTGTCAGTCCCATGCCACGGGTAATAACACTGGCTGTGTGGATCCACTGATGTACAGTCTCAAAGGACTAAAGGTGTCAAGCCTAAACTGACGGGTGACCCCTGGGAGGTAGTCAATCCTGAACTAATGGGTGACTCCTCAAATCCTACGCTGGCTATATAGTTCTAGAGCACAGGGACTGCTACTAACGACTATGCCTAACTGACAGGGAATTCATCATCCCAGTACTCGCTCGGTGCTAAATCCTACTCCCAACTGAACTGACTTAAAATACTGAACTGTTCTAAGTTTAACTAACCATGATGACTGACTGGACTAATATAGCTTATAATATGTCTGAAACTATTCTAAAGACACTGAAAGTAGGTAAACATCTAAGTTTTTGCATATTCATAACCCCCATGACTCGATAGCAATAATAGTAAAATAGTACTAAAACTTTGGGGATAAAATATGAAAGCATTTATTCAAAATTCATTCTTGTAGGCATTTCATCAAACACTTGATATTCATAGTTTAAGCTAAGCATGAAAATAGTTCAAATCTTGTGGAAATAGCATGATTTTAACATCAACATCACTAATTATGGTTTAGATCAACAAATAGCATTATTCAAATATATGGAGTTTGATAACAACATCAATTTCATGTAAACATGATATAGAGTTTCAATTCATGGAAATCATGATTAAAATCACAATTAAAAATCATAATTACTTGTAAAGATCACAACTTTGAATTTAAAATTGAATATTTGGACTCCATGGGTGAAAAAGACCCATGGATGAACATTTAACATACTTTAATTTCTGAATTTGTGAGATTTGATGGTGAATTCTTGAGATTTGATCTTGAAGGGCTAGGGTTTGTTCTTAAAAAAAGGCTAATTTAATTTTAGAAGATTGTGGAATAATGAGCAAATAATGTTCTCTTGGGAGTTAAATTCCGTGTTTTGATTGAATGGGGTGAAGAAAAAAGGACTTAAATGCCCTTGGGAATTAAACTCGGAACTGGAATTGAAAATCCCAATTTTGACCTTTGGCGCGATGTGGTGCAATCATGTTGGGCCACTGGAAAACTGACAATCCCCATTTTACCCTACGGCACGATGCGGTACTATCGCGTTGAGCCACTAGAACGGACAATCCCGATTTGGCACCTAGGCACGCCGTGGTGCCAATCGAGGTGCCTCACTAGAAAGTGACGAACGCGAAAATGCCCTTAGGGTGACGTGGTGCTTACCATGGTGACACACTGGAAAAAGGACAAACATGATTTTGTCCATCACCGCGATTCGGCCTAATCGCGTTGGGCTACTACCTTTCACTAAAAGTGTCATAATTTCTCACTCGAGTATCGAATTTAGGAGAAATTGATATCGTTAGAAATCTAATTCAATTTCCTACAATTTGGTGGGTCTTAAGCTGGAAAATTCTCAGAAGAATAAAAGATAAGCTCGTTTGAATTTGTCTAAAGAAATATTCTTCCCAAAAACTCAATCGGTAAGGAATACTTTGGTTCGTCTAATAGTTGGGAGTTATTTGAGGCCTTAATATACATAAAACTCACTCATAAAACTATCAAATAACTATAATGTACTTTGCATGAGCTTGAAATATGGATCTAACATTGGTTTGGATTTTTGGGGTATTACAATATCTCCCTCTTGGGAACATTCGTCCTCAAATAAAATTGGTTAAGCTGAAAGCACTGAGGAACTGAGATTACATGCTGAATATACGAGAGGAAAATGAGATTACATGACTGAGTCTGAAATATGACACATGACTAAACTGATTCTGGGAATGCATGAATGACATGAGAATGATATACAGCTGAAACTAAGCATGGAAAAGAGAAATTCTAAGAAGATTGTTACCTTAACCTGAATCTAAGTTTACGGAGAAAAGATAAGGTTACTTAGTCGACATATTTGCTTCTGTTTCCCAAGTGCTCCATCAATGGACTGATTCCACCAGAGAACTTTGAATAGGGGAACTTATTGGTTCCTTAGTCTACGAATTTGTTAATCAAGGATCTCGACTGGAATTTCTTCATCAGAAAGGCTGTTCTGAACATCTACGCTTTCTAAGGGAACAACTACAGCTTGGTCACCAATACACTTCTTTAACAAAGAGATATGAAATATTGGGTGCACTGATGCTAATTCTGCAGGCAACTCAAGCTCATAAGCCACCTTTCCAAAACGGCTCAAAATTCTGTAAGGGCCAATATATCGAGGACTAAGCTTCCCCTTCTTACCAAACCTGATTAGTCCTTTCATGGGAGAGATCTTTAAATAAACGAAATATCTAATCTCAAACTCAAGATCCTTTCTTCTCACATCTGCATAAGACTTCTGTCGGCTTTGGGGTGCCTTAAGCCTCTCTCGAATTAATTGAACTTTCTCCAAAGCATCAAACACCAAGTCAGGACCTATCAAAGCAATTTTACCTACCTCAAACCAACCAATCGGAGACCTATATCTTCTTCCATATATAGCCTCAAATGGAGCCATTTGAATACTGGAGTGATAGCTATTATTATATGCGAATTTAATCAAAGGCAAGTGGTCATCCCAACTGCCCTTAAAGTCAACAACATATGCTCTCAACATGTCCTTAAGGGTTTGAATGGTTCTCTCTTCCTGACTATCTGTCTAAGGGTGAAAGACTGTACTAAGGTAAACTTGGGTACCAAGACCCTTCTGAAAAGCTTTCCAAAAGTGAAAGGTGAACTGAGTACCTCTATCTGAGATGATAGACAATGGGACACTATGCTACCTAAACAACTCTCTAATATAGGCTTGGCATAGTCCTCGACTGAATAAGAAATATGGACTGGTAAAAAATGGGCTGATTTGGTCATCCTGACCATAATGACCCAAATCGAATCATGTTGCTGACGAGTATGAGGCAAACTGTCATAAAATCCATGTTCACTACCTCCTACTTCCAAGTGGGAATACTGAACTCCTACATGGACCCACAAGGCTTCTAATGCTCAATCTTAACCTGCTGATAAGTGGAGCACTTAGCTACAAACTCTACAATATCTCTCTTCATCCCACTCTATTAATAGATTTCTCATAGATCGCGGTACATCTTCATAGCCCCTAGATGAATTGAGTAACACGTACCATGCGCTTCTGCAGGAATTTGTTATCTCAACTCATTAACACACGACACACACAACCTACCCTAGCAATGCAATACACTATATCCCTCTTGGGATAAAACCTTTACTTTTTAATCTCTGGCAGACTTCTTCAACTTCACCAGACTAGGATCTCTGTCCTATTTTTCTTTTACTTTTGAAACCAAAGAAGATTCTGAACTATTCAGAACCCAAACACTGCCCTCAGCTGAATCAACCAAACGAACACCTAACCTGGCAAGCTGTTGAACATCCTGGACTAACTTCTTCTTGCCATCTTCAACATGAGCAAACTACCAATAAACAACCTACTTAGGGCATCTGCCACTACATTGGCCTTACCCAGGCGGTACAAAACACTCATATTATTATCTTTCAACAATTCTAACCATCTTCTCTGACGTAGATTCAAATCCTTCTGCGTAAACACATACTGCAAGATTTTGTAATTTATGAACACATCAACATACAACCCATACAAATAGTGCCTCTAAATCTTTAAGGCAAACACAACAGTTGCTAACTCAAGATCATGGGTAGGGTAATTCTTTTCATGGGGTTTAAGCTATCTAGAGGCATAGGCCACAACCTTACCCTTCTTTATCAAAACATACCCCAAACCAACTCTGAAAGTATCACAGTACACAACAAACCCATCTGAACCATCTGGTAACATCAAAATTGGGGTTGTGGTGAGTTGAGTCTTTAACTCCTGAAAACTTTTCTCACAAGAAACTGACCACTGAAACTTGACTTTCTTCTGAGTCAATCTGGACATGAGGGGTGTAATAGACGAGAACCCTTCAACAAACCACCGGTAATAGCCAGCCAAGCCTAAGAAAATCCTGATATCTGATGGAGAGATGGGTCTGGGCCAGTTTTTCACCACTTCGGTCTTTTGATGATCAACTCTAATGCCATCACTAAAAATATTATGGCCAAGAAAAGCTACTGATGTTAGCCAAAATTCGCACATACTAAATTTAACAAATAATTGATTGGCTCTAAGAGTCTGTTATACTATTTAAGGTGGTCTAAATGATTATTTTTGTTACGGGAATAGACAAAAATGTCATAAATGAAGACTATGACGAACATGTCCAAGTACTGCTTGAACACTCAGTTCATCAAGTCCATAAAGGTTGGTGAGGCACTTGTGAGACCAAAGGACATGACTAAAAACTCAAAGTGGACATATCGAGTTTTAAAAGCTATTTTTGGAATGTCACATTCTCTAATTCTAAGATGATAATAGTCGTACCTGAGGTCTATCTTAGAAAAATAACTGACACCCTGAAGTTGGTCGAACAAGTCATCAATTCTGGGGAGTGGATATTTGTTCTTGATTGTGACTTTATTCAACTGATGGTAGTTCATACACATTCTAAGAGAACCGTATTTCTTACGCATGAACAGAATTGGTGCACCCCACGAGGAAATATTGGGCCTGATGAATCCCTTAGCTTAGAGATCTTTTAACTGTTCTTTTAACTCTTTGAGTTTGGCTGGAGCTATTTTGTATGGAAAAATAGAGATAGGCTGGGTATCTGGAAGAAGGTTTATTCTGTAGTCAATTTTCCTTTCGGGAGGAACTCTAGGAAGATCTTTAGGGAACACATCTGGAAATTCCCTCACTACTGAAACTGATTCAAAATTTGGAGTCTCAAAATTAGAGTCTTTAACTCAGACAAGATGATAAATTTTCCTCGCTCTAAGGTACGAAACAAGCTGACCCTAAACGTTGTAGTACTACCCCTCCATTCAAGGACTAGTTTATTTGGAAACTAAGAATGAACTACTCTGTTTCTACAATCAACTGAAGTAAAACATGAATGGAGCCAATCCATGCCGAGAATGATGTCAAAACTCGTCATCTCTAACTCTACAAGGTCTACTAAAGTAACTTTAAGAGACACTGTAATTGGGCAGTTCCTGTATACCCCTCGAGCTACAATAGAGACACCTACTGGGGTATACACTGAAAATGGTCTTGCTAAAATTTTGGGACTGACTTTGAAGTTGACGACTATATAATGGGTTACAAAGAAAAGAGAAGCTCCAGGGTCTAGTAAAGCATAAACATGTAAATGAAAGACTTGTAACGTACCAGTAACCATATCAAGAGAACTTTCCTGATCTTTTTAGGACTAAAGTGCATAGAGCCTGTTCTGACGCTGACCACTAGTAGCTCTAAAAGCGGCACCTTGCTGAGTCGGGCGGCTGGCTGGAACTGATGACTGATGGGACTGGCCCTGCTGGGGTAAATCCCTTCCTTTCTGAGCAACTACCCAACACTCTCGGATTCAATGGCTTGACTTGCCACACCCAAAGCATATATCATTGCCAGTTCTACACTCACCCTGATGGTTTCTACTATATTTCTGGCAAAGAGGATTTGTATGACCACTATTTACACTACCTTGGGAATTAGAGCCTGGCGCTCTATCTCTATTATCATTTTTGAATTTGGGTACTGGGGTACTAGCTGAAGATAAAGTAGGAGATGAACATTTTTAATAAAACTGAGGATAATTACCACCTTTTGACTTCGGCTGAGAAAAATTAAAGCTACATGTTCTAGCCCATTTATTCTCTCTCTTCTTCTCCTTATTCTTCTACTCCTCAATCTGTTGAGCATAGACCATAAGCCTAGATATGTTTATCTCTTTAATTAACATCGCAGTCCTACACTCCTTGACCAAACTGTCAGATATCCCAAACACGAACTTGCTCACCTAGACCTGCTATCAGTCACCACATTAGGAGCATACCTAGCTAGCTGAGTAAACTTAAGGGAATACTCCTTCACACTCATGTTGCCCTGCCTCAAATTGATAAACTTTAACACTTTGGCTTCCCTCACCTCCAATGAGAAAAATCTATCTAAGAAGGTTGTAGCAAACTCCTCCCATGCTATAGGCCCTGCGTCCGCGCCTCTATCCCCTTTTCACTGCTTAAACCAGGTATGGGATACATCCTGCAGCTGGTAAGCAGCCAATTCAGGACTCTCACTAAAAGTCACCCTTATAATGTCTGTTACCTTCTGGATCATTTCTAAGAATTTTTGTGGATCCTCTTTAGATTTGGATCCCAAAAATAGAGGAGGATTCATTGGGTAAAGTCCCAAATCCTAGCTGCAGCAGTATTGGCTGCTGGGTTGGCCAGAACAGTGGATGACTGAATATTCTGAGCCACTACAGAGTGAGCTAGAGTAGTGAATGCAGCTCTGAACTCTGTATGAGAAATATGCTCATTCAGGGGATCTTTCTGAACGAGCGAAGGTGCTGGCTGGTTCATATTTCTTTTTCCATTTGTCTTTCTGTAAGTGATGTTCTGTAAACGGAAGGGAGAATAGATTAGATAGAGAGTTTAACTTGAGCTCACACTCACTCACATGATATGAACACTGAAAGAAGGGAAACTTTTCTTAAAATGCCTCGTAGCCTCTTGTCCATAAGTGTGGCGCGCTCCATACCCATGTACAAGACTTTACTTGATACGGCTTTTAGACTTCCTAGGATACTTTAAAACCTTAGGCTCTGATACCTGGTTTGTAATACCCTGAGAGTACACCCTGGGCTTCACACAGTGCTTACAGTCCCCAGGGACCACAAGCTAACCCATGAGCTAGTGTCTGCTGTGAGCACTGAATAATATAATAACATATACAGAAGAACAACTGATAAGCCATAGGTTTTAGCAACTAAAATCAATACTGGATCATAAATCTGGAAATTATCTGTTGGAAATAACTGTCTAAAACCAATAAAATAATAACAAAACTGACAAACTATCTGTACTAGTTTGAAAAGCCTCTACTGACTGACTGTAGAGCTAATGGGACAAACTCCCAACAAGCTCTTTCTAAAGGGAAAATACCGAGCTAATAAAATAACTGAGATAAATAGACCATGTCCTCAAAATATGAGGACTCACAACTGCTACATCTGATAATTTGGAGAATCTATGCGCGATTCGAGAATTAAGCGTTCGAACCTATGATATGATACATCATAGCGCAAGAAACGAGTTGCGATCAGTACTTTTAAAATACTGGTATTCTAAATGAGGTAGGCTGATATGCATGGTTTTATGTACAAGAGTGATAACTGACTGAATGAATAGCATGAAATACTGAATAAAATGCATGAAATCTGTAAATACTGAGAATTCATGACCAAGCATAAAACATATTCTGAATATAATCTATAAACTGAAATATTGAGTATTGATACATGAATAACTGATATTTGTATGCTATGATCAAGAAAAACTTAAACTGAATTACTGAGTTGATTACTGGACTGAGACTGTGGGAGCTATCATCTAACTGACATGCCCCAATGAGCAATTTGGGTTCCAACCTATGACCCTAGTTGTAAGGGTGTCAATACCGTGCCACGGGTAGTAATACTGGCTGTGTGGATCCACTGA
The DNA here is from genome assembly GCA_026120095.1 of Capsicum chinense. Taxonomy (NCBI): domain Eukaryota; kingdom Viridiplantae; phylum Streptophyta; class Magnoliopsida; order Solanales; family Solanaceae; genus Capsicum; species Capsicum chinense. Next base: position 96,221,026 of record JAPEIP010000006.1, on the reverse strand, counting down.
TGTACTATCCTGAAGGACTAAGGGTGTCAAGCCTAAATTAATGGGAGACCCCTGGGAGGTAGTCAAGCCTGAACTGATGGGTGACTCCTCAAACCCTACCTTGGCTACGTAGTTATAGAGTACAGGGAATGCTACTAATGAATCTACCTAACTGACGGGGAAGTCATCATTCCAACACTCACTTGGTGCTAAATTCTACTCCCAACTGAACTGACTCGGAATACTGAATTGTTCCAAGTTTAACTGACCATGATGACTGACTGAACTGATATTGCTCATAACATGTCTGAAACTATTTTGAAGATACTGAAACTAGGTAAACAACTAAGTTTTGGGGTATTCGTAACCCCAGGACTCAATAACAATAATAGTAAAATAGTACTAAAACTTTGGGGACATAATATGAAAGCATTTATTCAAAATTCATTCTTGTAGGCATTTCATCAAATAGTTGATATTCATTGTTTATACTAAGCATGGAAATAGTTTAAAGCTCGTGGAAATAGCATGATTTCAACATCAACATAACTAATTATGGTTTAAATCAACAAATAACATTATTCAAACGTATGGGGTTTGATAACAACATCAGTTTCATGTAAACATAGTATAGAGTTTCAATTCATGGGAATTCATGGTTAAACTCACAATTAAAAATCACAATTACTTGTAAAGATCACAACTTTGAATTTAAAGTTGGATACTTGGACTCCATGGGTGAAAGGGACCCATGGATGAACATTTAACATACCTTGATTTCTGAATTTATGAGATTGATGGTGAATTCTTTGAGATTTGATCTTGAATATTGAAGGGATAGAGTTTGTTCTTGAAAGATGGCAACTTTAATATGAGAGGATTGTGGAATAATGAGCAAATAATGCTCTCTTGGGAGTTAAATTTCATGTTTTGATTGAATGGGTGAAGGAAAAAGGACATAAATGCCCTTGGAAATTAAAACTCGGAACTGGAACTAAAAATCCCGATTTAAAACTTCGGCGCGACTCAGTGCAATCACGTTGGGCCGCTGAAAAATTGGCAATCCCCATTTTACCCTACGGAGCGACACGGTACTATCGCGTTGTGCCACTGGAACGGACAATCCCAATTTGGCACCTTGGCGCTACGTGGTACCAATCGCGGTGCCTCACTGGAAAGTGACGAATGTGAAAATGCCCCTTGGCACAACATGGTGATTACTGTGGTGATACACTTAAAAAAGGACGAACGTGATTTTGGCCATCACCCCGATGCGGCCTAATCGCGTTGGGCTACTATCTTTCACTAAAAGTGCCATAACATCTCACCCGAGTATCAGATTTAGGCAAAATTGGTATCATTGGAAAGATAATTCAATTTCCTACAATTTGATGGGTCTTGAGCTGGAAAATTCTCAGTAGAATAAAAGATAAGCTTGTTTGAAGTTGTCTAAAGCAACATTCTTCCCAAAAACTCAATCGGTAAGGAATATTTTTGGTTCATCTAATAGCTGGGAGTTATTTGAGGCCTTAATATACACCAAACTCACTAATAAAACTTCAAAAGAACTATAATGTACTTTGCATGAGCTTGAAACATGGCTCTAACATTGGTTTGGATTTTTTGGGTATTATAGAAACACGTGAGAAAATCAACCTCTTTTGAGAAATGAATTTGTGGTCGGATAAAAATTAGGAACGTCAAACTCCCTTTGCCAAGGATTACTTGCATCCACCCTACCCAAACGGAGGGGGCATTTGTTGACACCTAATTTTTATCCTCCACGACTGAGTTTAATTCTGAATTTCTTCGGTTTTAAATAAAATTGAATTATTTATTATATTATATAAACTCTTTCTAAAATATTAATTTGAGTAAAACTTGTCACTAAGTAACAAATTATATATTTTTGTATCAATGTATACGAGAATGTATTATTTTGTTACTTAAATAACTATTTTACTAAAAAGATGATTTGAATCGAGGGTTATCTCGAAATTAATTCAAATAAGTAAAATTTTGGATTAAATATAATTTATTCTCAAAAAATTAATAGTAATAATAATTTATTTAACAAATATTTATTTGATTTCATAGAACCAAGAAGCTTGAGATTAAATTAGTTGTTATTTTATTTCAATCTTTTATTAAATTTAGTCAATTAATTAAATTTGACCTTAATTGAAATCAACCTGGCCATAATTGCAATGCAATTGGCCAATTGATTTTCGATTAGGTTAAGATTTAAACATAATTGACTAAAACCCTAATAATTAGGCTACTTGATAAATAGCCTAATTCCAACCTTGTTGCTCCTCTTCTCTGCCCAAGCCCAACAACAATTACACTACCCCATCAGCCCAAATTTGCCCCCAAAACCTGCTAGGCCCAATACCTAACAACCAACCCAGCCTTCTCATTTAAACATCAGCCAAACACCAACCCCCAGCCCAACAAGCTCCAACCCAGCCCACATTCTTAAGCACATAATATGCACAACAACAACCATCAATAATAATTTCAATGATAGTCGTAAATTAGGGGTGTTCATGAGTCGATTTTGATCGGTTAGTGGTTAAAAGCATAACCAAAATCAATTTAGTTGGTTTTTGAATTTCTAGAACCAAACCATACCACAAAAAGAAAATAACCGCCGGTTTAGTTCTTGTCGGTTTGGTTCGATTTGGTTCGGTTTTTTAGTTTTGTCGGTTATTGACTAGACTACTCCAACCATCTCTAGAATAAACTCTTTTTTTAACCTAGAAAAGAGTATCACATTGAACAATTTCTCATGAAATATTTGTACAGTGATGGACAAATGACACTATAACCTTTTAAAAATCAGAACAAACACATTAAACAAAACCAACATTGAGATGAAAAGTACCAGCTTTGTATTGTAGGCACTAAGATTATTCAACAACATACAAACACATACATGTACATTGTAAAATAGAGCTTTGTATTCTGTTGCAGTATACTGCCAGAAGAGATAGAGTTGGGCAAATTTGAGTTATTTATTTACTTTAAAGACTATCTAGGTGAGCTAATCATATAGGAAAAATTAAATAAATAAGGAGACACAAAACTACATTTGAACCGAGGGTCATGGTAACTCGTAATGTGAAAGTTGAAGTAGAAAAAGTGAGGTAGAGACCATAGGGTTAACTTATTAGTAATAGGAGGTAGAGTTGGGCTTGGGTTTGGGGCTTTGGGCAATTGGGCTAAAGTATTGGTTGGGCTAGACATAAATTAAAATTTAGTTTTAGATTAAATTTAATAAAATATTTATATTTTATTTATAAATTATATATAAATAATTATAATATATATCTATATATATACAAAATTTACCGGTTCGGTTTGGTTATTTTCACGATTTTTTTAAGTAAAACCATAACCAAACCAAATAGCATCGGTTTTTTAAAATTTAAAACCAAACCTAACTAAAACAATCATCAATTTTTTTAATCAGTTTGGTTCGATTTACGGTTCGGTTTGGTTTTTAACCAAACCCATGAACACCCCTAATACAACAACCGGCAATCCGATTCGAACTCAGCAAACCCGATAACCCGCAACAAACAACGGGTCCAACCCGTCGATGACCCGAACTCGATGACAACAAAACTTCCACAAACGCTAGCAACAACTTTCAACGACAAAAGCTGCAACAATAGCGACCCCACACCAATAACAAATCGAACAAGTCAACAATATCAGTTGTTAATTCGAATTTTCCTCAAAACCAGTTGATTTCGAATGAATGCGGACGGTGACGATTACTTTGTGTTTGAATTTCAAATTTTTCATCATCAATTTCTTATTTATTTCCCCCAAAAATCAGTCCCAAATCTTCAATAAATATCCACATATGTAGAGAGAAGAGGGGAGAATTCTTTGGGAAAATATTGAGGATTCTGGAGAAGCATTCCTCTAATTCCATGTAACCGAAGGATTTGAAAAGATAACTAAAAAAAAATCATAATTCGACGAACTTGTTTGAAACTCGGTTGAGTTGAATTAGATTTCAATGGTGGAAGCTTCATCGTTATAAGCACGTAATCCCCGTTCGCTGTCCTAAAAAAGGTAAACCAACCATTCTCTTTTAAATTTCCTCATATCTTTTCTTCTTCGTGTCACTCGTAAGCATCGTAATTGATGAGACTATTTGCTGTAGAAGCCTGGATGGTCGTAGGGTTTGTGTGTGATGGTTATTGTTATGTTGCCTATTGAATCGATATGTCTTACGATAGTGGTTTGTTTTAATGCTTTGCTTCATGATTCTCATTTGTTAAAGTCCAAAAATTTTTGTATGTGAAGTCTGTTACGTGTCTTCAGGCTCAGTGAAAGCTTTGATAATTTCTTACTTGTCTAAGTTATCGTTGCTGGTCGTTTTCTTTTCTGATTGTTAATAGCATTTTGGTGCTCTTGTGGCATTTTGGACAATTATTATGTTGTCAGTAGTGTTGGATTTCAAAGTAGTAGGGAAAATAAACTAGTCCCTAGCATAATTTGTTTAAAAGAGTTGAACTGATGAAGCCATTTTGACTCTTCTGATGTTTCCTGTAGTGTGTTTCTTTGAAATGACTTGAGCAATTTCTTTACTAGATGATGGTACCTGGCAACATCTAGAGGTGATTTTCCAATAATTTAGTTTGACTGCCGAAATTCGTCAAAGAAGATAACTTACTTGCTTGGTTTCTTTTCACATTAATGGTTGCTTTCTTACAAAATTTGCAATATAGTTTATACCTTATTCACATGAGTGCTTGGTTTAGTCATTTTTGTTTTAGGGTAGATCTCATAGTATTGATTTAGAAAGGTTGTTATGGGAAATAATATTTGTCACCTTATAATTGACTCATCCAGAATAGTAAAGTATGCACTAATCAATTAATGAGTTGCCTTAGTCTAAATCATCTTCTTTGCTGGATAAAAGTCTGGTGTGATCTTTAGGATAGTTATGAATTGGGTTGGTTATGTATTGTTTTGTAATATTGTAATAATATTAATATAAGTGTTAGTGGTTTCATTATTTGGGTGCTATGTTTATCTAGTTCTAAAATTATGAAAAAATATATACACTTGTCTTAGAATTTAGTTTCAGATAGGGTGATTATCTCAGTATTAAAAAACTAATAATATTTATAAAAAATAAAATAAATATAAAATAATTAATTAATTCTTGATCTTTTAAATTAACTTGGCGACTTATATGGGTCCACTTAATTTTTTTTACATGTATTTTTTATAATAGAGAAAATGGTCAAATATCCCTTCCCCCCAACCTTTACCCCAAATTCCAACTACACATTTATACTTTGAGAAGGTCCTATGAGCCCCATGAACTATTTTAAGATGAAATTATTAGCCCTCTAATGCTGACATGGCAAGAGAGTGTGTTTCACTCTCTTTAAAGAGAGTGAGAACAAAAATATTTATTAAAAATTTATTTTAATATTTCTTTAAATAAATATATATAATTTTAATTATTATTTTTATTTCTTCTTCTTCTTCTTCTTCTTCTTCTTCTTCTTCTTCTTCTTCCATTCTTCTTCTTCTCCAATTCTTCTTCTTCTTCTTCAATGGCATCCAAGAATGACAATTAATTTCTTCTTCTTCTTCTTCTTCTTCTTCTTCTTCTTCTTCTTCTTCTTCTTTTTCTTCAATGGCATCCAAGAACCCATCAATGACAATTAATTTTTTTTTCTTCTTCTTGTTTTGCTTCTTCTTGTTTTGCTTCTTCTTGTTCTTCTTCTTCTTCTTCTTCTTCTTCTTCTTCTTCTTCTTCTTCTTCTTCAATGGCATCCAAGAACCCATCAATGGCAATTAATTTTTTTCTTCTTCTTCAATTCTTCTACTTCTTCTTTAATGACATCCAAGAACCCATCAATGACAATTAATTTTTCTTTTTCTTCTTCTTCAATGGCATTCAAGAACTCATCAATGACATTTCTTTTTATTCTTCTTTTTCTTCAATGGCATCCAATAACTCGAATTACGTGAGAATGTCGAATCAATTCAGATTAGAAAATAAAGTCACCGGAATTTTGAATTTTCCGGCGCTATCACTGTCGCGATGCCATTTTGTGAAAATTGAATATTTTTTGGACATTAATTATTGATTTAATTTTGATAAGATTACATATCGTGTGAATTCCATATGATTCATTATGCCATTGAAGAAGAAGAAGAAGAAGAAGAAGAAGAAGAAGAAGAAGAAGAAAAAAATGATATATGACGTGGAATTACATGGCATGACATGTGGCAGTGCGTGTAGACCACAAATCAAAACAAAATCTGGGTATGAGTTTTTGGAGGGGTATATATTCCACTTTAAAATAGTTCGGGGGGTAATAATTTCATTTTAAAATAGTTCAGGGGGGGTCATAGGACTCTCTCAAAGTATAAGTGTGTAGTTGGGATTTGGGGTAAATGTTGGAGGGGTACTTGACCATTTTCTCTTTATAATAATTTACTATGTTACTTCTAATTAGTAGAATAGAAGAAAAATTATTATAAATAGCAATATTTTAAAACTTACCTTATTTTAAAATGGCAAAATGGTTTGATGGATCTTTGTACTATGTCCAATTTATAATGTGGATACTCCTACTTACATGTTTGTCATTTGGACCCCTCAATCCATCAAAACTCAATATTTTAGGACTCTCTGACCGTTGACCAAGCTTATGTGACACAAATCGGCTGAGTAGGACGAAATGCGTGACTGCACGCGCTTGGAGTGCGAGTGAGAATCATTTCTTTTATATTTTTACATTAAAATAATTAAAAAAAGAGGTAAAAGTCAGCCCCCCACCCCTAAACCACCATTCCAGCTCCCACACTTAAAAACAAACATAGGGTCACAAAAGATTTTTAAATTTTTTTTTTTAGCATCAGTAGAAAGTTTTGTGGGTCTTCTTCTTCATCAGCTCGACCAAAACCCTTTTCTTGCTTAAGCGTTTCTACTGATGCCAATAAGTCACCCACCATATACAAAGGAACAATAAAGCAAATAATTTGGCTTTAATCGATACAATATAGAGATTTTTGAATGAAATTGAAGGGAAATGCCCATCTTCACCATACTTGAAGCAACTGTCTTCGCCGCCATCGTCGGCGGCGGAGTATCTACCACCACCACCCTGGCTGCAGTCACGAGCTAAGGTCAGACTCACCACACTTGAAACAACCACCTCCTCCTCCACCACTGCCTCCACCATCACCACCACATCCAGCCACCCCGTCTTCCATCCCCCACCCACCACCACCACCACAACATCAACTAACTATTTTCACCCTTGTCCTCCACCCTACCCCGCACCACAACCACCACATTATTAGTACCAAGTAAATTATTCAATGTACATAAGTTTTTCAATTATTCATTCGTGCTCTTTGTAGAAATTCAAGATTTAGGCATAAGAAATTGAAGGGTAAATTGGGAGATTCAAAGAGAAATTCATGCTTCTTATAGGAATTCAAGATTTGGGTATAAGAAATTGAAGGGTAAATTGGATTATTCAGATCATAAAATGGGTAAATCAATTAGAAAAGAAAGAGAATTTTTCATTTTCATAAAGATTACTTCTTGATAAAACAAAGATTCAACCTTTTTTTTTGTTTTCTAAAATGAGTGTTGAACATCAAGAATTTTGGTGACTGTTGAAGCTGATTTCGTTGGAAACATAATGGTGTTTGTTGAATATCTAATAGTTTTTTTCTAAAAAAATTGATGTGTGTGTGTGAGAAAATTCAACCTTGGAGATGACATTAAAGAAGATGAACAACAAATGAAAGAGAAGTGGTTAAAATGAATTATTTCAATATTTAATTTATTATGTGGCATTTAAAAATGATGTGGAATTTAATGTAGTATTTTAAAGTGACGTGGAAGCTGATGTGGAGGCGAGTGTGTTACACACACCGAAATAGGGTTTAAAATAATGCATTTTATTGGGTTAAACGGTCCAGATGACAAACATGTAAGTAAGAGTATCCACATTACAAATCAGACATAGTATAAGAGTCCATCGAACCATTTTTCCTTTAAAAAATTATAATCGATTATCAATACCACAAAAGTTTGAACAAGGACAGTAACATAAGGAATAAGCAGCTGAAGAAAGCACGAGATCGACATGCCTGCTTCAGCTGCTTCAATTGTAATTTTACTGTATCACCCCTAATTATTATTATAAGTCATTTATGTATTAAAAAATTAATAATATTTAATAAAAAATTAAAATAGACATTTATAACATGTCTACTTCAGCTGCTTCAATAGTAATTTTACTATATCATCCCTAATTAAATATTAATAGTTATTTACATATTATAAAACTAATAATGTTTAATTTAAAAAAAATAGACATTTATGACATGTCTGCTTCAACTATTTCAACCGTAATTTTATCATATCTCCCTTAATTGATTATTATAAGTCATCTAAGTCTTAAAAAATTAATAATATTTAATAAATAAAGGTAAGTAGATATAAAATGAAGATTAACGCTTAATGTTTTAAATAACTTGACGGCTTATATGAGACTCTCTAAAAAAATTTTCACAGATATCTTTTAAAGCAATTCTCCTATATCATAAGTGACAATGAAGCAGCTGAAGCAGGTTGCTCATGATCGACATGTTCGATTCTATTGTTTTAACTATAATTTTACTATATCCTATAATTAATTATTATAAATTATTTATGTATCATAAAATAATAATATTTAATAAATAAAGTAAAATAGACATTAATCACACGACTGTGTGAGCTGCTTCAGTCGTAATTTTACTATATCACCCAAATTAATTATTATAAGTCATCTAAGTATTAAAAAATTATTAATATTTAATAAAAAAATAAAATAGATACAAAATGATAAATTAACTCTTGATCTTTTAAATTAACTTGGCGTCTTATATGGGCCCACTTAATTTTTTTATAGGTATTTTTTTATAATAATTTAGTATGTCACTTCTAATTAAGAGAATAGAAGAAAAATTATTATAAATCACAATAATTTAAAAGTTAAACTATTTAAGAAATATAATCGATTATCAATACCACAAAAGTTTGAACAAGGGGAATAACATAGGAAATAAGCAGTTGAAGCAGACACGAGGTCGACGTACCTGCTTCAGCTGCTTCAATTGTGATTTTACTGTATCATCCTTAATTAATTATTATAAGTCATTTATGTATAAGAAAATTAATAATCTTTAATAAAAATATTAAAATAGACATTATGACATGTCTGCTTCAGCTGCTTCAACTGTAATTTTACTATATCATCACTAATTAATTATTAGACCCCGACGTGCCTGCTTCAGCTGTTTTAATTGTGATTTTACCTTATCATCCCTTATTAATTATTTTAAGTCATTTATGTATTAGAAAATTGATAATATTTAATAAAAAAATTAAAATAGATATTTATGACATGTCTGCTTCAGCTGCTTCAACTATAATTTTACTATATCATCCCTAATTAGTTATTAGACCCTTAATTAAATATTGAATGTCATTTACATAATATAAAATTAATAATGTTTAGTTAGAAAAAAATAAAATAGATATTTATGACATGTTTGCTTCAATTTTTTCAACCGTAATTTTACCATATCACCCTTAATTAATTATAAGTCATCTAAGTATTAAAAAATTAATAATATTTAATAAAATGGATAAAATAGATATAAAATAAAAATTAACACTTGATGTTTTAAATTAACTTGACGACTTATATGATACCCTCTTAAATTTTTTTCACAGGCATTTTTTGAAAGTAATTCCCCTATATAATATGTGACAATGAAGCAGCTGAAGTAGGTTGCCCATGGTCGACATGCCTGCTTCAGCATAAGCAGCTGAAGCAGGCACGAGGTCGACATGCCTACTTCAGATGCTTCAATTGTGATTTTCCTGTATCACCCCCTATTAATTATTATAAATTATTTATGTATTAGAAAATTACTAATATTTGTTAAAAAATTAAAATAGACATTTTTGACATTTCTGCTTCAGCTGTAATTTTACTATATCATCCCTAATTAGTTATTAGACCCTTAATTAAATATTGAATGTCATTTACATAATATAAAATTAATAATTTTTAATTAGAAAAAAATAAAATAAATATTTATAACATGTCTGCTTCAATTGTTTTAATTGTAATTTTATCATATCATCCTAAATTAATTATTACAGTCATCTAAGTGTTAAAAAAATAATAATATTTAATTAAAAAGATAAGTAGATTTAAAATGAAGATTAACACTTGATGTTTTAAATTAACTCGACGACTTATATGAGAACCTCTTAAAATTTTTTCACAAATATTTTTTAAAGCAATTCTCCTATATAATAAGTGACAATGAAGCAAGTTGTTCATGATCGACATGTCTTCTTCAGCTGCTTTAACCTAATTTTACTATATCCCTTAATTAATTATTATAAGTTATTTATGTATTAAAAAATAATAATAATTAATAAATAAAGTAAAATAGGCATTAATCACATGACTGCATGAGCTGCTTCAGTCGTGATTTTACTATATCACCCATAATTAATTATTATAAGTCATCTAAGTATTAAAAAATTAATAATATTAAATAAAAAATAAAATAGATATAAAATGATAAATTAATTTTTGGTCTTTTAAATTAACTTGGCGTCTTATATGGGCCCACTTAATTTTTTTATAGGTATTTTTTATAATAATTTACTATGTCACTTCTAATTATTAGAATTGAAGAAAAATTATTATAAATCACAATAATTTAAAATTTAAATCATTTAAAAAATATAATTGACTATCAATACCACAAAAGTTTGAACAAGGAGAGTAACATATAAGTATTATTTAATAATCGGAAAAGAGCCTAAAATGTCCTTCAACTATGTGAAATGGTACAAAAATGCCCTCTGTCTACCTATTGGACCTAAAATTCCCTTCATATCTATCTATTGGGTCTAAAATGTCCTTCTCACCTACATATTGGATCTAAAACGCCCTTTTTATCCACCTTTTGGGTCTATTTTACTCTTTTATTTAGGCAAATTACATGAAAGGCCATCCTTAAAACTTAATTACATATATAATAGTACTTTTTTTATATCAAAAAAATAAAAGTTTTTTTACATATATAGCCATTAAAAAAATCAGAAAAGATACTTATATTTATTAATTTAATTCAATAACTAATTATAAATTCACCTTAATTTAAGAGATATATTTTCAATTTTTAAATTAAAATTGGAAAAGATAATCCTTGCTTTCAAATATTTTTCTCTCTTATATTCAAGATTCAAATATTTTTAAATAAATTAAGTATTCCATTATTTGCTTGTGTATGTTTTGTTTTATTTTCATGTGTGTTAATCATCTAGTATTATTTTATTATCGTGTATTTTTAATTCTAATGTAACGGGTTAATCATAATTTTTTATGAATAAATATTTATGGAATAAAAATCATTATGTGGAAGTACAGATATATCATGTATTTTTGTTGTATAAATATTACTAATGTCAAAGTCATATTATTATTATTATTATTATTATTATTATTATTATTATTATTATTAT